>QEPC01001471.1:1150911-1205581 GCA_003113815.1 Sphenodon punctatus | reverse complement strand
AACTGTTAACCTGAGGGGTCGTTTTTCCATATTGAGAGCAAATAGCCCGAGCGAACAGTGTGTGTGTGGGGTCTTTTCTCGTTCCCCAAACCGTTGGCGCCTTAGACTCTGTCCCCTCTGGGTTCTTCCCATTCCTATACCCCCCTACCCTAACAGGGAGAAGAAGAGAAGCTACCTGGGGGAAGGGGAGGGGAGAAGAGAAGCTACCATTTGTTTTCATACCTCCCAACAGTCCTTGTGTAGGGCAGTCCCTCTTTGGGGGCTGGATCCCACTGTCTCTCAGGGGTTCAAAGTCCCTCTTCCAGGAGAGAGAGACAAAGGGTGAAAATAAACATGATGCAGGCTCACTGTGGCCCGCGACTCACCCAGATGTCTGTTTCCAGATTGCCAGATGTGGGCCTGCTGCTGCCCTGACCCAGGTGGGCGGTTGGCCTGGAACTGGTCCCCCAGATGATCCTGGGCCCACAGTCCAGACCAAGGGATGCCCAGGCAGGCCAACATGGGCCATAGCAGACCAGTACATCTGTTTGCAGCCCCAGCCCCACCAGGGATCGAGGGTCGCCATGGCTGCCTGTGATTGGACGTTATTGCGGTCTGTCATGGCGTGGGGCAGTGCACTGGGGCATGCTGGGAGCATGCGTGATTGTTCTGTTCCCCCACTGGGAGAGGGCTCGCCAGCCAGCCGGCCCAACTGGGCATGTGTGTTGTGTGCTGTCCCAACCCAGCCCTAAGGGTGGTGACCACCGTCTTCTACCTACACACACACACCTGTTTTCACCCCAAAAGACTGGAATTCAAGCCTTGGGCACCTCTTTCCTGGCTGACTCCCAGGCTTGAGAGGATGATAATGACAAGAAGTGGAATGATAAGCAAGAGAGCTTTTGTCCCTTTTTATGCACTTTGAATGCTAGGAGGTGTGTTGTTGTTTATATGATTCATTTGTACTCCCAGAGACAGGTTATTTACAATCCCTTCTCTACCATTCCAACAACCGTTCTTAATGGTGGATGAAGCCTCTGCCAAAAGCATCTTATTTACACAACGTGTGTGAAAAGCACTGGGTCATCTAAAGCAGTATTCAACGTTTTTTGTGTTGGCTTGAAAGACTCAGAGACTGGTGTCTCTTGGTCGCTGGTAGAAATCAAACCTTGATGGCAGTAATTTTAATTCCCTGCCAGATTAGCTAGTAGTAGCCATGTTGACAGTCAACAGAATGTGCAAGGAACTGAAAAGATCATGGTGTCTCCATAACTCTTCTCATCCCAACATAAGAACCACCATGCTGGGTCAAACCAAAGGTGCATCTCTAGCCCAGGAGCGTGTCTACGACAATAGCTGGCAGCACATGCTTTAGAGAAAATCAGAGGAGAAGTCATGGACAATTATGGATTGAGCCCTCCCCTGTCAGTTGCCTTCAAGTTCTAGGTCCATTATGGCTTATTTTTATTTTTCCCATAAGTGGCAAGTATTGGCTGCTGCAAGAAAAATAACATTAGCCTGAATGGACTGGACTCTTGTTAGCATAGCAGCTCCTATGTTCCTAATAAAGTCAGCAATTTCTTAATTGGATGAGCTTGTATGTTAATTCTAACCTCGTGCTGGGCTTTTCCAAGGCCCACGGGGACTATGGGTAGAGTACAAGAATTCATCTGTGACTAAAAATGCCAGGCTCATTTTTATCCTGAAATGCAGCCACCTGATAATTATACAATTCACTCCATCCAAAGGTGTCAAAAGTGGAAGCAGATCAGGGACAGAGCAGAGGTTTCCACAGATCTAATCTTTGTGTTGGCATCATCTTCAGCACGGAATAATGCAGCAGGTCACTACAAACTTGCCAAAGAGACCAAAGCATCCGAATGTTAGCATTTTCTTTGCTTGAATATATTTTTGGGCGTGGGGGGGAAATGATTTTTTGAGACTCAGTATCTCTGGAAAAGCACCGTTCAGAAAACGTCATGCTTTTTGCCGTTTTAACCAACCCCTTCTCTCTTGTCAGAGGCCCTTTTCAAATGGACGCGGGGGTGTGTGGGGTGGGGGCATCCGTTTGAATGTCGTGGGGGTGATGGGTGGGTGTCTGTGGGAATACTGCAGCCGGTGGGTGGGGGTGCGTGCACACTCCCGCGCTCCATCCACCTCCACCCATCACCCACACACGGAGCAACAGGTGCCAGTGCTGGCTGCTCCCTGCTTGGAGATGGGTGGAAGTGGATGGGGGTCCGTGGGAACGCACCTCCATACACTGCTCACCCACCCATCCCCCCCATGCACCCATGCCCATTAGAAAAGGGTCAGAGTTTGTCACTCAGCTAGACTCTCCCTCCAAAATATTATGTCTCACAAATAATGCCCTCCACCTCGCTCCCTCCCGCACACATTTTTAATGCCAGTACAGCCTCATTTATTATATATAAGGAATATCTTTTTAGTTTTCAAACATAGAAATATAATTGAAAAATTAGTAACAAGAAACCCTCTGATACTTTCCCCAAACTACCCATCAGCTATTTGTCATCTTTTCCATTTTCCACAGTTCTCGCTGGTCTGTATCTGGAGCCTTAAGTCCCTCTTACATCCTCCAAACGTTAGGATTCCTATGGGAATCAGGCTAGTGTGCAGTCCATGCAGGCATTTGGGTGGTTGCCTCTTTACTCTGTATTCCCTCCCTTTGCTCTGTATACTTCGTGTGGCCTTGGAGAAAAACGTGTGTGTGCATGCGCGTCTGTATGAGAGATCCATACAGTACACAGAGTAGAGTGAACCTGGGAGCAAAAGAAAGCCAACAACAAACACAAGAGGTAATCAGAATATGAGGACAGCAGGGAGGGAAGATGGAGCAGAACAGGCAAATATAAAGGTAAATGGGAGGAGGTATACAGAGGGAGTGGAACAGGAACGCAAGTAAATGCACTGTACCTACCTAAATGATTGTGCCAGAGAAGCAAACATATTTATTTATTTATTTATTTAAAAATTATACGCCACCCTTACCACAGAGGCTCAGGGCGGCTTACAATCCATAAAGCAATAAAATCGATACAATAAAAAACTCCCACACTCGCCTCAAAACACCCACACTCCATCACAGTCCTACCCAAAACCCCAACCAACCCCTATCCCCACCTACCAAATGCTTTTTCAAATAAAAAAGTTTTACACCACCTCCAGAAGATGTTTAGGCTCAGGCAAACCTTCTGGGGAAGAGAATTCCACAAAACTGGGGCAGCAACCGAGAATGCCCTCCTGTGCACTCCCATCCCACGGACAAGGGTAGCAGATGGAACCTGTAAGAGGACACTCCCGGACGACTGTAGGAGTTGCAATGGGACATAGTAGGACAGGCGGTCTTTCAGATATACGGGACCTAGATTGTTTAGGGCTTTAAAGGTCAAAACCAGTACCCTGAATTGTGCCCGGAAAGCTATAAGCAGCCATATGGTTGTGATGTCACACTGTAGCCGGTACTTGCCCCCACCTGTGGCACACAATGGGTAATTTTCGTATGAACGCCGGGGTGCTCAACCCTGGAGCAAGCCCAGGGGTGCACCTGGCATCTGCCTGCTTGTAGCACCGCCTGGGTCAGGCTTAAATGACCTGGCAGGTGTCCCAGCATATGGTCTGCCCACGCAGCGCCCTCCTCCCCAACACCATGGAGTTGTGGGACAATTGCCTGCCACTCTATGGCATTTACAGCAGTCGTCTGCCAAGCAGACAGACCACAGCCTCGTCTCCATCTGGTGCTCCAAGATTGGGCTGCCTGCTCTGCCGACAGGGCTCCTGGATGTTCTGGAGCACTGCCCCATGTTCTGGAACATGGGCAGCCTGCCCCGTCTCTGCTCCACTGCACATCTGGCAAGCCATCTTTAAGCGGACAACCCGCTCGGGGGTGAGGTGCGGCAGAGGTGCGAGTGCTGTCCATGTGAAGACACCCATTGTCACAACATTGCTACCCTCACCCCTCCATCTCCCTCTTGTGTGACATACTTTATCATCATGATTACTAAAAGCGGTAGAAAGTTTAGTGAATATATTATTCGAATGCCCACTTTATAGTGGTTTGAGAGCAAGTTGGATCGATTCTGTGTTTGAAGAGAAAACTTTCCTTTTAGCCTCGCAAAAATTGAGGTTTTTATTGAAATCCAAAGATCTTTCTATACTGAAGGGTGTTGGATTGTTGTATCTCTTGGCTTTGCGCAAAAGGTATTTTCTTTTTAGTTGAATTGTGATTTTTATTTATGTATACGTTTTTAATGTTTAATTAATGGAACTGGCTAATCGCTAAATAAAATGATGAGGAATGACATACTTTATGGACCGCCCCAAAGTTGAGATTGCACATGGGCCACCAAGTAATCCAGTTGGCAGAAAACATTTATATTCCTTCTAGGTGTTTCTAATATGTGGTAAGACTTACAGCTGAGGCCTCATTCATATTGTGGCTTTGCTGTGGCTTAGCAACTCATTCCCCCCAGCTAACAGAGCCAAGTGTGAACAAACTCATTAAGGGTGTGGCACATAGAACATTTTTCTTTCCTGCTTATCTCACACCTCATGTTAAATAGGTACTTCCGGAAGTGCAATAGACAGGTTTTGGAGCAGAGCTGCAATGTTACAATGACTTTACAGCACTAGGAACATGAGCAAATAGACACTGTTAGCATTTTGGTTTCCCAATACATGTCATGAGCACAGTTGAAAGGAATCCAAGCATCACATTCTCTCAACCCACATAGTGTGACACCGAGAATGTGTGCATTACAGAAGAGGATGTTTAGCTCCTTTCTGCTGAAGTGGCTTCTTTTTTAAAAATAGGAACACAAGAAATCAGCATGGAAAAACCCATGAATCTATCCCAAATCCCTTGGCAGAAATATGCGCACGTTCCATGTTCTTGGCCAAAGAGAATCTTCATCCTTGCAGACAGTTGTGCAGTGCATTCTTCACAGCACTGAGCATAGCAGACAGCTCTCTATAATGCACTCATCCTGGGGAGCAGTTGGCCTACATGCATAGTGTGAAGACAGAGAAGAGGTGTGGTGGGTGGAGTTGGGAGTTGGTGCCAGCCACATCCCTGCTGTCAGTCAATCCAGAAACCTGACATACATGCCCAACAGCCACCACATTTGCCAGGGGTATGGAGAGAGGCAGGCCAACAAGAAGTTCCATGTGACAGTCTTTAAACCAGTCACTGCTCTGTCAAATGATGTGCCAACTCGCCCAAAGTTCTGCATACATAATGGAGTGTGGGCTTCTGAAAGGTGACAGGACTAAACTCTGTTTGGTTGTCATTTCTACCCCAAGGATGGCTGCATTTCTGTGCTTGGAGAAGCAGTTACATACAACTGTAGGAAAGGCTGAAGGAACTGGGTATATTTCGTAGCAAAGAGAAGAGTAAGAGGAGAGATGATAGCAGTCTTTCAAACATCAAAATGGCTGCCACAAAGAAGATGACAAGAAGCCGTTCTTCATTGCTACAGACAGCAGACTAGAAATAATGTGCTGAAGTTACCAGAAAGTAGATTTCGGTTAAGCATCAGGAAAAATCTCCTATCCGTAAAAGCTGTTCGGCAATGAAACCAGTTGCCTAGGAAGGTCGTAGGCTCTCTGTCACTGGAGGTTTTCAAAAAGAAGCTGGACAGCCATCTGTTGGGGATGTTGTCGCTGTAGTCATTCTGGATCCAAGTAGAGGTTTGGACTAGATGACCCCCAAGTTCGCTTCCAACTCTGACATTCTATGGTTTGATCTTGTAGACCCTCACTCCCAAGTTTTGTAATGGGGCTACTTAAAGCAGCAAGCCCTACGCTCAGATGCATTAGTAGGCTCAAGCTAGTAGTTCGTTCAAATGCCTTTTAGAGCGAAAGCTAACATGTAAATATGAAATGCAATGATTACACACAGAGAAATTTCAACCCTCCACATGCTAAATAATAAATAGCAATAATAGTAATGCGCCCTTTGGCCTGCTGTAGCAGCATTTAACGTAACTGGGAATGGAAACATTTATTCCAATGCCACAGGTAATTCAATTACCAAGCTGTGATTTACCTTTCCACAGTCAGCAGCTGAACATGCACAGAAAAGAGTGTCCTTTTTCTTTGGGGAGGAGAGTTGGAGGGAATTAATATCACTAGCTGGGGGATTTTTGCAGCAGAAGTATTTTTTTAATGAAGAGCAGATTCCGCATGCTATTTTGAAATCGTTGCTTTCTGGTTGCACTTCTTTGGAGTTTCTAGGGGAAGTGAGTTGCTTGGATGTAGTAGCTGTAAATATATGCCTCCCACTGAAGACCTGATCCTGGAATCACTTACAGTGAGTCACGTAGCTCTATAGATTTCAATGGGAGTGTATTCATGCAGATGTTTTAAAGATTGGTGCCTAAGAATGCACTCTCTCTGCAACCAGTTCTAACTATTCTGCTCCAAAGCCCAGATCTAACATCTTGCGGCATGAAAAAGCTACAGCCCATATTGATGGGTGGCTTTCCAGAGGGTGAAATTTTTATGACCGCTAAGCCGGCTTCCAGGAGGGTAGGTCTACCACCGAGTTGTGTTTTGTTTTGTACCACCTTATTTCTAAGTACACTACCCTGTACAGGGCTTTGTACGTTGCCTTTCTAGATCTAAGGGCAGCCTTTGACTCGGTGGATAGACCTACCCTTTGGGAAAAGCTACTGAATTTGTCAATTGATCCTAGACTCCTTTCATTGATGATTTTGTTACATGCGAATGCCCTACTCAAGGTAAAATTTGATAGGCAGGGGCATTTGACGGTGCCCATTGAGGCCCATGTTGGAGTTCGACAAGGGTGTGTTCTGGCCCCGACTCTGTTTAGTGTATATATATAAATGACATTATCCCGGTGATGGCCGAAGACAGATAACTCCCCCCCCCCCCCCCTTAAAGGTTAGCTTCCAGGGCAATAGGAGCGCTTTTATATGCGGATGATGTGGCACTACTTTCTCAGACTCGAATTGGACTAACACGGCAGCTGAATTCCTTTAATGCTTTTTGCCTTACCAACAAATTGGCTATTAACTTTGAAAAGTCGAAGATAATGATTTTCTCCTCTAGGAGATTGCAGCATAGATGGGTGGTAGAGGGGAAGGTGGTACAACAAGTAGACTTTCAAATATTTGGGGCTAATCTTTCATAAGACTGGTACCTGGAGGGAGCATATCCGACGGACTGAAGCCCAGGCTAAAGCTGCTGCCTCAGAAATAGTAATTTTTTTTGTTAAACTTGGAAGGCGGGCAGTTAAACCTGCTGTAGGGGCCTTTGATAGCAAGGTTAGGGCTCAACGTCTGTATGGGGCAGAGGTTTGGGCCCCTTTTGCCTCTCAAAAAATAAATGCGACCCAGGCCGGGTTCTTTCAGTCTTTGCTGGTGAGCCCAAGAGGTATGCCCTTTGCTGCTCTAAGGTTAGAATTTGGTCAGATTAGCTGGCTTCAGCATGCTGTTACCAGGGCCTTTAATTTCTGGTGCAAAATTCAGTTTGATCAGCACTCTGCTCTCCTTAGTGATATTAGAGAGGACTCCTTTACGAACCCCTGGCAAATATGGGTAGGGGAGTACTTGGCCAAAATGGGATTATCTCTAAACTACCTCGAGGGTAAACCCCAGGCTGGATTTGGAAGGAGATTTTGACTAGGGTTATGGACATTGGAAGACAGGAGGAGGTGGCCAGGATCAATTCATCTCCCCACATGAGTTTATATCTCCCCTGGATTCCGGATGGGGGCTGTATGGCCCAGTATCTGGATGCTAAGGTGACATTTAGGGACAAGCAGCTCATTTTTATGGCTCGGGTGAATGCTCTTCCCACACGGGTATTTGATGGCAGATTGGAGGGGGTACCTTTCTCGGATAGACTTTGCCCATATGACATGCAGGCCATAGAGACCGTAGCCCACGTTATGTTATCTTGTCATCTTTATGACACAGTGAGGGTGCATTTTCTGTCCCCAATCCTTGATGAGAGGTTAGGCTGGGCGGAGGGGGATCTTTTGGGGTGCTTACACAATAGTTCCAAACCCCCCCAGGTTATTAAGGAAGTGGGTGGCTTTTTGAAGCATGCCATGTGGATGAGGAAGAACTTCCTTGATTTTAAGCCCATCAATGGACTTCTGGGATAGCTTCTTGTTTAGTTCCCTATATTTGGGAGTGATTGGGCATGATAGTGGTGTTGAGTAATTGTTTGTTCCTTTGTTTTTCTGCTGATTATAATTTTGTTTGTACATATACATGTGGCTTTGCTGGCAATAACGTATGTTACGCCTAATAAAATTATTATTATTAATTATGACAGTTAAGAACTCAGTGGGCACCCCTTCTCCAGAGGTATCTAGATGGATTTTCATCTAGCAACTATTCCAGGAGATTTTTTCAGGGGGCAAATGTCTCTATGTTTCCTTATTAGCTTGCATGGGCCCTGGAGAAACCTTCTGTTCTGTGACAAATTGCAGTAACCGCAGGGGATTCCTTATCAGACAGCACCTCCCTCCCCAAATTACCCAGCTACTGCCGAAATAGAGACAATAACTCACACCGATTATGCCCAATAACCATTATACTCTCTGTGCTTGCCTGTTCCGATTACAAAGGCACAGTACCATTTTTTTCTTTAGCTCCCACAACTTCTGTGGCATGTCTTGCTGGATTTTGCCTTAAACCATATGTGAGGTCTAAATTCTAGCATGGTTTCCCTTCAGATATAATTGTTGCAATCAATGTCAGTGTTATTTGTGCCCTTACATTTATAGATCTACCCCACAGATTATTCCCTCCAAGGGAAGAGGCAATAATAAAAGCAAGGGGTGAGTTTGGGAAGGGGAAATGAAGCTATGAATAGATCAAGCTCTATATGCACTACAACAGGAGTATGGACCAAATCCAGCCCATGGCTGGTTTGAGGTTTTTTTTTGGGTGTGTGTGTGTGTTATTTGGCCCCTTTCCAGCTCCTTGAACTGGCCCACAGCCCCCATCCCAGCCCTCAGGTCTTTGAGGGAAGGGCAGGCTAAAAATTGAAATAAATAAATAAGTCTTGAAAGAGCTCATGAGAAGGGAGTGGTCGGAGACGTCAAGGCTATGCACCTGAAGATAGGGGATGGATTCATGGCACATATCCATGATCTGGACCCTCACCTTCCTTCCCACCCCCGTACTGAGCAAATCCTTTAAACACCTCACCCCCTAGCCACCACGTGAAGGTCTTAATTTTCAAAGTGGCGCATGGGAGGGAAAAGGTTCCGCACCCTTGTGGCACAAGACACAGATCATGCATCACAATAATTTTGCTCGCCCAAAATGGTCCTTTACTGTTAGAGCATTCATAGAAACCTGGGGAGCATAGGGATCACCATATTGGGTCAAACTGATTATTCATCTAGTCCAGTATTCTGGAGCCTTCCAAGGAAGTGTACATAAAAGGGCATCTATCGAGTCATTAATGAATTCCCTTTCATTAACTTTGAGCTTCTGGCAGTCGGAGGTTTTATCTCTCAATCAAGCTGGCTAATACTCATTGATGGACCTATCCTCTGTGAACCTATCTATTCACCTTTTTGAGTACACTGTCTCAGCAAGTGGCATTTCCACCAGTGTCACCAAGTATAAAGTTAACCACAGACAAGTCCTTGCAGGATTGATGCTCAATACAGGTACTTAGTTCTATTAATGTAAATTACCTTCCTTATGTGAGTAAAACTATTTGAGTGGGTGTAGTCAATATAAATGATCAGGGCCATAGTTTACTATCTTGTTAGTTTCTGTAATCTTTGTATAATTTTTATCTCTGCTCCAGAGTGGCACTTCAAATCTAAGAGAGCAAGGGACATAAAGCCAGGCTACTGTATTTCAGTAAACTCTACAGGATTAACAGAGTGAAAATCAATACAGAATAAGATCCTAATCCTACATGCACCCAGTCCACTTATTTCAATACATGCATGTAAGTGTTTGTAGGATTAGGACTTGGATGTTAGTTTATATATGTGCTCTTACAATCAATCATTTTAAGAAACCAGAAAGAAATAACTCATTCTAACAAATCACTCTCTATAAAGTATAGGGGTTTTTATGCATTAAAGTTTGTCTTCTTTTTTTTTTTTTTTTTTTTTAAATCACATCTTTTCTCTGCATCTCATTTCTCCCACTAAAGGCTGTAATCGTCACACCACTTACTCTGGAGTCGTATCACTGACTGATTTCAATGATTGATTGGAGCCAATGGAAATAAGAATTCTGAGCCTACTTTGTATAATGATTTAGAATCTGTAGATAGGAATTGCTAGGAAAGAGTTAAATATCTCTACCTTCTTGATAGGGAGAAAAAAATTAAAGGGGCATAGACTAATTAACATTTGCACAGCACTTTGAAGACACCACCTGCAGTGTGGTATAATGCTGTTTATTTTTATAAGGCTGAATCTTATAAGTGAAACAAATGCTATCAGTGGGCCTAAAGAGGAAATGGTCAGAACTTTCAAACCTTGATGCCTCAAATAAGGCTCCTAATGTCATACTTAGGTCCAAAATATATGATGCCTGATTTTTGGCAAGGTCAAAGGTAGCTGCAAGCGATCAACACCATTGCTTTTTTGAATAAGGAACTGATCCTACTTCCACTGAAATGAATGTCATTAAAGGAAATGGGAATGTATAGAGTCCAATTCTGCAAAGGCCCCCAGTATCTTACAATATGCACTAGAAGTAATTTCATTAGGGTAGCCAGATCAAGATTTCAAAACCAAGGGTCACAAATCACAATGGAGTTGTGGGCATTCTGAAATAAGGAACATACATTATTTCCTATGGAGTTGTGGTGTTCTGAAATATGGAACATCCATTATGTTCTGTGGAGCTCTTGGGATCTGAATAAGGGACATCTGTTATGTAAATAAGAAGTGTCCATTATGTTTTGTGTATCTGTGGAGTTCTGAAATCCTTTAAAACACAGAACATTTGGCAAACCTAAACCTCAGTGAAATCAAATGGACTATTTGCTGTATATAAATCTTTGCAAGACTGAAATGCAAACTCCCATTTACTATAATGGTGCAGGATTAGGGCTCAGTTCTGTTGAAGTCAAATTGAATACTCATCTGAATGAGAACTACTCATACCAGCAATCCTTTACTCTAGAGTAATCCCAAAGACTTCAGCAAAGCTGTTCCAGAGTAAGTGGTTTGATTATAATTTCCTGTGAGCATGCAAGGGACTCCCAGATCTGGTTTAATCTTTGTACCTCACAATAACCTCTCAGTCAGGAAATGGCAGATCCTGCATAAAGGGATATGATCACTTAATATTGGTCCACTGTTTCTGAAAAAAATACTGACTATAAATCTTCAAATGCATTTAGAGATCCATAGATTTTAAAGCCAGAAAGGACCATTCTGATAATTTAGCATAGGCAACACAGTTTCACCCTATCATCCCTGCTTCAAATCTATACCTTCTGGTTGAACTAGCATGCATCTTTTAGAAGGAAATCCAGTCTTGATTTAAAGACCTCAAGCAATGGAGAATCCACTATGGGTGAAAAAAGACAAGCACATAACTCCATGTTAACACTACTTTAACATTTCTTATGTATGTTGCAGGGCTGTACTGGTGCCCTATAAAGCCCTACAACATACATAAGAAATGTTAAAAGGTGTTAAAGCAGAGTTAAGGTGTATGTCTGTTTTCACCCCAAAGTGCGTCATTCTAATGGCTTATTCTCAGTGTCAAAAATCTGTCTAGTCTGAATTTGTCTAGCCTCAGTGGGGTATATTGCCCCTGGTTTCGTCCCAAGGACAGCAACTCCTGGGGTGCACACAATTTACTCTACTTTTGACCCCAGCGAGCTGACCAGGCCAGACAACAGGAGGCCCATTTTACAGATGGAAAAGTGAAACAAAGGCTTATCCAAGGCCACGCTACTAAGGCCAGGATCAGAACCCAGGTCTCCTAGCATGCCACTCACAGGACCATACAGGCCTTAATAATTTGTCTAGCTTCAGTATCCCGATGTTGCCTAGCTAGCTATGAGTCACAGGGTAAAAACAGATGTGTTGCCAGCACAGTGCTCCCCAGCCTGGGAAACCAGTTGACATGGCTCAGGCTGTGTCGGGGCATGCCATCCACACACGTGCCTGTGGCCGGAGAGCTATCCTGCCACCCACACACAGCCCGAGTACGGCCAGGAGCCCAACAAATGTGCCGGAGGGTGCCCCCCACTATGACAGACAGCATGGTGGCCAATGATGGGCAGCCATGGTGGCCGGCCATGGCAGTCCCTGATCTGCAGCAGGTAAGGTGGCCAGAACAGATATGCTGGCCTATGGCCTGCATTGGCCCTCATGGGCAGCCCTTAGCCCAGGTTGTGATCTCGGAGGTTTTTCGAGGACATACAGCCTGGGCTAGCTGCCTAGCCGCCCTGGGGCAGAAGCGGACCAGCATCTGGTGGTGCCACAAAAACATGTCAGTGGTTCGTGGGGCAAAATGGGCCACCGTCACGTCTGTTTTTTACCCAGTGACACAAGGTGAGTAGTCTCCAAATACACCCAGCTGTAACTTTCCTTTGTTAGTTATCTCCATACAAAGAGATCTCCCTGTCTCTTTGCACAACTACAACTAGTCTCCTTGTCTGCTTCAAGGAGGGGGACATAAGCCCTCTCACCCATGTCACACAGCTCAAAGAACAGGATTCCTATGTTTCAGTAATAAACCTGCTCAGGGAGCAGACGGGAAGGAGGGGATGTGCCTGTCACATGACTGCAGAGGAAATCTGCACTGGTTTGCTATGGAGAAGCTGAAAGCAGTTTTTTTGGTTTAACTCAGCTTAAGGAGCCCTCAAGGGTTTGCTCTTTATTATTATTATTATTATTTATTAATTATTTATTTTATTATTGTGAGGGGGTTTATTTGCTTTTGAAACAACATTCGTTGTGGCACAGTGGGACTGGCTACTGTGACTTGTAAAGGTCACGGTTTTTCAATCAGCAACCTTGAGCGCTATCCCTTTAACTCTGCTGTGCCTGTGTGCGTGGGGGAGGAGAGAGCACAGAGGAGTTTGGGTAGAGAGAGAAGGATAAGGATTACTCACCCTCAAAAATAAGGAGAACGGGCGACCGCAGAAGAGGAGGAAGATTGATTTTTAATTATCTTTGCTACAACGTTCGTTGTCCAATAATTTTCCTTTTCAAGCATTTTCCTGTTTTTCTGCAGACACCATCTCTCTCCTCCCCAGCGAGAACATTTCAGCCGATCAACTCAATCCAGCAGAGAGGAACGCACAGTGCCATGAAACCCTCTCGCCTTGCTTTTTTCAGCTCCTCTGCTCCTCCATCCTGCGGGCAAAAATCTGCGTTTCCAACCGGTGGCGATTCCCTGTAGCCTCCCATCGAGAATGTCGGCTTTGCTGATGACAGCTTGTATTTCTCCAGTTGAGCAGCTAGAGAGCAGTGTAGGGAATGAAATCCCCGCTGAGGATCCCTTGTACAGTAGCGTTCAGGATCTGAGATCTCCCTTCCTGTTTGGAGCAATCCTGGACTGTATATTGTGAAACATATTGAGTGACTGGCAGCTCCAATCTGGGCTTTATCTTCCCCCCTTTTCCCCCTTCTTCTCCTCGGAAGATTCCTCCAATCCTTCCCTTCCTTTCCTCCCCTCTCCCATGGCGGAGACTAAAATAATCTACCACATAGATGAAGAGGAAACCCCTTATCTGGTGAAACTGCCCGTCTCTCCAGAAAAAGTCACTTTGGCAGATTTTAAAAATGTCCTCAGCAACCGGCCTGTCCACAACTACAAATTTTTCTTCAAATCTATGGATCAGGATTTTGGGTGAGTTTGAACGAAGGGGGGGAAAGCGGGTGGGAAGAATTGGCCAAGCTACCTAACACTCTTTACTGCAAGCATTGGGAATTAATTATGCTTTTCATTTTCTGTGATGTCAAGTGAGATGGTCTTTAAAACCCTCCTTTCTATAGCAACAGCCCAGCCAGCACCTGTTTTCTGCCCAGTGGCAGAGCCCTGTAGTCTAGCAATTGATACCTCTCTTTATTTTGGAGGGGGGAGGGAAAGGATTTCTGAGCTGCATGATTGATTTGTTATTGATATTCTTAATTTTATTTTTTATTTTATTTAAAAAGCCATCAAGCACGCACAAAAGGGCTTGGAGCTTTAGCTTTGGCTCTTTGGACGGAACCTGAAATGGTACTGCTGCTGTTCTGACCCAAAAGAGGGAGGAAGAGAGAGCAGACAAGGGGAGATGTCATGGTCCCAGCTGGAGGGGTGGGCAGTGCCAAGGGGAAGGGTTGTACCCTTAAACCGCGCTAGGGATGGAGGGGAGGGCTGTTTTGAGGTGCTAGAGGGAATAGGAGGTGTGACAGTCCTGTGAGGTGAGGCGGGGGGTTGATGCCAAGAGGTGGCCGTGGGAGCTCTTGCCCCTTACGTGGGTACAGAAGCACTGGGGTTGACTGTCGCCCCATTACTTGGCACAGGGAAAAGGAACAGTCACTGCCACCACCACATTTTCCTGGTGGAGGGGTGTGTGCAGTGCCCGGTCTTTCACCCCGGAGCTGGGGGGGGGAGGCTGGTTCTCCTCAGAGTGAGGTGGTCGGACCCACGGGGGAAGTTGCGGGGCAGGTGTCTCAAGCTCCGCGCTAGGCCCAGATATCAGCTGGAGCTGCTGCCGCCGCTGTGGCAACGGACCAGGGGAGGCGGGCAGAGCAGCTATTAACATGGCGGCCCGGTCCGGGGGAGGCGCCGTCGGGGAGTGGGGCAGGGGGGTGGCTCCAGCTTCTTAAAACCGGGAGCAGGTTCACCCTGCGTAGACCTCGGGGCCAAGGGCAGAGCCTGCCCCTCCCCCATCCCTGAGGACACGGGAACAGAACAGGTCCCTCCTCCCCACCCTCTCCAATAACAACCGGCCATGGAGGCCTGGGGCAGGTCCTTCCCCTCGCGCGCGCACCCCCCACCCCCATAACCGGCCCTGGGGCTATAGGGGCAGGGTCCTCCCCTCGCCAATACCTGGCTGTGTGGGGCATACAGGCAGGTTCCTCCCCTTACACACCCCTTCCCTGCCCCCCCACCTCCATTATCTGGCTGTGTGAGCACAGGTTCCTTCCCTTGTCCTCCCTTAAACCAGCTGTGGAGGTAGATTCCTCCCCTCACCCCTCCAAATCCTCAGCTGTGGGGGCATATGGACAGGTACCTCCCCTCACCCCCACTAATACCTGGCTGTGGGGGCAGGTTCCTTCCCTCAGAACTGGCTCCCCCCCCCCAATACTCCCCTTACTCCCTATTGCCTGCCTCTGGGGGCAGGTTCCTCCCCTCACCTCTCCAAATACCTAACTGTGGGGGTATAGGGGCAGGTTCTGCCCCACCCTCCAAATATCCAGCTGTTGGGGCATAGGTGTAGTTTCCTCCCCTTATCTCCCAGTGCCCAGCTATGGAAACAGGTTCCCCCCTTCAGTACCCAGCTGTGGGGGCATAGGGGCAGGGTCCTCCACATCACCATCCAGCTGTGGAGGCAGGTTTGTCCTCTGACACACACCCCCATCAGTACCTGTTTGTGGGGGGCATAGGGGCAGGTTCCCCCCTCCTCCCCCAATACCTAGCTGTGGGAGCATCCTCTTATTCCTCCCATACCTGATTATAGAGGTAGGGTCCTCCCCTCACCATACCCAGCTGACATTGTACAGTGCCAGATACATTGATGGTGCTACATAAATGATAATTAATAATCGGGGCAGGTTCTCCCCCCCTCCCCCCCCAATTCCTGAACCTAGGGGCAATGGGGAACATTTCCCCCCTCCTCTCAACAATAGGCCCGGGGGGCATAGGTTTCTCTCCTCACTTCCCACCCCACCCACTCCAGGGGCAGGTTCTCCTCACATGTAGCTTTTAGATCTGACCCCAGGAGCATTGAGCAGATTCTCCCCCTTTGCACCCTCTCCCCCAGTACCCAGCCCTGGGGGCACGGGGGCAGATTCTTCCTCTCACACACTGTACATACTGACCCTGGGGAGACAGGCAGATTCCTTTTTCCTCATTCCCCACACCTGCACAGACTCAGCCCTGAGACACATTCTCTTAGGTACCCAGACTTTTTTGGGGGAGGGCCAAAGGAACAGATTCTTTCACCCTCTCCTCCTCTCGTGATATCTATCCTTGGGAGGCATAGGGTAGATTTTCCCCTTCCCACCACCCCATGGCTAGGCACTAGAAACGGAGTTGGGTGCCAGTGCTGCTCCATGGATACCTCAGGCACAGGGAGATTGGCTGATTCCTCATAGTCACTCAAGGTATCTCTTGTCTAAAATATTGTATCTATCTCCAAATGCCTCCAGGCATCACTCCCAAGGGAGGATCTTTCTCCAAATATTCAGTGATGATGAGCCTCAGAGAGACAGGTTCATATCTCTGCTTGGTGAGACTATGGACTAACCAGGCTGAGCTAGTTCAATGCAGCCCAAGTGCAAGAGTTGCAGCCCTGTCACCTCCCTAGTTTCTCTGTCAGGTAAAACCCATGCAGGATGGAACTGCCCACAGAGTTTGGGGTTCAATCTCCCGTGCCCCTTTGCCGTTAAATTTTAGGGAGATGCGTCGCTGTAGTGTGTAGCTGTTCCTTTTCTTTCTCCCACCCAGAAAGAGCTTTTCCCTTTACCAAATCTAGGGATTAGCTTTAGGGAGGCAGGGACAACCGATTTTGTTTGCCTCCCCCTAAATACCTATGAGGAGAGGGCCTATGGGGAAAGGGGCAGCTCTTCAGAGGCCCAGGCTCCCCTTCCTATCTAATGGGCCACTGGGGGATTGTAAAAACTTCATCCGCTAACAGCAACCATGAAAAGAATGAGGTAAATAATTTTTCCTGGCACTAGCTATGTGGAGCTGAGGCATCAGGTTGCCTGTTTGCTGTCTTCTATGTGCTGATCATCATTCCTCTTCCTATAACTACAGCTCTGATTCCTTCCTCAACGGTAATGAAAAATTATGATCATCCTGCTCTTTTAGTTACTCTCTCCCTTGTGTGTAAGCAAGAGTCTGGCCAGCATCTGGCACAGAATTTCTTCAGACTCACCCAGAGGTAAAGATTACAGTGTTCAGGTTGAAGGCCTCTGCCCTTATTAAAGGAAACCATTTGCTTAGGTGACAGCCCAGAAAACATAAGTGAGGGAGATTTTCAGTGGCACAAAGAAGCCTGCTTAAGTCCGTACTATCGTGGTTCTCAACCTCTTTGTTGTGCAACGCCATTTGGAGATTTAAATATAATCCCATGACCTCAGACATGCAAAATATATCAAATATCAGTCCCGATCGGGATCCCATCCATAGATGCTGTGACCCAGAGTATGGGAACCTATGACCTTTCATTTGGAGCTTGGTACCTCACTCCACACGTGGTGTGTTTTCCATTTCCCACTTCTCCAAAGAGGTGAAATATATGACCAGATGGTGTAGATTATTTCACTCGTATAACGTGAAGACTGAGGGATAGTTTCAAAGGCCCAGTAGCTTCCGAATATGCATGAGGGTGGGGCAGGGAAAGCAGGTGCTTATGGCAGGTGTCTATGGCAAAGCTCCAACCTTTGGCAGCATCAGAGGTGGGGGAAGAGGGGCTGGTGACATTGTAAATGTGATTCTAATTTAAATGGGGAATTTAGTTAGAGTGATAGGATAGCGTGGTTTTGGGGTGAGCCTCAGTCCAACCAGCCTTTCACTATCTCCTCTAGTGAAAGGAGAGAGACTGAAGGGGGTAGGATTTGGAGACAGCCATGGTTATCCTGTGTGTGTGTGTGTGTGTGTGTGTGTGGAGAGGGGGTACAGACTTAGATAGAAATGGGGACCCCCTGATGGAGGCAGAGAGGAGTGTGGGATATAGGAGTGGTTAGGAAAGAAGATTGTAGGCATTTTCCAGACAAGACACTCGCCACCCACTATACATGTTTCAGGGCTTCAGTGTTGCCCTATGGGTGCCCTGTAGCATGTTTAGTGGGTGGTGTGGGTGTGTGTGTCTTGTGAAAACACCCCATGACATCACAGTTGGCGAGGGGACAGGCATGGGGTTAGAATAGGGGAGTAGGTGAGAGAGAATGCCAATGCTCTCCAGCGAGAGCAGGGGGTGCAAGCACTGGGAGGGGAGGGGAGAGGAAGGAATGAGACTTGAGCCTGAGTGAGAGGTGGGAGGGTGGTGGCCAAAGATGGGTTAGGGTGTAGGGAGTGGGGAATATTTTCATTTGTTTTTCGTTGTATTTATGATTGTATATGTTTGACTTTATTGTAAGTCATCCTGACACATGGGCCCTTTTCACACAGACACTCGAACACTGATAAAATGGGTGTTACATTTTATTGTACATGTTGCAGGGCACCCATAGAGCATACCTGCAGCCCTGCAACATGTATAATAAAATCTAACACCCATTTTATCAGTGTTCGAGTGTCTGTGTGAAAAGGGCCTATGTGTGAAATGCACTTGTGCCTCTGAACATTTGATCAAGGAGTTTAATTATGGGAATGGTCAGATGTTGACCACTGATAATGTGCTCTGTGCTGCACAAAGGCATATAACAGCAAAGTGCCAGACTTTCAAATTTCACCCCTAATTAGGGCTTTATTTTATGCTTCTGAGTAATTTGCTGGATAATCAGTTTAAAATGTCAGTTTTCTCTTACAAATGCAATTGTTTTACACTCAGTTTTGTGAGTATTTGTATTTTTTTTTTAAAAACCCACCAAAACAGCAACAACCAAATACTCGTGGCTGCTATGAATCAACTTAAAAAATTTAATAATGTCTCTGTAATAAATCACTCCACTCCTTGGCACTGGGTGCTGATGCCTGTACCTGCATCTATTATTGGAAAGGCATCTGTGCATTCCTTTATCGTTTGTGAAAGAGATCAGAGAAAACACAGGAAAAAAGTAGCACAGTTTAGACCCAACAGCAATGTTGCAAGAATGAAAACATTACCTGAGGTTGCATCTGAAAGGACATTAAGGTAATGCTCAGGACATTTACAATCATTATTTGCTCTCCTCCTTTTATCACTTTTTGGAGAGTTTTACTGTTGAAATCTTTTATCAGACTGTTTCTCACTGGAATGATTTACTTGGTTGTTTCAGGGGATTTCTGGAGTGCTTGGTTTGTTGCTGGACGGCTGCTCATACATTTTGTGCTGCTGACATTGAGCCTTTTTTTGTAACAGTGGGATATTGAGATATTTAAGTTTTTTCCCCCTTCTAAATGCTGTTAACCTTTTAACTTTATAAAGGAAAAAACAACATTGTGATTTTTTCCAACACACTTAGTCTTACCAAAATGCACTATTTAACATGATTTTTTTTAATCATGTTAAATAGTGCATTTTGGTAAGACTAAGTGTGTTGGAAAAAATCACAATGTTGTTTTTTCCTTTATAAAGTTAAAAGGTTAACAGCATTTAGAAGGGGGAAAAAACTTAAATATCTCAATATCCCACTGTTACAAAAAAAGGCTCAATGTCAGCAGCACAAAATGTATGAGCAGCCGTCCAGCAACAAACCAAGCACTCCAGAAATCCCCTGAAACAACCAAGTAAATCATTCCAGTGAGAAACAGTCTGATAAAAGATTTCAACAGTAAAACTCTCCAAAAAGTGATAAAAGGAGGAGAGCAAATAATGATTGTAAATGTCCTGAGCATTACCTTAATGTCCTTTCAGATGCAACCTCAGGTAATGTTTTCATTCTTGCAACATTGCTATTGGGTCTTCCAACATTAACAAGTTGGAAGGCATAAGATTTGACTGCCCATAAAATACAATTTTGCTGTTGCTTATACACCCCAAAAGGAACGCTCCTAGTACTTCTACTGGTTGCTGGTTTCATTGATGTTACAGTTACAGATGAATTCATCCACGCATGAAGGGACTAATCATCAACAAGAAAACTCTTCCATATGATAGGGTTCTTGGCAACTTCCAAACTTTCTAGCCTTCTTCCCATATTGGAATTGTTGCAAGTGGGTCAGATTTTAAATGTGTACTGTTAACAGTTGTTTAGATGCAGTTGTTTGCTGTGCTGATTGCAAGAATGAGAGAGACAAGAGAACAAGTTGTTAACATGGTTTCTTTTGTTGGACAGACTTCTCATGGTGAGAGTGTGCAAGGTTTCACACTCTTCTTCCAGCAAGATGTTTTGAGTGTTGTTTTCAGTATTGCTACACAATATAAATTATATTTAGGATTATTTTTTCTTCAGGAGAGCAGCTTCCATTAATAGATTTTGCTGCTGGGGGATAACAGAGTGGCCTTCCTCCCTTTAGGAGGGGTACTTGGCTGGGTCTGATGTCTGGAAGAGTGCAAGGTCACTGTAGTGTTTCATAGTGGTTTCATAAATAGACCTTCTAAGATTCTGCCCGTCAAGCAGTAACATTATGGCTTTTGGGATGAGATTGACGTACATGAATACCACCAGATCACATGCGTTTAAGGTGATATCATGAACTACAGTTTAGAAAGTTCAGTGCTGAAGGACCCACTTGGCCTCTTAATTGCTTATGGTTGTCTTGTACATTTAATGCATAGTATGGAATAAACCCTCATTGCTGTCCATCCACAGTACATCACCATCTGAATTGTCTGCTTTCAAATATCAGCACTGAATTAACCTAAATTAGCATGCCCAAGGATTCTGCTACACTTCTCCATATGAACCACCAGTAAGAGACTGCTTGGATCCAGTAAATGGCCTAGACAGAGTATCTTAAATTTATCTGGTGGGGCAGGAACCTTCTAAACTTGACAAAAAAATCTCTTGCATCATTTATGACGTTAACAAGAATTTCTGACCTTTGTGAGGCCAGGATGTTACAGTTCTGATTCCAGTCTTTGATAGGCCACAACTGAGCAATTGGCAACATGCTTGATCCCAAAACGTCGAGAGCCTACAGTTCCTATTGATTTCAGCGAGAGCTGTGACTGTTTAGCATGCTGGAATATAGCAGAAATACTGTTACTTTCCCTCTATCTGTGCTGGCGTGGATAATACCAAACATTTTGTTGTGATGAAGGATCTGTCTAGAAACTGACATTTGGGTGTCTTTAGATGGATCACCCATGGACTTGCTCCAGGGGATGGCCCAGCCCCACATCACCCGTGTGCAGCCTCGATAGCACTGGGTTTAAATGGACCCAGCGCTGCCACAGTCCACCTACACGGCACCTGCTCCCCAACGCCATAATGCTGTGGGTGGATCGGCCATTGCTCTAGGCTGCCGGTTCTCCAGGTTTGGGTGGCCTGCTCCGGGACTTTCCGGAGCACTGCCAGCAGAGCTGCCCTGGAGCATGGCCAGCCCGCCCTGCCTCTGCTCTGGGTCACCCCTGTGCAGGCCGCCCTTAAACGGATGGTCCACCTCGAGGCGGAACAGAGGCGGGGCAACTGTCTGCTTGAAAACACCCATTGTTGCTTAGGAAAGGGAACTGCAAATGTTCTGTGCTCACTTTCCTGTAAAACTTCCTAAAGCCAAAGCAAAATAAGAACCCATTCTTGTAATTGGATCTAGGTGGGTAAATCTTTTTGTTTATTGAATCTCTCAGGTGTAAGGATCTGCCCTTGCAGATATGATTTGAGATCAGGATCTGTACATGAGAGCAAACACAACAGATATGTTTCCAATTAGGTTTCAGCTCATAGTCAATTTTTACATCCGAGTTGCAAAACCACCATAAAATTGGACCTAGAATGGAAGAGCTTTTAATGGTACAAACAATATCTCAATCATGTTTCTTAAACTTCCATGACCAGTGCTGGGATACTGAGGACCTGTCCACTTTCTCTTCCCCTTTCTTTCCTGCAAAATATCATTATCTTCCTTGCAGCAGGACTTGTTTCTGCAACCACCATGACAAATTCTTTTTAACCTGTCAGTAAGTGCTCCTCTGCAATCAGATTTGCAGTTGGTGACTATAAGCTGTAGAATGCCTGCATGACTATGTATTTCTTATTTAAGGGAGTGAAGATCTTATTTCATGATCCAGTTCCAAACTGACTATCTCCAGGGATGTGATTCATCCTATCTCACAGGCTTTCTTTGACCCTAATTCAGAGGAAGACTTTCTTACATTCAGGCTTGGGTGTGATCCTGTCCTCACTGAAGTCTTGTGTCCTGGCTCCCATTGACTTTAATAGGTGAGATTGTACTCCATGTAATTCAGACACTCAGAAATGTGTATGTAACTTAGATGTTGGCAGGTGTGGTTGAAAGCACACATTTAACTTTGTGCGCGAGAACAGTCATGTTGTCTTCAATGGAATAGCTTGTGTGTGTAAATGTTTACAGGACCAGGACTCCAGGTACTAAAGGAACCTAGTAGGTGGGTATGTTAATTAGCCAAAGCCACTTACCGTGGGGACAGGAAGGTGTAAGCTACAATCTTATAGTTTCTCCTACGAATCTGTCTGCATTCTCTGTTAACACTGGCCTTCTTTGTCTTTCCATACAACCTCAACAGTATTGGTGCAAGACCTTTGACTATAGCTTCTACCATCTGGCTTAGCCTCTCTATTCCTTTGGCTCCTAGCCTCTGCCTTTCCTTTCAAATTTCACATGAAAACATGACTTTGCTCCTTCTCCTGAACCTTTCAATTACTTTTTCTCCCCCTGCTTTTAATTATGACTTAACTCTGCTACTTAATTCTGTAAAGGGTTTCAGGATACAGTCTGCACGAAAGGCCCTGGACAGAATAATAAAACTGTGTGTGAATTCATAGGGGCAGGCACTTATTAGCTCAGTAGGTCTAGAGACACTTTGAGCGAATGTCTCTTTCAAGCCAATAACCCACCAATCACCCTTGCCTACTACTCCTACTAAACTTTTTATTGCTTATAACCACAATCGCAAGGGGGAAAGCTGGGAGTTAGAACCAAATCAGTTTGCGTCTTGGCTGTCTTGGCGAAGTGTTAACAGTAAATAGGGTTTTGTACCTTCATAAACTTGTTTCTTAAGGGGGCATTTTAAATTTTATTTTATTTGTGTAGGGTTTTTTGGGTAGCTTATAAGGAATTGTGCACAGTTTCCACTAACAATACCAAGAATAGCTATTCCCTCTGGATGTTGCTGAAAATATTCCCCAAAGATTTCCCGCCCCCCTCTTTTCTGCAAGCACTATTTAAAAGATGGTAACATTTTAGTTCTAAATGTAAGCATTTGGTTGCTCCAGACTTCTGTTCTTGGCGCCTGTTGCTCAGTGGCTGTGAAGAGCTATAATTTGGCAAGCTGACTCTGGCTTGGCAAGGCAACTCGTACAGAGTGAAAAGTAGTTCTTGTCCTAGGAAGGCAAATGTTTTCCTGTGGAGTGAAGCCCTTTCGGAGGGTCCAGACATCAGGAACTGACTTTGCAATACTGCAAATGTTGTAATTAGGGCATGGCCTTTCCTGGATACTGAAAGAACAACACAAAGATGTAATAAATAATTGTTTGGAAATAAATGTATACACTTAATTGTTTCCAGCCATGAATGACTGGGGTTATTTAGGACACAGCAGAGTGGAGTTAATGCTGAGAAGTGTAACTGTTCAGTAGTGTAAATTTCACATACCTGTGCTGAGTGCTTGGCTAGCATTCAGCACTGCTGGTAGGAAAGCAGGTCTCGAGAGAAGTATTTCTTTCTGATTTTAAAGTTAGCCTTGCTTTATTGACAAATTAGGAAAGCTAGGCCGAAGCTTTGAAATATTACTAACTGGACCCCTCCAAATCAAGAGATCTACTTAAAAACCAATAGATTGTTGTTAAGTAATACATTTTGAGATTATTGTTTGCTGTCTGGTTTTAAGCCTTTAAGGTACATTGGAGTCTAACTTCTATCCTTTTCTCTGCGGCAATGCGGGCCAAATGCTTCAAGGATTCTCCTGTATTCACATGATTTTAGGAGTTGGGACACTGAAACGCACACAAATGAGATACGTGATCAAAATCATGAGAGTTCGCAGCATGGTCATTCACCAAGTATTTCATTCTAAAAAGCCAGCTAGGTGCATTGGATAGAGGACAAGGCTTGATACTGGGAGATATGGGTTCAAATCTCAGTTCTGTGGATTCAGTGGCCTTGGCCATGTGAGTCATTAACTTTCAGCCTTGGTTTCCCAGCTGTAAAATGGGAATAACTGTATTAAACTGCCTACTGTTTAGGCAGGACTGTTGTGAGGTTGAATTAAATGAAGTAGTGTCTGTAAACTGTTTAGCTCATGTATATATAAATACTAGTATTAATGTCTCAGGCAGCTATGGAGGCATAAGCCTCTATGAAACATAGCTCAATTACACTTTATGCTATTTAAAATTGTGTTGCAGAAGACTCAAATAATAAGATAATGCTAATTATCACTTTCTCTGACTCCATGCATCTTTCCACACCCATTCCTTTGCGTGCTGATCTCTGCATCCTCATATCCATGGGCTGGTTTTGTCTGTCTTCAGAATGTACCTTAATTTATTACTAGCTCTCCCATGTAAACATTGCTTTAAGAGTCGGGCACTTGCTAAGCTTCTACTGTCTGAGCAGATGTTTGAGCCTGTTAAGTCGATAGCATACAACAGCACTTGTGATATGCAGGGTCAGGTTCTGTAACGTGATAGTTCGTCCACCAAGAATGTCTCTCTCCAAAAGTTAACTAGGAGCAGCAGCAGCATCTGTTGGTTTGGCTGCTTTTACAGTAATGGATTATTCCCTCTAGTCTTCTCTCATGGTACATGAAAGTAGGTGATTTTCTACAGGTTGGAATGGCTCTGACTTGGAGGTTATACTCATAGTCTTTTGTATAGCTGAGCTTGACTGATTTCTTTAATTTAAAAATTTGAATAAACATTCAGGTTTTAAAAATGAGGAATATAGGAATTATTATTATTTATATGTTCCACCCCCATGAATTGCCATAACGTCTGAGCACTTCATAATAGTTTTGTTGTCCTGTGATGCATGGGGTACTGAGGCACAGAGAAATTCTCTCCAATGTAGCACAGCTGCGTGAAGATTAATTTGATATGAGGGCAGCAAGTTGTCCCATTTGAAACTGGAGGAACTTGCCACACTATACCATCATGGCCTGGTGGTTCTTTATTCAGTGTGATGGTGTGATGGAAGTCTGTCTTGCTCTAGGTCACAAGGAAGTCTGAGTCAAGGTAAGGAGTTAAGCCCAAGTCTCCTAAACCCCATACTAGCACTCTAATCATTGGATTATTCTTCCTTCTTTTTCTGATGTCCCAATTCTCTTTGTGAGCACTCTGATTGCCCAAATACTTCATATTATTCAGATGGTGTGCCTGTTACATGCATGCTCCCATAATAACTGTGAGTGCAGGGGGCTGGGGGAGCCTAGAAGCTGAAGCGCCCAGACTGTGTGCTCTGGCCTGATTCCCCCTCCCCCCCCGCCCGCACCTGGAAGTAGCCCGGGGGGACATAAAAGGGAGCTGCCTGCTGGGGAGCATAGAGACTTCCCATCCTCCTGGCTGCCGCTGCTTGCTCCTGTTGGGCTGGTCCCATGTCACCACTGCTGCTCCGGGCCCCCACTGATCACCTGTGGGGGAAGGAAAGAACTGTGAGTGCAGGGGGCTGGGGGAGCCTAGAAGCTGAAGTGCCCAGACTGGGTGCTTTGGCCTGATCCCTGCCCCCCGCACGCACCCGGAAGTAGCCCGGGGGGGCATAAAAGGGAGCTGCCTGTGACTCCATCGCAGGCTGCGAGCCGAAGGGCTGCGGCCAAAGGTGTGGCTCTTTGGGGCCCTTCGGGGACCGTAGGGAGTCCAGGGGGTTTACTATGCTGGTAAGTTGTTTTGGTCACGTTTTAGGGGGAGAGGGGGGTGGGGAGGGACAGTTTGGGACGGGGGTTACCCCGGCATTGAACCCTGGTGGAAGGGAGAAAAGATGGTGGGGGTGGGCAGGGCAAGCAGCTGAGGGGTGGGGGTCAGGAAGGAGCAGACGGTGGGGGAGCAGCCATAGGGGTGGTTGTTTGGGCAGGGACGATATGGTCCGAGGGGACGGGTGACTCACACTCCTAGGGGACCGAGGGTCCTGGTGGAGGTTGAGAGAGTCTCTTCCCCCCCCCCCCCCCTGAGGGTGAGAGAGGGTCAGGGACTAGGCTCCACCTGTAAAAGGCTGTTGCTGTTGAATGCAAGGTTCGTGGTGAATAGTTATCCACGATCTGATCCTGGACGGGGCAGCGGACCTTGCATGCATTACAGAAACCTGGCTGGACGAGGGGGGCGGGACCTGTTTTGGCGGACCTCGTCCCAGCTGGGTATGCTGTGCAGCCCCAGCCCCACACGGGGGCCGGGGGGGGAGGTGTGGCTATTATTTTTAGAGCGGAATGACCAGTTAGGAGATATCCAGTTCAGGAGATTTCAGGTATTGAGGTCCTCCATGTGGTGGTTGATTTGGGAGAGGGCAAGCTTGGGGTGCTGCTGGTGTACCGGGCCCCTTCCTGTTAGCAGCTTTCCTTGCCGCTCTAGCAGAGCTGGTCTCGGAGGTGGCGCTGGGCTCCTCCAGGACTTTAGTCCTGGGGGACTTCAATGCCCATGCCGCCGGCCTTGTAGGAGCGGAGCGTGAGTTCATGACTGCCATGGCAACCATGGACTTGGCCCAGATGGTCAACTGCCCAACCCATGTGGGGGGGCATATCCTCGACCTGGTTTTCTGTTCAGGCCTTGAGGCAGGTGGTCCGTTAGTGGGGGATGTAAGAGTTACGCCCTTATCATGGGCAGACCATTATCTCCTACAGGCCAGCCTCTCAGTTTACCCCTTTCAGAAGGGGAATAGACCAGTTAGGTTGGTCTGCCCTCGGAGGCTGATGGAACCACAGCGGTTCCAGGAGGCTCTGAGGGAGTTAACCCTAGACCCTGATGGCCACTCTGCTGATGTGCTGGTTCAGCATTGGAACACCTTGCTGGGGGAGGCCATTGACAGGGTGGCTCCGAGATGTCCTCTGCCTCCGTCTCGTCACCGCAGGGCCCCTTGGTTTATTGAGGGGCTGCGGTGTATGAAACGGGCAGGCAGGAAACTGGAGTGACGCTGGCGTCGGACTTGTTCTGAATCTGATCGACTTCTCCATAGGGCCCACTTGCGGTCCTATGTTGAGGCTGTGAAGACAGCGAAGAGAGAGTTCTTTGCTGCCCTCATAGCGTCTGCGAAGTCACGTCCAGCGGAGCTGTTCCGGGTGGTGCGGGGGCTGTTCAGTCCGGCCTCCCTCCGTCTGGACGGGGACTTGTCCCAGGCCCGCTGTGTAGAGTTTGCCATCTACTTCGCAGACAAGATCGCTCAGATCCAGAGTAACTTTGACACCGGGTTGGAGGCAGTGGGTGAGGAGCACGAGGTTCTGGAGGCACTGTCTGGTCGATCTTTCTGGGAGGAGTTTTGGGAAGTGACGCCGGCCGATGCGGTGGATGTCCTGGGGTCTGTTAGAGCCACAAGTTGTGAATTAGATCCATGCCCATCCTGGTTGGTGAAAGTCTCCAGGGAGACGTTGGGGGCAGTGCTGGCGAGGGTGGCCAACGCATCCCTCCAGCAGGGGAGGCTGTCGCCCAGTCTCAAGGAGGCTGGGGTGCGCCCCCTTCTGAAGAAGCCATCTCTGGATGTGGGTGCACTCGCCAGCTACCGCCCTGTCTCTAATCTTCCCTTTTTAGGAAGGTTATTGAATGGGCAGTGGCTCTGCAGCTCCAGGCGCATCTGGACCGTATCGGTTTCCTTGACCCTTTTCAGTCTGGGTTCCGCCCCGGCTATGGTACTGAGATGTCGTTGGTGGCCTTGGTGGACGATCTCCGCCGGGAGATGGACGCAAGATGTTCAACATTTCTGATCCTGTTAGATCTCTTGGCTGCTTTTGATACTGTGGACCATGGGCTGCTGTTGTGACGGCTGCGAGACCTGGGGGGTCTGGACGGGACCGTCCTTGGGTGGTTCCACTCATTCCTCTCGGGGAGAAGCCAGTGGGTGGTGGTGGGGGCTGAAACATCAAGCCCCCGGGCCTTGACCTGTGGCGTTCGGCAGGGTTCGATTCTGTCTCCGTTATTATTTAATGTATATATGCAGCCCCTGGGGGAGATCGTGAGAGGGTTCGGGGTGTGTTGTCACCAATATGCTGATGATACTCAGCTGTACCTTTCGTTTTCAACTGACCCAGGTCCTGCTGTCTCGATACTTTCCCAATGGTTGGAGGCTGTGGCGGATTGGATGCAGCAGAGCAGACTGAAACTTAATCCCGATAAGACGGAGGTGATAGTGGTGGGAAGGGTGAGCGGGTGCTGGCTCCTCCGGTGGGGGAGTCTGCCCTCCTGTAGTCCAGCAGGTTTGGACTCTGGGGGTGGCGTTGGATTCAGACCTCCGTCTGGATCGGCAGGTGGAGGCGGTGGCTAAAGCCGCCTTCTGCCAGCTGTATCTAGTACGGAGGCTCCGTCCATACATCTCCGGGCCTGACCTGGCCACTCTCATCCATGCCTTCATCACCTCGAGGCTGGACTACTGCAACGTGCTCTACGTGGGGCTTCCCCTGTTTCTGGTCTGGAGGCTGCAGCTAGTGCAGAACGCGGCGGCCCGTCTCCTTAGGGGGATGGGTCGGCGGGAGCACATAACACCTGTGCTCCGTACTCTGCACTGGTTGCCTATAGCGTACTGGGCCAGATTCATGGTGTTAGTTTTGATCTATAAAGCCCAACATGATCTCGGCCCCTCATACCTCAGGGACCACCTCGCCCTCCGCGTCTGAGCGATCCCTGCGGTCTACCAGGGGTGCCTTCCTGGAGGTCCCCCGTGTTAGGCGGGGGGCCACAATGGAACGGGTGTTCTCAGTGGCCGGGCCACGACTCTGGAATTCCCTCCCGGAGGAAGCTCACCTGGCCCCGGGTCTGCTGGCGTTCCACTGAGCCTGCAAGACCTGGCTGTTCGCCCAGGCCTTAGGAGGGGAGGGGTGGAGATGTTTTTAAAAAATGTTTAAAATTAATAATTTATTACTGTTGTGTTTCTAGTGTTTTAAGCCGCCCCAGGATGCTGCGGGCATGAGGGGGCGGCTAATAAATATAACAATAAATAAGATTTCAAAACTAGTTTCTTTTTAAAATCTTTAGAAAACCTAGTGATTTAGTACACTGTAAAACAGTGTCCAACAACATGAGCTTCTGAGTTGAGAAATATGAAAGCAATAAACTATCAGGATAAAGCAGTTAATTACTGGAATGCCTGTAACTTTCGCTGTAAGATAAATGTACAGTAACATATGTGGGATTTCATTATATCTGTCCTGTCAGAAGCTACCACAGGACACAGCAAGGGAGGATTGTTTCTGGCAAGAGAAACAGAGGAAAGCTCTTTAATCTCAAACACAATAATCAGAGCCAAGTTCCTTTTAAAAAGGTTGATACCGATGAATGCACTCTGTGCCCCGGTGTGTCAGCAAAACAGTATTCTTCACTTCCTAGCTGCTTAACCAATATGTCAGGGAGGCTGGAAGTGCTGATTGTTCCATAGTATTACCTGCAAGAGAGAGGAGAACACACTTTTTCCTGTAAAGGACCTGTCGCTCTGGAATGCTAACTTTCCGTATGCAGAGCACCAGAATTATATTTATTTTTTTATTTTATTTTTTTTAAATGTTGCCCTGCCCATCTTGCCACAGGCAGCTGTAGGTGGCTTACAGTCAACAATAAAAACACTTAAAGCAGTCAAAACAAGGAGGAATTAAAATATCCCTAACCACCCTCCTCATCAAAAGTCAGGCAGAACAGCCACATTTAACAACAGCGTTGAAAAGAGGGGAAATCTGAGGCCAGACGGGCCTCCAATGGCCGGGAGTTCCACAGCCGCGGAGCAGCCACCAAGAAGGCCCTCCCCATCGTGGCCCCCCAGCAGACTCAGGGGACCTCAAGGAGAGCACCCCCCAATGACCGCAGGGGCTGATCCAGGACTTGGGGGGTGAGGCGGTCCGGCAGATAGCTCGGGCCAAGGCCATTTAGGGCTTTGTAGGCAAGCACCAACACCTTGAATCGGGCCCAGAAGACTATAGGCAGCCAGTGCAGAAACCAAAGAACTGGTGTAATATGTTCCCGGCGGCTGAATCCCACCAGGAGACGGGCGGCCGCATTCCGCACTGGCTGAAGTCTCCGAACCGTCACCATGGGTAGCCCCATGTATAGCGTGTTACAGTAGTCTAGCCTAGAGGGGATGACAGTGGCCAGGTCAGAGTCTGAAATATATGGCCGAAGCCGACACACCAGATGTAGTTGACGAAAGGCACTCCTTGCCACAGACTCCACCCGAGCATCCAAGCAGACGCCTCATCCAATCCCCCACCGCCAGGCAGGCAGCGGAGGGGGCCAGCGGTGTGAGGAAAAGGCAGGACCTCTGCCACCTTCTCCCTCGTTTCTGGCGGAAGTGAGGGAAGAAGCAGAGCCCCGCCTCTCCCTCACACTGCTGGCCCCCTCTGCTGCCTGTCAACCTCTTGGCCAGAGGAAATGAGGGAGTGGGGGGGGGCCTCTGTCTCTCTCGCCCTCATTTTGTGGCTGAGACTGTGCCAGGCAGCAGAGGGGGGGGGGGCACGGAGTGTGATAGAGGCGGGGCCTCTGCCTCTCCCTCACTCCTGCTGCCCCCCCACCTGACCCTACCTTAAAAAAAAAAAAATCAACCCCAAACCCTCAGCGCCCTGGGCGGCCACCCCTCCCCTCCCCAAGGGAGGCATTGACCACCCCCGCCAGCAACGGATTGTAATTAGGTTCTATGCAGCCTTACATGGATACAGGTCGCCAGTATCATAGAGTTGTGGGCGAAAAGCCTAGAGTGTTCTGAGGAGAGACCATTTCCTGCCCTTCCCCCCATTCGCATTCTCACTAGCGCGCACGTAACGTCTGCCTTGAAAGCCCAACACGCACAAAATTCAAACATGCATTGTCCCAGCTCATCCTGGTTTGCAAACACGTGCCCAACGTTCGCTCTTCACGTTTTCTTCTCTGGAGCAACTTCCACAGTCTTTCTGTTGCTGTGGCCATGGCTCAGAGTGACAGCCAGAGAACTATGGTAAGTTAATGCACCTTAGGGGCGGGGAGATGGCTGCAATTACACAGATGCATGATAAAGGCTGCCGTTTATTGCTGTCTAATTATGTTTTTTTTTCTTTTCTGTTTTCACAGGTGGCCAGGAGAATGCTGGGGAGCAGGAGAATACTCCCTGGGACATAGGTGGAATGGTTGGCGGAGGGAGGGAGGGAAAGGCACTATAGCAGGACAGTGGGGTGGTGGTAAGGGAAAGGCATCATGGCAGGGTGGCGGGCTATGGGGGGAGCAAAAGGCACCATGGCAGGACAGCAGGCTGGTGGAGGGGGGGGAGAGGCGGGATGGGCGGGGATAGAGGGAGAAGCACCATAGCTGGATGGTGGGCTGACTGGGGTGGGGGATGAGATTGAGAGGCACTACCACTGAATACCTCTCCGCAACCTCCACCAGCGGATCCACAGGAGGAGGAGGAGGAGAGAGGAAAATGTTCCTCTGCCAGTCCTGCTACTGCCCAAGACAGTGTGCCTGGCTGCTTCCAAAAGGGGCAGGTGAAAGAAGATATAAACAGACTCTGCAAATAAATAAAAACACTTTTAAAAATAAAGTTCAGTAAAATTCAATCAATTAAAGTTAATCTAAAGCAGGGCATGAAGTTTCAGATTGAACTCTGGGAGCCAAAAACAAAATTCAGTCACCAGATTTTATCCTGATATTAAACTGTTCATGCCCACTACACCCCTGAACCAGTCGCCATCCTCCATTTTCTAGGCATCAGTGGCTCCCAGGCACCTGCAATTTTCATGCCCTGATTTAAAGTTTACATTGTTAAATAAAGTTGTTATATTTCACAGTCTGTGGTTTCTGCTAGTTTGGGGTGTGTTGGGGCAGTGGAGAAGGGAGTTATGGCATAGCGATAAGCAGCTTTGGGGGCTGGTGGTTGGAAGTACTTGCCTTTGAGGGCAAGGGTGCGGGGCAGAGTAGCCCACAGCATATTTGTGCCTCTCTGCTTTCTATTGCTATTCCCAGACCCAAGTAGCCTGCACATGCCAATAGGAAAATGAAGAGCTTCAGGATTCCAACTGGTTCACCTACGAACATCAATAGGGAATGCACAGGGACAGGAAAGGGCAGGGAATAGCACAGGAAAGGGGTGGGGCTTGGATGGGCCAGAGGAGAAAACACTGACACCTTGGAAACATTTCTGAAGGCTTTATTGAACATTTTAAAATGTTTTTTATTATCCTTTTTAAAAGGACCATTAAAGTGTCACTGATTTGTGCTAGCATTCTGGTTGATGTGCCAGCACAAGGCATCCTGATCTCTCCAGCTGCACTCTGCTTAGCTGGTCCTGGAACAGGGGCACTGGCTTGCTAACTATGTGGAGAGTGGGGGGGCGTGTCTCTAATGCAGCCCTGCCAGCTTCACAAACATTGTGGAGAACACAGGCAGGGGTGGTTAGCAGGGAAGTGGTCTCTAAAGTGGAAGAGATGACAGAGCTTTTCTGGACATTTGTGCACTGCCTGGAGTAAGGAAGTCACTAATGAAGGCTGGACCTTGCCTTGATGACAGCAAGAAGATACCCATGGGGCCACCAGGAGTGCCTCAATCAGATGATGGAGCTGAATCTTTTGGGGGAAACAAATGACTCCGGGTACAGGGAATGTGAACTGACTGATGGAGAGCTTCTTGCCCTAAATGAGGTTTGAACAAGCAAAGAAGTGCAGAGCGTCCTGGTGAGCAGGGATATTTTCTGCCCCAGAAGATGCTGGAGAGGGGGTACAAGAGGTGCATGTTTGACTGGGGGTTTTATGCAAACCAGGAGGAATTTCCAAACCTACGGTGGGCAAGACCCCAATAAAACTCTGTGCTGTTGTACAGTTGCTGCAAGATGTGGCTGCAAGAAACTGGGCTGAGACTGATTGCTTTTGTTTTCAATCCTTACTTTGGGGGGATTCAGACGTTCTGATTTGTGCGATTTTTTTAAAAAACCAAATGTTTCATGCCTGTCTGAACACTTAAATTCGATTAAATGGAGTCAATAGCGCACTAAAGCAATGCGTGTTGAAAAGCTACTCAAACCTACCTTTTTGCTGTCCGTTTTCAATAAATCCGCACTTAACAGCAGTGTGAAAGCAACATCGTACTGGTTTTAACTAGTGTGTAATCTTTTCTGATGTGAATGCAACCGTGCTTCCAAGTGCGCTGTTTTACTCCTGCCCCTACCGGAAGCAGTGAGACCAGCTGGAGCCCTGTAGTTGCCTCGCTGGGTGCAGGCTGCAGCCAGCTTCTCCCCAAAAAAGTTCTTCCCCTCCATGTTTCCCCTCCATGCTTCTCCCCAAAAAAGTTCTTCCCTCCAAGGGACTTTCAATCATCTGCCTCTGCCTCTACCGTAGTGCTGCAGCAGTAGCAGCAGCGGGATACCGGAAAGAAACCAGGGAGAGAAGCAGCGCGCCTCACTATGCGAGGGGCTTCTTTCCAGCAGCCTCAGGCTCTCCCTCTTTACTCCCTGATTCTACAAAGTAGCAACCTTTGCTACAAAGGTTGTAGCAAAGGTTGTTGCAAAGTTTGCAAAGTTGCAGCAAAGGTTGTTGCAAAGTTGTAGCAAAGGTTGTAGCAAAGTTGTACTTTGCTACAAAGTAGCAACCTTCTGGCTCCCCACAGGCCACTTCCTGTAACTGAACCGTACTGAGCAGCCGGGTAAGCACACACTACAAGAAGGTCTGAATGCATTATTTCGCTGTACTTAAAATCGGTATGGCATGCATGTGAATGCAACAGGACTTGTTAACAGCGAACTATTGAGAACCAGTTTTTAAAAATCCAGATAATTGCTGCATGTGTGAATTCGCCCTTTCACTTTTCTCTGTAGCCGCTTAAAGTGTGATTTGCTGAATAAAATCAGTGTTGTGCACATAGGAAAAGGTTATTCCAGCCACCAAGTGCTGACAGGTATATACCCAGGTAGGAACCTCCATGGAGGGGCAGGAATAGCAGGGACTGGAATGCCTCCTGGAATGATATCCTGGAACAAACAAACAGCTGGGGCAGCAGCTTTTCCCCATGGTTTGGTGTAGCTGTAAGTGATAACAGGACAGAATACTAGGAGGGGGGTTGGTGGGCTGAGCACTGCAGGGAAGAACACCTGTCCATGTATTAGGTGAGTACGGGGTGAATGGGGGCTTCCGAAATGCACAAGAAAAACACAGGGGGCTGCCCGTTTCTTAGGCTCTCCGAACTAAACATGCAAGAGCTACACGGACTGGACCAAGACTCCAGTGGGTTTTCATCTCATTGACACCCTAAGGGAACAATATAACCGCAAATTTAGGCCCTGGTTTTTCTAACATTTTGCCAGTGAACAGACTACACATCTGTACAGGCCTCTTGTCTCCAGTTAAGCTCTGCATGGGCTCCAGCAGTAAGTCAAAGGGCTGGGACCTTAACTTGTAACATCATATAATTTATTGTATTTTCTCATACAGATTTAGCCTGCCATCTGTAAATATCGAAGAAGTACCTTCTAGTACAAAGGTTTTAGGTTGCATAGGTGTTTCGAACAGCTGGTGAAACACCTTAGTTCTCTTAAAGCTTTTCTGCCATTGCCAACTGTTCCTTGTAGCTTGCAGGTGTCAAAGTTTGCTTAAGTTCATACTTGGACAGCTGTCTCACGTGATGTAAACAAGCATGGCTGACCCAGGGAGATGAATGCATGGTATGTTTCAGAGCTGTGATGAAGTTTCATAGCCCTTCTTGGTGGTTGATAACGTTGACATTATGGTGTTAGGGTTTGCCGGCTGCAGGAGGTCTAGCTTAGCAGTTTAGCTTACTTAAGATCTGGGAAAGGGAAGTCTTTCCATTGACTTCTTCAGTGGGCTTTGGATCAGCCCCTTAACAGAACAGACTATACGGAGAGGAAGATCGAGTTTGGTTTTGGATGTTCTCTGTGAATACCATACGAGCAAGCATGAGGAAAGGAAAATGAGATGATGGTGGTGTGCTGCTAATGGGTGTTAGCTGATGTAATGCCAAATCCATGGAAATCCGTGGTAGGCTGAAATTGCTAATGTCATTCAGGGAACATGGTTATTTTTACAGACATTTATGCTGCTATGTGTTTTCACAGCTACCTGATAGTTCCCTCCCAGCAGGTGTTGGCTGGAAACAGTCCCTTAATGCAAAGAGATCTCTTTGGTATCTCGGGTGACCGCCGACCAGAGGTTGACCAGCAGGCTTATCTACACGTGTATCAGTAGCGAAGTGCAAGTGCTATGTACTGAGCATGGCTATGCTTTCTGGGATCAACAACCCATGTTAAGGCATGCAATACAAAGCATGTTTGTGCACAAGCAGATATAATGGACAAATATGTGTTTAGCTTCCAGACAAGTGGCTAACATTGCACCTGATAACACAAAATATTTCAACACGGGTCTCACTAAAGAGCAAGTTTGCCAGATCTCATGATTTTATCACACGTCTCTATTGGAGGACATTTCTTGTATGGCTTAACTTCATGAGTGTCAGTTTTATTCTTTAAAAAAAGTAGGTTTCTTGCCCTTGTAAGTTAGAATTTGAGACGGTGGTGCGCTCTAAAGGCTAAACAAGCAAAAGGCGAAAGAGAACAACTGTATTTAAAGTGTCATGATTTTAAAGCTATCCTCCGATTTTCTTTGTCCAGACTCATGATTTTTGAACATCCTGACTTGGTAACCGTGAAAATGCCATGTATTTATGATACAGCATCTGGAGAAAAATGAAGTTTATTCAAAGCAGGATAAGTAGCCCTTCATTTTGGTGTGTGATTTTTAACTGGAACCCCCCTCTAAGTCAGATAATGATATTTTCATGGTTTTAGGTCAGTAATTCTCTGCCTAGCAGGGATTTTCAGCCTTTTCAAGTCACTAACCAAGTCTCCTAGCTGTAAACCTTGGCTAGACCATCTGGTGTCCAACTCTAATGCAGCTGTGTATGCTGGATGGAGTTGGGACTGCTCTGGTGTTGCAAGGATTGTATTGGTCTTTGCTTCTTGTGGGTTGGAAAGCTCAGAACAGCAGGCTGCCTATTATTCTTGTGCAAATTGCTGTTTATCCAACTGCAGCCAGCAGTGTGACAGGGCAAAACTGGTCTTTGAATAGAGGTGGTGCACAGCTCAAACTGATCTCCAGCACAGGACCTAGATTAACAGTTTCTAAAGCTCAGGACTGAGGACCATAATCAACGGGTGTTCAGGTCACAAACATACATCTTTGTTATGTTTATTTGTGACCTGAACCAGGTCTGCTGTGTATCTGCTACAGGCTTTGCATGGTGAGCCTGTGAGTGCTGTGGGCCCACAACATACTCTCACGTGCATAAAGAAAGAGAGAAGCCACAACCTCTGGTACCTAGAAACCAGAAGCCCCATGCTTGGATTCACTGAATGCAGAAATGCACATCCCAGTGCACAAACATTCCCTCATATGAGGCAGTCAATCCAACACCCCTGCGCTATGCACAAACACGTCTCCCATGAAAAAGCCAACGTTGTTCCACCCATCCCCTATGACACACTCCTTATTGTACATGGTCTTGTCATACCACCTCATTAATCTGTCTGACTCTTTATCCTGCTGAGCCACTATTTCCTATACCTATGTTTTGTTTACCCTTATCTTTGCCACATGGACCTGCCTGCTGTCATTCTCATCGTAACCAAGCCAAGTACGTGCACTTGAGACCTCGCATCTTCATGAATGTTAGACCCCTTGTCTCTCCCTCTGTTCCTATGTCTCTCCCCCAGCTCCTGTCTCTCAGATTGTAAGCCCTAGGGGCAGGGACTGTGTCTATTTTATTACTTTGTAAAGTGCCAGGTACGCTGCTGGCCCTATATAAATGCTTGTTGTTAATAATAATAATTAATTAACCTCTCCATGTCGTTTTACCATTCACTTGGCATTCCACTCATTACTATTACTTACTGCCATCTCATTGTAATTCCAATTAATTTTTGGTCATACCACTGTCTATCAACTACTCGGTCCCCACCACCCTCTTCTAATCATCCGTTCCCATCCAGTCCTTTGTCATTCCATTCATTTCCATGGCCTCTATTTTATCAATCCACCCACTCACCCTTAGGCCTTCTGATTATCAATCCGCTTTGTTTCTTGTCATTCCAGCATCTCACCGTTGTCCTCTCAGGTGCTTTCCTCTAGAGGCAACCAGGGAAGTTTTTTCTCTGTCTCCTCTCCTGAAAGAGAGATTTTGATCCCTTGCAGGAGGGACAGATAGGATTCAGCACCCAAAGAGGGACTGTTGGGAGGAATACCGCTGTAACCGGGAACAGCTATTTCAGGGTAAGTCCTTGCAGGATCAGTTCCCATGAATCACTGTCTCTTCAAGGGAATTGGCTTCAGTGTCCTATAATTCAGTCAATGATCACTCTCCACCATGTACGCAGTTATCTATCTACCTTACACAAATATACACAGTTTAGACTTCGTCTCTGTGGGCCAGGCATAGTCCCATCTGCTCTATAGCAAGCCTGGCATACTTGCGTAGGCTGAGACCCACTTATGATTCTGTCTCCTCAGCAGCTCCTTTGGCTCTTTCCAAGCAGCTCACCAAGGCTTCTCAACCCAGGCAACAACAGCTAGGTCAGGCTTGCTCTGGAGGCAGCGCTCACTTTAGCTAGCTTTTACCAGCTGTTATTCCTGTGTTCTCCTGAGCTCTAGCTCAGGCTTTATCCCCTGGGCTGGTTTCTGCCACACCCAATACCAGCTATCCTCCAATTAGGCTGGAGAGGCACCTTCTTTACACAGCTGCTTTGCATTAGGCGCTGTTCTTTGCTTCACGCAGCCCTGTAGCTCTGCCAACGCCTGCAACCCCGCTGCTGATGCTACACTCTTAAAGGGCTCTAAGCCCTCATAGCTGACTCCCTGCTACAACCGCCATGTGGACTCTGGAGCAACCCCTTGCAAGTAGTTAGGGTAACAATGAGTAATGCTTCACTTTGGCAGGGTGAAGGGGGTTACTGGGAGTGGCAGGTCCCTGGGCAGCATCAGCAGTGACAGGATCCTGGGAATAATGGTGGCAGCAGCAGTAGGGTCTGGCAGCATTGCAGTCCAGCAGAAGTATGGCCCTTCTGCTGACTCCAGAACTTGGACTCTGCCTCTGCTCCTGGCAGACTGCTGCTGCTACTACCACTCCCAGGACCCTGCCACCCAGCCTTTTTGGAAAGGGTGGGATATAAATTCAAAATAACACAATTTCTGGTAAGCCCCTCCTATCGTACCCGCTATTGGGAAGCTGCTGCATGTTTAAATGGCTACTTGATAGCCTGACATCTGTTCAACAGGCGTTTTGCTAGTGTGGGTTTATTTCTCCCCATAGCTGTCATAATATCTGTTAGCACCCAACAACTCCACTCCTCTGGTTTAGTGGACCTGTCCACAGCAGAGAAAAAAAACTCACATGTAACAGAAACAGGGCCTTGTCAGGAATAAGTGCAAAGCTGTGGAATGAAACTCCACAGGACCTAAGAACTATTGCAAATCTCACTATGTTCCACTCTAAGCGTAAGGCATATTTCTGTACCATTGTCCTCATTAACATATAAACCCGTAGCAATTGGTACATAAAACCCCAGCACCCACAATGTCAAAACTTTTACCAAACAAATATTTAGATTGCATGCAAACTAGGGAACAGGTGAGAGTGAGTGAATCACATGACAGCTGCTAGTCATGTTGCTTTACTACTGGGAGGTGCTCAAATACTATGATGATGAGAGCCATAGAAGCTGTTCATCTTCTGTAGACTTGAACAATTAAGTAAGCCTGCAGTACTGGTATCTGCTACAAAGCAGAGGCTGATGATACGTTCTAGGCCATAAGTGTCCCAAAGTCCCAATTCCAAGAATCACGTGCCAGAATTTTCACATGCCTGAGAGCCACAACGTGAAATGTGCACATATGATTGACTGGTGGAGCCGGAACTCTGTGGTCTTGAGAAGCAGCTGCATTTCAGCTGCTGAAACTCATAAACAACGAAGTAAGACACAGGCCAAGAGCCATGTGCAGCTCCCAAGCCCCTGTTCTAGGCACTACTCTTAGATCCAGCAGACCTGTGTTCGGTTCCCAGCTATGGCACGGACTTCCTGTGTGTAACCTAGGATGGCTTGATTAGGCATAGTTGAGCACCTGCCCAATATTCATATATGTGTCTGAGTAAGTTGATTGCTTGGGGCACCCTGCTAAACCATTCGTTAGGGTTCCCCATCCAGGCCACTTGCATACTTCCCCTCAAAAATGAGGGTAGTCAAGGTATGTAGTTTATTCTGTGTTTCAGTTTGCCATCTGCAAAAGAGAATAATTGTACTATCTTGGTAAGCTCTTTGGAATGGGATTGTCTCGATGTGCCTTTGCAGTGCTTAGCACAATGGAACCTTGATTTCAGTTGGGGTTCGTAGGTGCTACTTATTATTATATTACTATTATTATTATTAGCTTTTATATAGTGCCAGCAATGTACCTGGCGCTTTACAGAGAATAAGATAGACACGGTCCCTGCCCGAGAGCTTACAATCTAAAGACAGGAGGAGGGGAGACAGGGAAGGGGGAACAGAGGGAGAGACAAGGGAAGCGACATTCATGAGGATGCAAGAACTCAGGTACACGTTCTTGGCTTGGCTTGGGAGTTTGAAGATAACAGGTGTGGGATGGCATGAGAGGGAAGCAAGGGAGTCAAGGGTGGAGGAAAGGGATGAGTTGAAGGCAGGGACAGCAGAGTCCGGGCAGGTGGTAGAGGAGACAGATGAGAGATGAAATAAAAATAGCTAAAGATGTATGTAGAGGCCCTGAAGCCCACACACATGTACTACACATTATGTTACCTCACATGTGTTTTGCTTGTCTACGGTACAGTTCCCCTCTTATTTTAAAGGTCTGGCTGCAACATCAGCTAAATATTTGAAAAAACAATTTTTTAGTGACAAAAACCAATAGATCCTGTGAACAACGCTGCTATGTGGGTGGAGTGTGTTCTATTTATTAAAAGTTAATGCTATCAAAACATGCCAAGGGGATGCAGTGGGCTTGGTCCTCTTCCTGTGGCCAGTGATCTGTAGTAAGACAAGCTAGAAAAATGATTTCCTCGCTATTCCTCTGCCTGAGCCCCCACCCCAGCATATACATAGCTTACTGTATGCAGGCAGCCTTCCTGCAACTTCGGTTGAGAAATGGGCATGTAGATTGTTCAGAAGCATTCTGTATCTCCACAGGAGCAAGCTTCAGGAACACATCTGTGGGTTTAGCACACTTCTAATGAACAAATTTGTGAAGTTGGCTGAATTAAATCGGATTTATTAAATAATATTTTTGCTGAAAGATTATTGCCCTTCGACTCTAACATGGAGAGTGAGAGAGATTCACCAGGAGGGGATCCATGTCAAAACTCTTAGAAATCAACCATAAATAGCAAGGGAACGGATTAAAGTTTGGATTAAGGAATTCATTAACATGCAGTATTTAAACCTATAAAAATTGCCATGGTATATGGAAGATTAATACAGCAGACTGATTTGACTTTGGATTCTGCTTGCCTCCGGGCACGTGACTAGGATTTTGAAAACAATTTTGTTCACGCTCCTCTTTTGGATTCCACTTTTAAATGCAGCCTGTTAAGTCTTACCATGACGGTAACACTCAGCCAGTTATCCCTCTGATTAGTAGCTTCATAGAATCTCAAATCTGGGAGGCGTCAACTGACCAAGAAATTGCATAACCTTTTTTTTCTCCCACCAGCTATGATTTATCTTTGCTTACCATTATGATATCATTATTTATATAGCGCCAGCGATCTGCCTGGTGCTGCACAGCCATGATTAGAGATGGGCCCCTGTCACAAGGAACTTACAGGCTAGGATGGATAACAAAGGGGAGACGGGAAGGAGGGACCCCAAGGGAGAGACAAGGTACCGTACCATTCGTGAATTTGAGATGTTGCAGGTGCACATGCTTAGACTTAGTTACAGGAGTAGGAGGGGGATTCTGAAAAATAAGACAGTATAAAGAGAAGCATTAATGAAAAATCTGAAGGAGTGAGAAGCTAGGGAAAGCCTGGCAGAAGTGGCAGGTTTTTAGGATTGATTCGAAAGGAGGGAGTTAGCAAGCAGCTAAGAGTGATTAACGCGGAATGTTAGAGGCACAAGCGTCTGCTACAACTGCTATGCCATTGCCCCATATGGATGAGCTGACAAGATGGTAGCTTTGTAGTACGTCTGAAATTTAGCTCTTGGCTTTTTGGATGTGCCCTTGAATCTGGCCATCTGCTTCAGTTCAGCTGCCTCGGTAATTGAAGCTTCCTACACGGTGGCCAAATTAAAGTATTTGGGGCCCCTTGCTAAACCATACTTTGGGGTCCCCATCCAGGCCACCTACATACTTTCCCTCAAAAATAAGGATACTCAAGGTGTGTAGCTCATTAGATTGTTAATGACCTTGTTGCCTTGTGCAATTAAACGTTAAATATTAAATCTGTTTGTAATGAGATTGAGGTTAGAGACATATCAGTTGACTGATCCTGATGTGAGGTTTCTCATGCTGCTCCTAAACGTAATCGTTAATTGCTTCTAAGCAGAATAGTTAATGTGGCCCTAATGTTTATACAAGACGGGACCTATGACTGTGCTTCCTTGCATCTCTTTGGAAACATACCCCTTATATAGTTTTCCAGTTTCTTCTCAACCGCTTTGCTTCCTTTCCTCATCTTCATGTGACTTTCCCTTTAAGTAATAATCGTTTTATTTCCTGCCTATCTCCAGTATTTTCCCTTTCTGAACTATCTTGTCCCTGATCGCACCAGGGAAACTAGTATTTGTTCCCAAGAAAGTACATCCCTCCATGTCTTTGTGAGGCTGATAATTGCTTTGGAGACTTACTAGACCCTTTGTAACTTCCTCCATCCCATGGTCTCCTCCCCACTGTTGTCTTGAATGCCTTCTGATTCGTAGGCATTCTGATTAGCAATTAGAATTTCTCCCCAAGGGCCCAGTTTGTTAATTTGCATACGTTAAATAGCACGGGTCTGCCTTCTTTATTGGTACCTTTTTCCAGTTTCACTGTGAGCAACAGTAAATGTGCACAAGCGGTTGCTTACAATTATGGCTATGGGCTGAAACCACAGTGATGTTCCAGCCTGGTCACACTATCTTTTAAACTGAAGAAGGCTGAAGTCTCTCTTCCTGTTCCCCTCTGCATTACAATTAGCTCAGGTTATAAATCTGAGGGTGCTTTTAAATGACTAGTCAGTCTTGCTGCTGGATTACTTTCCACATGTCCTTGCAACCGAGAGGCAGATTTTCCCCACAAAAGTGAGTCAGTCTTGCAGTTTAAGATAAAGTTACTGATGAGAGTAACTTTATGTCTGCTAGCCTTCATAAAACTTCAGCATGCAACTTCATGAGACCAGGTCAGGGAACTGCTTGGTTAGGTTGATAATCCTGTGGGGCTGTCTCCCCATGATTGTACAGTTTGAAAGCCTCCTCCCAAATTGTTCTGTCAACATGTTGCTCTTTGCCAGTAGCTTCCAGAGTGGATCTTGTTTGAGAAATTGATTTGCCTTGTTAAAGCTCACATAATCCACTTTGCTGATTGTGTTCAAATAATCTCCTTTCTCTAAATGTGCTTTGGGTGGCACATCTCTTCTGAGGAAGAGAGCAGAGTGTCAAAGCTGAGATCTGTTGGACAGGTCTGAGAGCAGAATGTTGCCCTTTTATAGACGTACAATGAAGGCAGGTTTCTTTTTTTAAAACCTTACATGGTGAGGAGGTTAAGGATGTTGCAGTACTCAGTGAATTATGACCTCTAACAGCTTCTTGTAAATTCCACCCAGTAGAACTTAGGAGGAGGCTTGCAAGAAAACCTAAACCCCAGCTAGCTCTGCAGAGGACAGTTAAGAGAGGCTGAAGGTACAAGAAGAGATATTGCACAGCCAGAGAACCACTGTGAACAACAGAGAACCACTTGAATTCTTCCCCATTCAAGAATTTGGAACGTTACATGACATGGGAGCCAGATCTTCTTCACTTGAGTGTGCAGGAGCTTCTGAAGCTGCTGAAACACGCACCCAGGAAAGATGTGCCCTATAGGAGTGCTCCTCGGTCCCCACAGACAGAATCAGGGGAGTTGGGCCCCAGGAATGCTGTAACCCAGCTTGCTCTTAGCAAATGTAGTATGTTGAAGGTGCTGATGTTGTAGGGGATCCCTTTGAATTCAACAGGAACAACATACTTTCAGAGGTGGTATTTAGTTGGTCCTTGACTGCTAAAGATCTGTGGGGTCAACAACATGTACTGCACATGGGGTAAAAAAAAAGATGGTGGCCTGCTTTGACCTGGGACCCACCAGCACGTAAGTTTACGTGCTGCCAGATGCTGGCCTGGGACTGCCCCATGGCGGGTAGATGGCTGGCCTCAGAAAATCTCTGAGGACACACTCTGGTGTAGCAGGACAGAGTACTGCGGACCAATGGCCCTTTAAGAGAGGCTAACGTGGGCCCAGGTGCAGGTGCTCTGCCTAGCTGGGAACTGCACTTAATTGGGAGTGCAGCTGAGCTTAGTTGGGTGTGGCAGGGGCTAGCCCAGGGAAGAAAGCCTGACTGCAGCTTAGTGTGAGGGAGGCTACCGAGAAGACAGCAGTGGAGAAAGAGCACTGCCTCTAGACTGAGACCAGACCCAGAGCACGGTTCCTGGGTCTGGGAGACAAAGCCAGATAGTTATGCCTGGCTCTACAGAAACTGTAAGTGGGGCCTGTATATATATGTAAATAGTGGAGACTTTGTAGCGAGTCTGAATAGGAGTAAATAGATATTGATTTGATAATCCTTTTCAACTGATCTCTCCTTTTCAACTGACCCAGACCCGGCTGTCTCGTTGCTATCCCAGTGTTTGGAGGCCGTGGCGGAATAGATGTGGCAGAGCAGACTGAAGCTCAACCCCGATAAGACGGAGGTGATGTTGGTGGGAAGAGTGAGGGAGGTAGTGGCCCCCCCTGATTGGGGGAGTTTGCCCTCCTGTAGCTCAGCAGGTCCGGAGTCTGGAGGTGATATTGGACGCAGACCTGCGCCTGGAGCGGCAGGTGGAGGCAGTCGCTAAGGCTGCCTTCCGCCAGTTGTATCTGGTGCGTAGGCTGTGTCCATTCGTCTCCGGCCTGGACCTGGCCTCCCTCATCCATGCCTTCGTCACCTCGAGGCTGGATTACTGCAACACGCTCTACGTGGGGCTTCCCTTGTTCCTGATTCGGAGGCTGCCGCTAGTGCAGAATGTGGCGGATCGTCTCCTCACGGGGATGGGCTGTCGGGAGCATATTACACCTGTACTCCAGACTCTGCACTGGCTGCCAATAGCGTGTTGAGCTAGGTTCAAGGTGTTGGTGTTGATCTACAAAGCCCTTTACGGTCTGGGCCCCTCGTACCTCAGGGACCGCCTCGCCTTCCGTGCCCCAGAGCGGCTCCTGCGGTCGGCCGGGGGTGCCTTTTTGGAGGTTCCCCGCGTAAAGCGGGGGGCCACAATGGAGAGGGCATTCTCGGTGGCCAGGCTGCGCCTTTGGAACTCCCTTCTGGAGGAAGCCCGCCTGACCCCAAGCCTATTGTCATTCTGGCGGTGTTGTAAAACCTGGCTGTTCACCCAGGCCTTTGGGGGTGGGGGGTGGGTTAGGGTTATGGTTTTTTGCCCCCATCTTGTTTTACTGTTTTAACTTCTGTGGCCTTGTTTTAAATATTGCTGATTGTTTTTAAACTGTTTTATAGTGTTTTTATGTATTTGTAAACTGTTGGAAGCCGACCTGAACTGGTTACAGAGGGCGCGGTGTATAAATTATAGAAATAAATAAATGAAATAAATACTTCCCTGTGGAAGGTGACTGCTTGGCGAGGATCCTGCCAATACTTATCTTGGGCATAACTATCCCTGCTCCAGATTGGTGGAGAATGCAGGCAGCCACAGCGTGGCCACCAAGCCAGCAGGGTAAAAGGAGGTTGACAGAGCAGGGTGGATTTGTCAGCAAGTGATTGGAGGAGGATTGTGCCCAGAGGCAGTGAGTGAGTGAAGAAACAGAGGAGCAGCTCTCTGTGTGTGCTCCCAGAGAACAGGTGAGCCCAGAGCCAGAGGTAGATGGGGCTGGAGGGATTCTAAACCGATTCTAGACAAGATGGCAGGGAGAGGAGTTCACTCCGCCACTCAGCCTCTGGAGCTGGGTGGAGTCAGAGTTGCAAGGGCAGAGTATGGGAGGTGGTGCCCCTCATGAAAGCATAACAAAAAATGGACTTGGGGGTCCAGAGAGTAACCACATATGCAAATAAAGGCCAAGGACCTAAGGGACCCTGACTGTGTTGGACCTGCGGGGGTACAGGGCTGGTCTGTGAGTGTTATTCCCAAGAGGAGTTAAGGGCCAACCCCAGACTGAGAAACAGTAGAAACCTGACTGGGGAGAGCCTGGCAGTGGGCTGGTACCCTGGGCCAAAACCCCAGACAGGGATCCAGAGAGATGTTGAACATGTGGTCAGGAGGGTCATGTGAAGAACACATGCACTATGAGGGCCCACCTAGAGGGGGAGGTCCACTGGCTGAGAGCTGCCAGGAAGACCTTAATAAAAATGGTGAATAGACTAGAGCAAGAAGTAGAACAGCTCAAAAGGAATAAAGGGGATCCATCAGAGGAGGAGGATCTCCAAAGGGAGGTCTGCTGGCAGAAAGAAGCCATAAAAGCCCTTCTAAAATTAGTAGTTAAGTTAGAGCAGGAGGTGAGAGAGCTGAAAGGGGAACAAGGGACCCCCCTCTCCTGCAAATACAGATGAAGGGGAATCCCAGGAGGGAGATAACTGGGGAGTCGGTGAGGGATCCAGAGGGGGACCCAATGCTTGGAAACAGAGGAGAAAGCAGAGAGCCCAGGGAGACCTCCCTGGGGAAATGAGACTCCATAAATATGGAGGACATGTGGGGAGACCTGGGAAGAATGTACAGGGAGGAAGAAGAGTCCCGAGGGTGCCTAGTGGCCAGTGGGGGGCCAAGGACAGGGTCGAAGGTAGTGACCGTATAGGGCCAGATGTGAGTGGGACCCAATATGTACCTTCTTGAATATTAGCGAAGGAGGGGGAAGCAGGACCCTTCTGGAGTTTTCCAGAGCTCAGGAAGGAGTGGGAGCCTGACAAAGTGGGGACCCTTTAGTACAGAGGGAATGGATGAAGGAACCCTGGAAGAACAAAGCGAACGATGTCTCCTAGTCTCAGGGATTGTCCCAACAAAGAACCCTGGGGCACCAGTTTCATAGGCCTTTCCCAAAGGAAAGAGATGGGCAGCACAGAAGAATAAAAGCAGTAAGTAAGCCCAGTAGGGCTATGTAGAGTGGAGAAATGGTTGACCAGGCTGGCTGTAAGGGGTGATGGAGACCAGAATTGTGGCATCCAGAATGAGACGATAGAGCCAGCAGCCAAAGGCAGACAGGAATGAAGAGATTATATTTAATGGACTGAAATATGGGTATTGAAACTACTGTATATGTGGTGAAGGGGGATAGTACAGACTTCTGCCCTGCTAGAAGTTGGGGTTTAGATGGGGTGAGTGGTGGTAGTTCTGTCTCCGAAAAGGGGAGGACTGTAGCAGGCAAGAGTCCATGCGGGCGACTGGCCCTTCAAGAGGGGCTAGCATGGGCCCAGATGCAGATGCAAGCAGGGCTGCAGACACTGCCTAGCTGGGAACTGTGCCTAATTGGGAGCATTGCTGAGTTGGGCATGGCAGGAGCCGGCCCAGGGAAGAAAGCCTGAGCTGAAACTCGGTGTGAGGAGGCTCCTGAGGAGAAAGCAGTGGAGAAAGAGCTCTGCCTTTAGACAGACCAGAACCAAAGCGTGGTTCCTGGGTCTGGAAGACTAAGCCAGATGGTTATGCCTGGCTATACAGAGACTGTAAGTGGAGCCTGTATATGTATGTAAATAGTGGAGACTTTGGGAGCTTTCTGATGAGACGGAATGCTCTGCCTTTGACTGGAGAAGTCCGGGTGTCAAGTGATGCACAGCTTCTATCTTGTGGGGAGGGATGGGAGTGCGGATCTTTGCTGGCAAACGTGTGTCCAGCAGAGTAGTGAAATCTTACTCTGCCAGACGTGCATACTTGCCGGCAAAGATCTGCCCTTCCCACAAAACGGAAGCTGAGTGTCATTTACCTCTTGGCGAATTCTATGGCACCTAAGGCTGCACATTCCATCCCATCTTGTTTTGTCAGAAAGCACTTTTTGTATAGAGTCTGAATAGGAGTAAAAAAACACTGAGCTGATGATTCCCTGTGGATGGTGACTGCATGGGGATGATCCTGCCAATACTTACCTTGGACATAATCGTCCTGCCACACCTGGACTAAGGTCCACCCATGCAGGCCAATGTGGACCATAACATGGGCTAGCACGTGTGTTCAGCCCTGCCGTCCCCACCTCAGAGTAGGGGCTGCCATGGTTGGTTGTCATGTCTGCATGGCAGGGTGAGGCAGGGTGTTGGGAGCAGAACTGGGGCCAGCTGCCCACACATCTGATGAGCTCACTGCCCTACCTTAGGTGTGTGAGGTTCTTTGACTGCGGGCACATTACTTCAGTTCCCCGACCCGGGGAGAGGTGGCCATTGTTTCCTGCCCGAGGAGGGGCTGGAGAGTGACTGTGCCGCCCGCATGTCTGTTTTTACCTATGGAGTAATCATTCTGACCTTTCTTCTGCACATAGTGAGCTAGATAAATAGTGAGCTACTATGGGAGTAGATCCTTTAACAGCCGAGTAAGGCCCTCTTTACACGGTTAGCACCCACGCATGAACACCCAGAAATATGGGTGTTCGTGTGCGGGTGCTGCCCGTGTAAATCCTACAGGGGTGGGTGTGCGTACTCCCGCACACACGCATCCCCACACACACAGGCACTGGCGAAAACGGAAGTGCCTCTGTGGGTGGGTGTAGATGGGTGTACCCTCATCTATACCCTCCCACTGCGCAGGGCACATGGACACACGCACCCGCGCTGCAGCCCACGTAAAAAGGGCCTAACTCTTATCAACTCCTCTCTTGAATCAGAATCTGTCCCTTGATTGAGAAGAGAATGATTACCTTCCCCCCCCCCCCCCCCCTACTTTAAATATTCATCGGTTCTGATGTCATGGAACAACCACCGTTCAAATCATCCTCTCTGTTCTGAGGGTTAATAGCTTTCAGTGGTTGGTGGTGGGGTAGAAATATTAATCCCAATCATAGAATAGTAGGATTAGAAGGGACCTCACAGGTCCTCCAGTCCAACCTCCTGCCCTGAAGCAGGATTCCCTGTCCTGTTATAAACGTTTTAAAAATAAAAGTGGCTGGACCCGGGGTTTTTTAAGCCCATTATACAGACTTGGGTCAGCTGCATGTAAGCCTCGGGTTCAGAACTGCCCACGCTACTAAGCAGTGTCTGTTCTCAGACCCTGATCCAACGCTTAGTTCAAAGCTAGTGCAGAATGCTTAGTTCAAAGCTAGTGCGGCCTGCCTCCTTACTGGGGCGGGTTGCAGGGAGCACATTCAACTGGTGCTCTGAACACTGCACCTGCTGCCTATTGTCTTCCGGAACCGATTCAGGGTGCTGGTGTTGGCCTTTAAAGCCCTTCGTGGCCTAGGCCCTGCCTATGTTAGTGATCACCTCATCCCCTGTGCCCCCTGCGATCATGCAGAGGCACCCTCCTTGAAGTCCTGTGCTATCGACGGATTCGGATGGACACGAGGGCGTTCTTGGCGGCTGCACCGTCGCTCTGGAATTCCCTTCCGGAGGAGGTTCACGTCACCTCAGCCTCGATCTTCTTGCCGTTCCACATAATTGTAAGACCTGGCTCTTTCGTCAGGTGTTTGGCAAGGAGGTTAGGGAGGTTGGGTTGGATGGGTTGAGCGGGAGGGGATTTTTACACACAGGTCATATTTTATTATCTAGTATATGTAATTTATGTGGGTTTTATATTTCTAGATTTTTACTGAATTGATTGTTTTATATTTATATAGTGTAAGCCACTCCGAATTGCTATTGTGAGAGGGGTGGGGTAGAAATTGAAATAATAAATAAATATTATTATTATTATTATTATTAGCATTTATATAGCACCAGCAATGTACCAGGTGCTTTACAAAAATAAGATAGACACGGTCCCTGCCCAGGGGCTTACAATCTAAAGATAGAGGGAGGGGAGACAGGGAAGGGGAAACAGAGTGAGAGACAAGGGATGCGACATTCATGAGGATGTGAAAGCTCAGGTACACGTTCTTGGCTTGGTTGCAGTAAGTTGGGAGTTCACAGATAGGTGGGGCATAATCCTGGGTGGGAATGGTTAGCAGGAGTTAGGAAGGGCAGAGCGGAAGAGGTAGGTTTTGAGGAGGGACTTCTAGGTGTGGAAGGTGAGAGCCAGGCGGATGAGGGCAGGGGGAGAGTTCCAGGCGTGCGGGACATCAAGGGAGACGAGACGAAGGTGGTTGGGAGAGCAGGGGAGGCGTGGGTGGGTGAGGGAGGGGATAGAAAAGGAGCGGAGTGCTCGAACAGGGGTTCAGAGGGAGATCAGGGCAGAAAGGTAGGGAGGAGCGAGGTTGTGAAGGGCTTTGTAAGTGAAGACGAGGAGATTGTGCAGAATGCGCTCCGGAAGAGGGAGCCAGTGGGGAGAGGAGAGGAGAGGCTGCACATGGTCAGAGCGATGGGCTAGGTGGATGATCCTGGCAGCAGAGTTTTGAACAGAGATAAGGGAAGAAAGGTGGGAGTGGGGAAGGCCAGCGAGGAGGAGGTTACAATCGTCGAGGCGTGAGATGACTAGGGTGTGGACGAGAGTTTTGGCAGAGGAGACAGACAGAAAGGGGCGGATCTTGGCAATGCTGTGGAGGGAGAAGTGGCAGGATTTGGCCACGGAGTCAATACAGGGTTTGAAGGTCAGGTGCAAGTCGAAGATGAAGCCCAAGCTGCGGGCTTGGGGGACAGGGAGGATGGATACCCCGTCAATGGTAATTGACAGGGAAGAGGGAGAGGAAGGACTGGGAGGGAAGATCAGGAGTTCAGTTTTCGCCATGTTCAGTTTGAGTTGGCGTTGAGACATCCAGGCAGAGATATCGGAGAGACAGTTGGTGAGACGAGCTTGAACAGAGGGGGAGAGGGAAGGAGTGGAGAGAGAGAGTTGAGTGTCGTCAGTGTATAGGTGGTATTGGAAGCCGTGGGAGGCAATGAGTTTGCCTAGGGACTGGATATAGATAGAGGAGAGGGCCAAGGACAGAGCCTTGGGGAACCCCAACTGAGAGGGATAGGGAGGGGGAAGAGTTAGGAAGAGATACATTGAAGGAGCAGTTAGAGAGGTAGGAGGAGAACCAGTCAAAGACAGACTCCTGGAATCCCAGGGAGTGGAGCGACTCAAGCAGGAGGGAATGGTCAACAGTGTCGAAGGCAGCAGCACATTCTTGTCCTCAAGGAGGACAAGAATAGAGTAACGGCAGTTGAATTTAGCCACAAATCATTGTTGGTGATAATAGCAAGAGCGGTTTCAGTGGAGTGAAGGGGGTGGAAGCCAGATTAGAGGGGGTCAAGGGAGGTGTTGGTGGAGAGGAGGTCGAGGTAACGGGAGACCACCTGTTCAAAGAGCTTGGAAGCAAAAGGGAGGAGCGAGACAGGACGGTAATTAGAGGGTTCAGAGGGATCCAGAGTGGACTTCTTGAGAATGGGGGAGACAGTGGCATGTTTCAAGAAAGAGGGGAAGGAGGCAGTAGAGAGGGAGAGGTTGATGATGTGCAGGAGGGGAGGGGCGATGGTGGAGGCAATGGAGGTCAGGAGGCGGGAAGGAATGGGGTCTAGGTGGCAAGTGGAGGGGTTGGAGGAGAAGAGAAGGGAGGCGATTTCCTCAAGAGAGGCAGGAGGGAAGGAGGACAGGAGAGAGGTTGGGGAAGGAGGGAGGGGGGGGAGTAGTAGCGGGAGAGGACTTCGAAGCAGTATCCAGGCGGATCTTGTCAATCTTAGAGGTGAAAAAGAGAGCATGATCCTGAGTGAAGAGGGAGGAGGAGGAGGACAGGGGGGTTTGAGAAGGGAGTCAAAGGTGGAAAAGAGGTGGCGAGGTTCCCGGAAGCAGGACTCAATGTGGGAGGCATAGTACTGCTGTCTAGCTAGGGAGATAGCAGAATTGAGTGATGAGAGGCAGAATTTGAAGTGGAGGAAGTTGGCATGGTAGTGGGATTTGTGCCAGAGGCGTTCCGCAGCCCTGGTACAGGAGCGGAGATGGCGAATGGTGGGGGTGAGCCAAGGGCAATGGTTACGAGAGCGAGCTGGGTGGGATGAGAGGGGGGCAAGGGAGTCGAGGGTGGAGGCGAGAGAGTTGAAGGTGGAGATGGCAGAATTGGGGGAGGAGGAGGAGGAGAGGACTGAGGGGAGAAGAGGAAAGAGGGAGGAGGCAAAGTCCTGGCACACAATGGCCTGCAGATCGCGGAAGGGACGGGGAGATGGGGAAGAGGAGGGGGAGCAGTGGGAGAGGTTGAAGGAGGCAAGGAAATGGTCCGATATGGGATGGGGCTTGAAGGAGAGATTGGAGACAGAACAGTTCCTAGAGAACATGAGATCAAGAGAGTGACCATCAGTGTGGGTGGGGAAGCTAGTCCAGAGATGGAGATTAAAGGAGGCTAGGGAGAGGAAGCGGGTGATACCAGGCTGAGAGGGTGCATCAACATGAATGTTGAAGTCGCCAAGGATGAGTGTGGGGATGTCATTTGAGAGGAATAAGGTGAGCCAGGACTCGAACTCGGAGAGAAAGGAGGAGAGGGAGTGGGGGGGGGGGGGGGGTGGTGGTAGATAACAGCAACACGGAGGTAGAGAGGGGAGTAGAGGCGTACGGAGTGAGCCTCAAAGGAAGGGAAGGAGGGGGAGGGGCTGAAACTGGCAAGAAGAGGCAAGGAGGAGGCCTACGCCACCACCCCAGCCTTTGGCCCGGGGCTGGTGGGAGAAGGAGAGACCTCCGTAGGAGAGGGTGGCAGGGGTGACATAGTCAGTGGGGGAGATCCAGGTTTCAGTGAGGGCGAGAAGGTGAAGGGAGCGAGAGAAGAAAAGATCATGGATATAGGAGGCTTTATTAGCAGAGGAGCAACAGTTCCAGAGGGAGCAGGAGAAGGAAAGTTGATCAGGGGGGAGACAGGGAATGTGGATAAGATTAGGGGAAGGTGGAAGATGGGCACTGGGGGCCGAGGGACAGGGGGCAAGAAGTGGTGGGGATGGGGAGGAGGAGAAGGGTGTGTGTGTGGATGGTGGGTAGAGATGACAGGCTTAGTGGGAGGCAGGAGGAGTGGGGAAAGAAGTAGGGGGAGAAGCAGGTGGGAGGGGGGTGAGAGAGAAGGAAATAAATAAATAACATAAAGGGAGCCTTTTCAGGATAAGAGTGGAAACAGACTCTCACCTCTTTCCATCTCACCTGCTGCTTTGATCATGGTTAGCCCCTTCTCCATTAACTCTCTTCTCCTTTGCATTCAGCACAAGTTCCTTGTCTTTATTTTCAAGGCTGTTCAAGGACTTACTCTCCCCCACTATCTTTTTGCCTTTATTTCCTGCTATGTTCTTACCTGGAAACTTCTCTCCTTCTCTGCCCTTACCGGTCCCCAAGTCTTCTACCCCCTCAACTGTCTTTGCCCCTTCTCCCATGTTTCCTCTTAGGCCTGGAACTCCCTGACTCCCAACCTTCAGATCCATCCAGAAAACCTACCTCTTCCATCAGGCTTTCCCTAGCTTCTCATCCTCACAGACGGCTCGCTGTCACTGATGCCTCCTCTACTGTCCTTTCATTTAGAGTCCCCTTCTCTGTAAGTAAGGTAAGCACATGCACCTGCATCTTCTCAACTTCTCAGTGAATGTATCCCTCTCTCTCCTTAGGGTCCCCTCTCCTTTGTCTCCCTTCCCTTGTCTCTCCCAGACTGTAAGCCCCTTGGGGCAGGGTTCTTTCTCTAACTGACTATTGTTTAGTGAGAGCTGGATTGCTGGCGCTATATAATTAGAACCAGGGCAAAAAATCTTTCATTAATACGTAAGCTAGTGTTCAAAAGATTTCTTGACCATCATTGAGGCTTTGAGCTCTGGCATCCACTAATCTTGACACAATGGAATATAGCTGAATAATTTTTCCATGTGAAGCATCTCCATAGTAGTGAGACCATCTCCTCAAGCTGTGGCTAGATTAATGTGCGATACAGCTGATAAGCTGGTTTATATTTCTCCCCACCCCCATTCTGCTGACTTTCTCTGTAGAAGGAGTGGTTGATGGGTGGGGGGGGGGATTTCAAGCCAGCCTTTGTTGCTTATGTACATGCCAGATGGTCCGGAAGTTGGATGGAAATTAGTTCTTAACACTTCACACTCCTCTAGCTGGGAGAAGCTGTGCTAACAATTAGAAATGTAAAATACCCAAGGAGCAATAGAGAGTAAGTGGCAGGTTATCTCTGTGCCAGTCGTTCAAAGGCTCACAGCAAAAGATATAACCCCCCTCCTCTCCCTCTCTCCGTTGTTTTGTTTAGTTCTCTCCTTCTCCGTCCCCATTTATGCTCTTTACCATTGTGTTACATTGGTAAGTCTCCCCTAAATCTGTTTAAAGGTTCTCAACTCTTCCTCCCTTTCATAGCTCAAACGTGTGTTCTTGTTGCTTCCTATCTACCCCAAATTTTTGTTTCATAGTTTATGCAAGGATTTCCTTGTAATTTACTCATGCACGCACAATAGGAAACAAAACCTGCTGTTTTTTGTATTTGACACAAAGCCCCTTTCCCCAGGTGGGTTAATGACTAATTTCTTATCATGGGTTGGATTGTGTGGGGCTGAGGAAACAGTATGTCAGGTGTAAACAAAAAAAAGGAGACGTGCATGAATTGCTTGTTTTGCTGGGTTGTGGGGGTGGTGTAAACCACTGTTAGCAGGGAATGTTTGCATTCTGATCTGTTTTATGTGCTCTACTTTGGTGGTCTCTACTTAAAAACGTGTAGTATCTATTTTATCCTCCAGTGTCTCAAATTATGGAAATATACAGCACAAGTGGAATCTGGTTCACAGAGGCCCAATGGAAAACTCCCATTGTTTTTGGTGGGGTTTTTATCATGTCCCTAACTTAACTAGTACTACTTTGCTATGGAATGCTTACAGCATTCTCTACCCCAGGTATTCAGATCGTGAGGTTCCCCCGCATGCGTCTGCTAAGAGGTGTCTTTTTTTAAAAAAGGGAAAAATTATAATTTGGGGTTCTTTTAATTTATTCTTTGGTTTCTGATCCTTTAGGACACCCTGCAGCAAAATATCGAGCTTTCTGAATCTTAAGGCTAGAAACTTCCTTGAAATGAGATGAAAATTCTCTTAATTCAGGAACTGGAGCTTCATCATAACCCTCTAATATCTTGGGACTCGCAACAAAGGCCCTTTTTACACGGGCGACACCCATGCATGAACACCCAGGAGTCTGGGTGTTCATGTGTGGGTGCCGCCTGTGTAAATCCCGCAGCGGGTGGGTGGGGGTGAGTGTGTGTGTGTGCGTGCTCCTGTGTACACACATGCACACCCATCCCCCCCCCCACACGGAGCAACTGGCAAAAACAGTTGCTCCATGTCACACACACACACACACACACACACACACACACACACACACACACACACACACACACACAC
>QEPC01001471.1:1123073-1149263 GCA_003113815.1 Sphenodon punctatus | reverse complement strand
CTAGAAATCAAAGGTAAATATAACGCATTCCTAACCTATACTGGTTGAGTTCCTAAATAAGCATCTTACCCTACAAAGGTCCATAAGTTCTTCTCAGTCCTTGATGTAAGCGCCTGGGTCTTCAATTTTAGAGTTGCTAGAAAGCAAAGTCCTGTCTCTGTTCATGGTTTCCAGCCTTACTGACTGACCGCTTTTAGGATGCAGATGCAGCTGCTCCAGATGGCTAAGCGAGAGAGCTCCTGAAGGTGGCTAATGGCCTTTTTAAGTCCCTTTCGTGGTTTCTTTGTTTCTCGTTCCCGCCTTGGAGAAATGTGAGGCCTGTCACGTAGGCAACCCAGGCAAACATGAAGGTTGATTTGCATCTCCACAGGTCTGTCTGGCCAGGGCTCCCAAATACACATTCTTTTTATCTCTTTGCATTTCCTGGAGCTTGGTCACGTGTCACAGTCCTGATTTGGGTTTTACAGTTCTCAATTGTAACATTATACATGTTGCATGTTTTGCTTTACATATTTACTAGGCTTGTAGTCTACATGTAGGCCACTCACACACGTGTGTGACCCTATGGTCCTCCGTGACGGGGTCATCAGCATACTGATGACACCGCACACCAAACACTCTAATGATCTCGCCCAAAGGCTGCATGTACATGTTGAACAGGAGAGGGGACAGAATAGAACCTTTCGGAACTCCACATGTAAGGCCCCGGGGAGAAGATAAACAATCACACAGCTTAGTGAACTTAGTTGAAATCTGTTCCAAATCAAACTAAATATCCATGGCAGGTTTGTGTACACTGATTATTTTTATGAATCTAAGCTACGAAGATCTCAGACAGTTATGTTAATGACATTTTCTTCCGGTTGTACACATCCCCCAACATCACGTTATCAGAGTGCCTCCACAGGGCAAAGGTGACTTTCCCTCTAATGTGCATGTCAGCTGTGGACAAAGCTGGCATGTCTGGGGTGAAGGTATGGTACATAATAATAATGAGCCAGTGTAGCTTACCAGATAAGGCATAAGACTTGGGAACCCAGGTTTTAGATCATGTCTTTCTCATGAATTCACTGAGGAGCATTGAGCAAGTCATTCTCTCTGTCTCGGATATGTATAATGGGAATAATAATGACCTACCACACAGGGTTGTTCAGAGGGTGAACTAGATAAGAATCGCAAAGCACTTCAAACACTGAAAGTGCTATATAAATGAGTAGTAATAATAATAATAATTAATAAACAATTAATAATATTACTCTTGCTTAAATATGGCTATTCCTTCTTTCCTCATCTTAGCCTTCTAATTTACATGAATGTGGTCCATCGTAAGCTGTGCTTTTCGTTTCAGGCTTAGCCACTCGAACGTGTCTCCAAAATATTAGCATAAACCTCTTAAGATAGATTGCCCCCCCCCCCCTAAACAAATGGAGTCTTGTCCTTATTTATCTTAGAGTTCTGAGACAATGGATTTTGCCTGGGCTCAAATCAATGCTGTGTGCACTTTGTTAAAGGTTTAAGACTGAGCATAGACAATGCTGCATTAGCTTGCTCTCTGCCTTGCTTTGCAACATTAGCTGATGAGGCAAAGTAATATAGTCGAGGAAGAATCCTAATGACAACTGAATCATAATAACCATTGGAAGCATGTTGTCTGTAATAGAATAAACAAAAACAAAAAAACAATGTAAGCAGATACTTTCCTAAGAAGCAGAGGACTCCATATTGGGTCTATAGGGCCCAAGCATAGTCCTCTAAGGGTCATCTTGGAGGCTGTATGAAGAAAACAGATCCGTAACTAGGTGTAAAACCAGACATGACTGTGGCTGGCTGTGGCTCAGACCTCACCTGCACATATGTGCAGGCGCTGCCAGATGTTGGCCTGGGATTGCCCTGGACCATGTCAGTGACTAGCCTAGGCTGTGACCGTGGAAAGCCTCTGAGGTCACAGCCCAGGCTAAGGCCTGCCCAACCAAGCCACAGTGGGCTATCATGTCTGTTCTTGGGCCGCCAACACAGGCTGGGTCAGGTCTGCCATAGGCAGCTACCATGGCTGGCTGTCATTGGCTGCCATAGCTGCCTGTCATGGGAGGTGGTGGGGCGTAGGGTGTAGTATGAGGGCAAGGCTGGTAGGTGCACATTCATGCTTCTCCCCATGGTCTGGCTGTGGTCATGTTTGTTCAGCACCTTGACACTGCCTGGATTGTGTCTGCCAACCTTCTGTTCTTCTTCGAGTGACTCCTCACAATATTTTTACATGACTCCGCCAGGTGGGGAGTCCGTGGGCACGTCAGTGCATGGATGGGGCATGCACACGGCTGCACACGCATCACCACTCACCCACCACTCATCCACACCCACATAGTAACCACCATTTTCCCCCGGTTGCTCCTTGTGGGGGGGTGAGTGGGGATGCGTGTTAGGTGGGCACGCGCGTACCCCCACTCACCATGGGCGCGTGCACCATGTCGTTCACACAGGGTTCCCCCACCCATGAACACACAGAAATCTGCATGTTTATGGCTGGGAGAGGCCCGTGTAAAAAGGGCCACGTTCTCACAACTGTCTTACTTATACTATCTTAGGTAGGAATTTAGGATGTAAAGCAATATCTATTCTATCTTGGTAAATAAATCTGCAAATATGGTTCTGAGATTATTATGGCTGTTATTTCACTAACTCTTCTTAATGAAGTTATTGCTAGGGGTGGGACATCGGGTCAAATACTGGCTACCGGATTTACCGGTTACCGGATTTTAAAAAACCGGATTGCCGGATTTGTATACCGGTTTACCGGTACCGGATTTGTTCCATTGATTTTAATGGGGAACTGTCCCCATTGAAATCAATGGGGGAAAAAAACACAAAAACCCTCCCCCCTCCCAGACTGTGCAGGTGGAAGGGGGGGCACCCCCCATCCACCCTGCCCAGCCTGGCTTTAAAAATAAATAAATTTCCCCCCGAAGTCCCGGGCTCCGGGCCGCCGTCGGCAACCCAGAGCCCGCACCAGCAGGTACTAGGGTGATCCCTGGGGTGGGGGGTGGTTTAACACCCCCACCCCACCCCAGGGATCACCCTACCTCCCCACCCAGGAATCGGTTACCTTGTGCTCCGGGCGGTGGTAGTGGCGGCAGTCCGACTCCGGCGGGTTCAGCGCTGGCTGTGGCTGCCGTGAACTTCCAGGTTTCACCGGAAGGCCTAGTAGCGCTGAAGCCGGCAGCTACAGCCAGCGCTGAAGCCGCCGGAGTCGGACCGCCGCCTGGAGCACAAGGTAGGCGATCCCTGGGGTGGGGTGGTAGGTAGGGTGATCTGATCCCTGGGGTGGGGGGTGTATTAAACTACCCCCCCACCCCAGGGATCGTACCTGCTGGTGCGGGCTCTGGGTCACCGGCGGCGGCCTGGAGCCCGCACTAGCAGGGACTTCGGGGGGAAATTATTATTTTTTAAAGCCAGGGTGGGTGGGTGGGTGGTGTCCCCCCTTCCACCCACGTAGCCTGGACTGGGGAGAGAAAGTAAAGTAAGGTTTTTTTTTGGGGGGGGGGGTTTACATTGCAGCCATTCATTTGTATGGCTGCAATGTAAAAAATCTGGTACGGGGGAATCCGGTAAATGGGCCGGATTACCGGGTTTAATCCGATACTGCTGGTACACCAAATACCGGCAGTATCGGATACTGGAAGATCCGGTAGTCCCACCCCTAGTTATTGCCAACAGGAGTGCTGTCTTTAAACCCGCACCTCATAACCAGTTAATTTGCGCTCCCATATAATCAATTCACGCTGCCCTGTGGGCACAAATTAAATGGTTATGGGTGGGAGCAGCGTGAATAGATTATATGGGGGCAGGGGCAGAAATGTACTGGTTATGGAGTGGGGGCAGCATGAACTGATTATGGGGGCACAACTGAACTGGTTATATGGTTTCATGATCTAAAGCGCTTAATAAGCTAGCTGCATTTTGGGTGTCTTGTGTGTGTGATAGCAGCACCTCTGGATTGGTCACACTGCATGCGTGCACAAGGCACAGGCGGCACCGGCAGCAAGGAGCAACAGGCCCTGGAGGCCAGACTGGCTAAGCTCCCCCCCCCCCTCCTCCAGTAAGGCAGTGGATGCAGTCAGTCTTTCTGTGCCTGCTTCGCTGCCCACTTGGCTGCCCCTGCAGTGGAACCACTCCCAGAGAGTGGTGGTAGACGCTCGGCTGGGGAGGGGGGGGAAGCATTGGAAGGCTGTGCTTCTCCATGGTTGCTCTGAGGGGTGGAGAATGGGAATCCTTCCTGTCCAGAGGGAGTAAGTTTTATGTAATACATTTGCATAATTTTATAAAATAAAATACGTTTTATTTTAATACAAGTTTTATGTATACATTTGCATAATTAGGTGGGGCCTAATTATGCAAATTAGGCCCTGCACCAAGACTTCGCACATGGCCTCACAAACCCTGGGGCCGGCCCTGCGTGCTCTTAGGGGAGAGATGCCAGAGAGCAGGTGTCCTTCCCAACCTGGCTGTGATCCTCCCGGATTCCTTGCCATCAATTTTCAATAGAATTGTTAACTTGAACCTTTTCGCCTTCTTCTTCTCACCAGCCTGGCTCTGAGGTTGCAGGAGAATCAATATTGATAGTGTAGTTTCTTTAGTTAGCAATTTGTAATGAATGGTTCAGAAGATGGGAGGTTTTATTTTATTCTCTTCTCATTTTCTAAGTTTTTTCCCTCCCTGTTGAAATATCCTTGGTTTCTTACGCAACTATTCATCTCTGCTGCAATGTGATTGAAATGTACCGTTAGCTGTCCACAAAGTGTCAAAAGTAGCCCATCTCATTTTCCTTTCTCTCCGTTCCTGGATAGTCTCAGTCTCTTTCTCTGCCTCTCTGGGCTTAATAAACTCATCTTCCTCTCTTGTCAGAGCTCTTTCTGGCAGAATCTGTCATGACAGAAATGATCAAGAAGCCAGCCCTTCACTCCTCTGTAGTTCAGGATGAAGGTTCCTAGGAGATAGAATTTATATAAAACCTCCTTCTTTAAATATGGAAAACTGTTCAAAATCCCTGACTTTGAAGTGTATTAGCAGGTGTGCGAGAGACGCTTTATATGATACCTGTCTGTAAGGGGGGAAATTCTCACACTGTGAGACTCTTGGAACGTAATTTATGGCTGTCAGACACCGCTAGAGAGAAACATTCAATACGAGATTTGTATTCTCTTTCCAGCATTAATTAACATTCCAAATTTAGAGACCCAGGTTTGAGTTTTATGACTGGGCCTTAGGTGTGATAACATTATTATGCATCGTAGTTACACCACTTGGTGTAAATTGACAGGCATACATCTTTTAGACTGTGATATAAGCAACATGATGAGCACATGCTTTGGATGGGAGCTTACAGCAGAGATCGTGGATGCATGTCAGTTTATATTGACTACAGTGTGGTTTCTTTGGTAAGGTAGTCCAGGAATAGTAGTGGCTCCCTATTTAGGAGTATCTATTGTAGAAGTGTATCCTTTTTACTGTAGGTTATTTTAGATCACAACCACAGTCTTAATCAGAATTATAGAGGCACAATCACACCTCTATTAGTTAAACATTCAATCCCTGCCTATCTTTAACATGAGAGTTTTAAATCACTTCACTTCTGGGGTTGCGACAGATCTTTTGCAGGCAATTATTCTTCAGTTAGGGATCTTAACAAAAAGTAAACGTTATAGACAGTTAAAAGTTCTGGGTGAAGGGATCACTGATATTTTTGTGTAGAGAATGGTACTTTTAATAAAAAGCTCTCGTCAAAAAAATTACACATTCAAGAGAATAGAAGAAATTAAGTTGCGCATGCCTATTGTAGCTCTCCCAGCATTATACAACATTGTATAAATATCTTCAGTGTGAAGGAGAGCTGAGAGACTATAAAGTGTACTCCCTCCTGTTGGAGGTTTGCCTGGCCGCTGACCTCCCCTCTTTCTGTAGACAGTGTAAGACCTGGCTGTTCCGCCAGGCCTTTGCTGAGGGGGATGGGATGGGTGGGTTGGGTTAGGGAGGTTTTTTCTGGCATTGGGTTATTTTAACGTCGGGATTATTAGTGTTGTTTTAATGTATTTTATCTCGCTATGTATTTTTAAAAGTTGTTAGCTGCCCCGAGATGCTTATAGCAGGAGGGAGTGGCATATAAATTTTAATAAATAAATAAATAAAATATTAGCAAAGTAAGAAAAACAAAGTCAAAATAAATACAACCGTCTTTAATTTTGGAGTGTGTAAAGTGATGTAATATGTGTTGTTATGACAGAATTGTCATGTTCTTTAAGGATGAGGGGGTGATGATTTTGAGGGGAGGAAGGATATAGAGAGGGTGAAAAAAGGTGATGTGATGTGGTGAAGTAATAAGTGAAGTATAGGACTTAAGTTATGGTGATGATATTAGACTGGGAAAATGTGACAATATTATGAATGATTAATTTGCCTTAACTATGAATTTTAAACCTAGGGTATTAAATATTGGAATACTGTCCATGATGGGCCAGGTCTTGGTAGCAGGGTCTCTAGAATTGATGAGAACATCAGTTGTAACTTGCTGGGTCAAAATGTTGCCATAAAATAACATTTAATTTAAAAAATGATTTGCATCAAACTTTTTACTGAAATGTTGTTGAGTTTCCCAGCAACTTTGTCAACTTTACATCTAGAAGAATGTCAAAATTTGGAATCCAAATGTCAGTGTTGTAACATCTTGCTACCAATAGAATTGCCACCCAACTTGAAATTCACATATCAAAGGAGCTGACTGCAAAGCAGAGAAGGAAGGTGAATCTAAACAGCAGGCTTGTGTTGGCATGGTCTTGTTCCTTCCTGTTAAGGTTGCGGTTTCTGGGGCAGCAGCGATTCTGCTCCTGATGACCAGTTCTGAGAGGTAGGAGGTGATTTGAAGACCAGAAGAGGAGGTTCAAAGATTTCTAAACCCCTGCAAATCCCACTGTCTGAAGGAGGGTGTTTGGGAAGGCTAGTTCTCCAGCCACCCTTTACAAGTCTGCAAGTCCAGCACTCAGAACGCAGCTGGGCTGTGTCCCCCTTGCTCAAAATGTATGTTAACATCTCATGCTTTCTGCATGTAACCCTTCTGCCGATTACAGAATGCACTGAGCAGCTGAGTGAGGGTTATGAAGTTAGTATGGCTTCACAACAAAAAAGTAACAGGGGAAAGATGATCCGTGGTAAATGGGTCACCAGATTAGTAAGGATGGGGTATCTCAAGTGCTGGAAAAGGTCAAAACTGTTCTGGAAGTGCAGCCACCCTGTCATGCAAAGTCCAAGGAACTTCTGGACATGGTGCTTGCAGGGCCGGCCTCAGAATTTGTGGGGCCCAGGGGTGAAGATAAAATTGGGTGGCCTCTGGTGGTCCCTCCCCAATTGGGGGCACCCTTTACAGAGCCCTAAGGGTGGTCATGTTTGGGGCCCTGCTGGGGGGGAGTGGGCCCCTCACATCCTGGCCTAGTGAAAACAGGGGCCACTGTGGGCAAAGAGCAGGTCCTGGAATGGGCAGTCGCCCTGTGATACGGCCGGTCCTGGGTGCTTGAGCTGCTTACTACCTGGTGTGTGTGTGAGAGAGGATGACCCAGTGAGTAGTGCACTAGCCTAGGACTAAAGAGTCCCATGTTCAATTCTCTTATCCACTACAGACTTGATGTGTGATACTGGGCAAGTCAGGTGCCTCTGTGTTCGTTTGAAAATCTATCTGAGCCTCCATTCCCTACATGTAAAATGGAGTTAATCATAGCTTCCTACCTTGATGGGGTGCTGTGAGGAGAGAAGCATTAAAGATTAGTGAAGTCCTAGAGAGCCGTGGAATTGGGAACTAAATAAGTGTCCCTGATAGACTTCAGATCTGTCATATATTGAGAGTTCCAGTTCGAGCATTGGCTGTTCTACCATTTGAAGATTGAAAGGCTGTGGGAAGGGGGCCCCATTGCAGTCACAACCCTCCAGTTCTGCCTCTTACATTTTTATTCTCTCATTGGTGGCAGATCAGAGAGAATCTCTGGCCTGTGCATGGATGTGGAAGAGACTCTTTCTGTTGGACTCTTTCCAACAGCTGATCACAGTAATGCAAGTTTGGACCAGGTCCTACCAAGATGTCCATTACTGCTCCTAAATGAATGAGAATCGCCCTTTCTGTGCTAAACAAACACCAGGTTTGGGGGAGAACATGCCACTCTCCAATTGTATCTATTCAAAACATCCTATTGCTAACTCGGGGTTCCTATTCTTGGCTGAGGACAAGCAGCCAATTTCTGCTTCCAAGGCTTAATCAAATAAGACAAGCTGATGAGCAAACACAGACGATCTTACAGTGTGCAAAGAAGGGATGGCCTAAATATTTGCTCCAAGTGCATCCAGTGTAAAGAATCCCCCTGCTAGAGGAGCTGGACCTTGGGGATTCAGAAGAGCTTTATTTCTGGTTACGCTTCTTGGCCCTGTAATTAAAAACCTATGGGTAAACCCTGTGATAGGAGTCTCTTCCTATAAAGGATGTACTGAATGAGCTGAATGGTGGAACGAGGGCATCTGTGTGGGCTTTAGAAGAACACTGGGGAGATTAAAAAAATGTCTTGTGTGCAAATGATGTAGCTCTGTTCTAACTTTTTTTATTGCTACATCTTAATGGTGTGTTCCTGGGAGAAGTGGGAAATGGAACATGCCTCTCTCCCCCTCCATTGAGTCTCTCATCACTAATTGTCTCCCTGACATCTCTGCTTTGATGTCTCACTGCTATCTCAAGCTTAATCTGTCCAAGACTGAACCGGGACCCCTCTCATCTTCCCCCTCTCTGTTTCCATTGATGGTGCCACCATCTAGCCTGTCCCCATGTCACACAGCCTGGAATTCTTCCTTAACTCCTCCATCTCCTTTGCACTTCAGATTTGGTCTGTTGCTAACACCTGTTCCGTCTCCCTGCATAATGTGACTAAGATTCTGCCCTTTGCTGCTCCCACTGCCAAGACCCTAGTCCATGCTATAGTCATCTCTCACCTTGACTATTGCAACCTTCTTTTTACTCTTGCCTGGACTGCTGGTCAGCATCCTGCTGCCAAGACCATCCACCTCGACCTCTGCTTTGTTCATGTTCAGCCCCTTTTCTGTTCCCTCCACTGGCTCCCCCTTTGCATCCTACACAAACTCCTGGTCTTCACCTTCAAGGCTCATCATGGCCTTGCTCCTCAGCTTTCTTCCCTCACTTCCTGCTAATTGCCCATCCAGAAGCTTTGCTACTCCTCTTTCACCACCCTTGCATGCCCTACAGTTTGCTCACTAAAGCATCTTTCCCCCTTCTTCTGTGCTACCTTCTGTGCCTGGAACTACCTCCCTGAACACACATGATATTCCCCCTCCCTCCAAATCCCTTTTAAAAGCTTACCTTTTTGTCACACTTTCCCTAGCTTCTCATCCCCACAGACTGCTCACTGATGTTCTTTCTGTTGTCCTTGCATTCAGATTAGAATCCCTCTGCTTCACCCTGTACCTGAAACTTCTCAGCTTCATCTCTCTCTATGTTCCCCTCTCTTGTCCATCCTAGATTGCAAGCCCCTTGGGGGAAAGGACCCAGATTTGTAATTTATGATTGTGCACTAGGTACTTGCTGGCACTATATAATTAATACATAATAATTATTATGATTATAGTATATTTATATATGTCCTGCACTCTTGGTGTGTACCCAGTGCCTGGCTGCTTTTGGGGACTGGATGAGGGTGAGCTGATTGAAGTTGAATTCAGACAAGACTGAAATGCTTATGATTGGCCGACCTTGTAACTTGAAGGGGATTGGGACTCCTGGGTCTGGCCTCCTCTGGTTACCCAGGTTTGCAGCCTTCGAATGTTTCTTGATCCTTTTGCTCTGCCTGGAACATCAGACTGCAACGGTGACTAGGAGCGTTTTTCACCAACTCCATCTGGTGAGAAGGCTGCGGCCCTTTCTTTCTAATTCAGATCTGGCCACCATCATAGTTGTGAGCCGCCCTGAGATGCCTGAGGCAGGAGGGGGCGGCATATAAATTTTAAGATAAATAAAAGATAAATAAAAATCATTCATGCCTTCATTACCTCAAGGCTAGATTATGGCAATTCACTCTACATGGGACTGCCCTTAATTACTGTTCGGAAACTCCAGCTGGTGCAGAACAAGGTGTTCTGATTCCTTTTGGAGATGGGTCTCTGTGAGCACATTACATCTGTGCTTTACAGTCTGCACTGGCTAGGTATAGCTTTCTGGGCACAATTCAAGGTGCTTGTTTTGACCTTTAAAGCCCTACACAGCCTGGACCCCACATATCTGAAAGACCACCTTTCCTACTATACTCTACAGTGACCCTTGTGGTCGGCTGAAAGCACGCTCTTGCAGGTACCACCGGCCAATCTTGTTCATACGACAAGAGCCTGCTGAGAAGTGTTCTTGGTTGCTGTGCCAGTAACTTCCTTCCCCCCCAGAGGTCTGCCCAAGCTGGAGCATATTTCGGAGGCAGTGTAAAACCTTTCTTTTTGGAAAAGCATTTGGCAGGAGGAGATAGGGGTTGGGGTGAGTGGGTTTAGGGGTGAGGTGATGCGTATATAAGGCAATGTGGTCCCGTTGAAACATTAGAGTTTGTGAGGTGCTTGGATATGTTTCTAATAAGGACACCATGAAGAACTCAGACAGATCTCCTAGCTCAAAACTAGAAGTGGATTGTCTGATGGGGGTACTGGCTTATTAATCAGATGGAATCCTGCATCTTATTTCAACCCACTTACATTGAAATAAAACATCTGAGATGGTTTTACTGACAGTATGTAACTATGAGTGGGATTTTTAGAGCTTCATTAGGGATCTGGGCACCCTGTACTCATTTAATTTCTAATGGGGATTACAGCAGAACGAAGCATTTGGATAACAATAATTCCCATTGTTATGCTTCTATGAGGTTGTCTTGGTTTCACTTCTCAAGCTACCTGTTGCCCCTGGCTTACAGAATCTTGGTACTGACAGAGCGATCCTTAGTTAAAATTATATTTAAGCTGTTGTGCAAACTGAGTACAGAGGTTGCTTTGCGTTATCATCTCATCACATCGATTCTGATGGCCCATGTTGCATCCTTTTGATGGAAGGGTAATTTAATGAGACTAGCCCTGTCATTAACTTGCATGGCTTTTCGTTCACTGTCTTTGAATTGAGTGTTTGCTTTGCCTTCAGAGTACTGAGCATCAGATGACTTGGTGAGATGCTGAAGATTGACATAGAGGAAGTGGCTTGAGTGGAAATCACACTTTGCTTTCATCCAAAAACTGGACCTTTGATGCAGTTCTATAAGCCCAAGTTGTGCCTGGTTCAGGCTAAGAAAGTATTTTCATTAAATAATAATAATAATAATAATAATAAAGAATATTAACAATAATTAATAATACTTTTATATAGCACCCCCTGCCCAAATGATGTTCTGGGCACTTCACAAAATTAATACAGTGAAATACAATGAAACCTCTACATTTAGGATGGAGCATATCTTCTTAAACATCAACCAGGACACAAGCTGTTTCTAACCAGGCTGGTTTGGGATATGTAATTTGTCACATGGAAAAATGTCAACCTGTTGATTTATTTTCATCCCAAACTGGAATTAAAAGTCAGATTCAAAAATGTAAATAGAAGTAATATTTCTGATTTAACTACACAGCATGCTTATGTAGGCAATCCGCTATGGGGTTTGTAGTTCATCAGATATTGCTACACTTCTTGGTGAACTACGTATCCAATGATGCACTTGGGCGCACATGGGCATTGCATCCAAAATGAAAATATTCTTCTGGGAAGCCCCATTTCCTGAAGAAAACAGACTTTTCTGTTAGGGTTGTTCTTGCTAGAAATCTTTCATCCAGTTCATTGTCTAATCTCCAACTTTTACATTTTGTCTCAAAACAAAAATATATAAAAAAAATGGAATCCGTATAGATTCTTCTTTCCCAGTTGATTCCAGTCAATATTCTAAGCAGGAATGTAGCAGGGACCCCAGTTTTGGGAGGACACTAGAAACTTTGCCTCTGTTCTTGGGGCTCCCTCGTTGCTCCTCTCCTGTCCTCTTCTCCCACTGCTAGGCAAGAGGGGGTCCCCGGGCTACTGAGGTGAAAGTGAGGAGGGAGTTCCACATTCCTGCTGCTGGGAATGGGGATTTCTGCAGTGGCCACTATGACAGGCCTAAACTTATTTATTTAATTTATTTATTTTTTTAACAATTTAATACCCTGCCCAACTCCACCTCAGGCAGCTCGGGGCAGCTTACAATAAAATCATATAAATATAAAACATCATGATTTACAATAAAATCATATAAATATAAAACAACATTCCCACCCAACTTAAAAATATAAAAAACACAAAACCCTGCCATAACTTGCTGGTGCTATATAAATGTTTGCTAATAATGTTCACTCTTCACAACCTCGCTCCCCCCTACCTCTCTGCACTTATCGCCCTCCATACTCCAGCCCGTGCACTTCGCTGCTCCTCTGTCCCCTCTCACCCTTCCACGCCTTCCCTGCTCCCCTAAGCGCCTTCGTCCCTTCTCACTTGCTGCCCCCCATGCCTGGAACTCCCTCCCTGTCCACATCCGCCTTGCCCCCTCCCTTCATACCTTCAAATCTCTCCTTAAAACTCACCTCTTTCGCTCTGCTCTGTCTGACTCTTTATCCTGCTGAGCCACTATTGCTATACCTACGATCGGTTTACCCTTATCCTTGCAACATGGACCTGCCTGCTGTCATTCTCATCGTAACCAAGCCAAGCACGTGCACCGAGACCTCGCATCTTCATGAATGTTAGACCCCTTGTCTCTCCCTCTGTTCCCCTTCCTAAGTCTCTTCCCCCAGCTCCTGTCTCTCAGATTGTAAACCCTAGGGGCAGGGACCGTGTCTATTTTATTACTTTGTAAAGTGCCAGGTACACTTCTGGCGCTATATAAATGTTTGTTAATAATAATAATAACTCCTCCCTCTCCCCACCATATAACCACCCTCGCCCATCCCCTCCACCAAACGCCTGGCGGAACAGCCAGGTCTTACACAAGCAATGAAAGGTGAACAGGTACGGGGTCAGGCAAGCCTCCTCTGGGAGGGAGTTCCACAGCTGAGGTGCAGCTACTGAGAACGCCCGCTCCATAGTGGCCCCCCAATTGACTCTGGGGACCTCCAGGAAGGCACCCCTAGCAGACCGCACGGGTCAATCCTGGACCTGGGAAGCGAGGCAATCCCGCAGATAGGTTGGGCTGAGGCTGCGTACGGCTTTAAAAGCAAGAACCAATATCTTGCATCGAGCTCGGAAAAAAATAGGTAGCCAGTGCAGAAGTTGGAGCACTGGTGTAATGTGCTCCTGGCGACCCAACCCTGTAAGTAGCCAGGCCACCGCATTCTGCACCAGCTGTAAGCTCCAGATCATCACCAAGGGTAGTCCCATGTAGAGCGTGTTGCAGTAGACCAGCCTTGAGGTAACAAACGCATGCATGATGGTGGCTTGGTCAGAATCTGAGAGGTAAGGCCAAAGCCGCCGAACCAGATGGAACTGTCGGAAGGTCCCCTTCACCACTGCCTCCACCTGGACATCCAAGTGGAGTCAGAAATCAAGGAGCCCCCCCAGGCTCCGCAGCTGGGAGACCAGTGGAGGACAAACCCTGCCAATGACTTGAGATGTCACACCCGCTGCTCTCCCCACCAGCATTACCTCCATCCTGTAAGGATTCAGCTTCAGTCAGCTCTGTCTCCTCCAGTCCCCACAGCTGCCAAACACCAGGAAAGCACAGAGACTGCCGGGCCTGGGTCTGAAGAAAATGAGAGGTACAGCTGGGTGTCATCAGCATATTGATGACAACTGACTCCGCACCGTCTCTTAACCTCACCCAATGGCTGCATGTACATGTTGAACAGGAGTGGGGACAAAATGGAACCTTCCGGGACTGTTAAGTCGGGGTAGGATATGTGGAGAAGACGGGGGAAGGGAAGACACACATACCACACACGGGCTCAACACTCTAGCGTGGGAAAAGGAACCCCTCAGGATCCTGTGTGGCCCTATCAATCCTGGACAAGATGAGATAAGATTATCACAGGTGGATGAACCAGCTGTGCTGAAAGTGGAGCCCTTCCACTCTTTCCAGTTCCTCACGTTGACACACAACTAAAGACACACCCCGTGCAACCCACATCATGCCGTCGAACCACACACCCACTCTAATGTCACTCCAGGCGGAACTCAGTGCACAGGTGGGGGATATGGAATCCAGACCATGAAGGGAGGAAGGAAGGGATTCACAGGTAACACACTTGCCCAGGGAAAGGTATATCAGGAAGGGGCCAGACTCAAGAGGCCCAGACTCAATAAGAAGGCTTCAACAAACACAACACCCACACCACCCACCTTACACCCTAGTCACCACAAACCTCAGTCACACAACACACTCCACAAGCTCCTCGGGTACTCTCACAGGATTGGGCCAGTTTCTCACAACAGCGCTGATCACCGGCAGCATTCCTTGCTGTCGGCTCCCTTTTTTATGCAGGGCTAGCCCCACCCCGCTGTGTGCGCAGGCGCGCCAAGCGGCAAAGCACAACCAGCGGCCCTGCCTTGCCACACCCCCTCTGCGTGCTTTGAAGGGTTCCTGGGCTCTGCCCGCCCCGCAGACCCCGGCTCCCTCGTTGTGTTGCCGGGGCACGAAGCCTGCCATGGCCGTGAAGCAGCCGCGGGTGCCGCCCCCCCAGCCCCGCCCCCACAGGTAACTGCGGCGGGACCTGACAGGGACACCACATGAGAGGTCAGGAGGAGAAGATGACTCATCTCCTAACACTACCTGTTGGGTCCTACCGGCTAGGTAGGAACGGAACCATTGTAGAACTGTTCCACCTAATCCTGCCTGGTCCTGTAAGTAAGTCACCAGCAACTCGTGATTAACTGTGTCAAAAGCTGCTGAGAGATCTAATAAGACCAGTAGAGTTTAACGTCCCTGGTTCATCTCCCGGCGCAGGTGGTCAACCAAGGCCACAAGCGCAGTGTCCATACCATACCCTGGGTGAAAGCCAGACTGTGAGGGATCTAGAAAGCTGCGGCTATCAAGGTACACCTGGAGCTGATGGGCCACCACCCGCTCAATAATCTTCCCTAAAAAGGGAAGGTTAGAGACTGGTCGATAGCTGGTGAGCGAGTCAACGTCAAGTGATGGCTTCTTAACCAGAGGCCACACCACTGCCTCCTTCAAACATTCCAGCACTCTGCTCTCCCGAAGGGAGGCGTTGATCACCCCCGCCAGCAGTGGCCCTAATGTTTCCCAGCAGGCTTTCACCCACCAGGACGGGCACGAATCCAGTTCACAACAGGTGGCCCTAACAGACCCCAGAACATTGTTTGCCTCAGCTGGCATCACCTCCTGAAACAGATCCCATGAAACCAGACCAGACAGAGCTTCTGCAGCCTCTGGCTCTTCTCCCTCTGCACAACATGCAGCACCGAAATCGTGGTGAATCCAAATGATCTTATCCACGAAGTAGTTGACAAACATGTCACAGCGGGCCCTGGAAAATTCCACATCCAAGCAGATGTGGAAGCATAACGCCTCTCCTCCTCTCCCTTCACTGGCTCCCCCTTCCTGAACGTATCCTGTTCAAACTCCTGGTTTTCACGTTCAAATCGCTCCATGACCAAGCTCCCCCTTACCTCTCGGACCTAATCGCCCTACGCACTCCTGCGCGCGCTCTCCGCTCTTCCTCTGTCCCCTCCCTCGCTCTCCCTCGTTTCTCCTGCTCGCCCAACCGCCTTCGTCCCTTCTCCCTCGCTGCCCCGCATGCCTGGAACTCCCTCCCTGCCGACATCCGCCTTGCCTCCTCCCTCCGCTCCTTCAAATCCCTCCTCAAGACCCACCTTTTCCATGCTGCCTTTCCCAATGCCCTCTAGTCTTTCCCCTTGCTCTTACTGTCAGCCCTCCTCTGCTGACTGCTGCTACCGACCACCTTGTAACCAAGCCAAGTACACGCACCTGAGACTTCGCATCCGCCTGAATGTTTGTTTGTCTTCTCCCATGTCTCTCCCGCTGTCCCCTCTCCTTGTCTCCCCCTCCTTGTCTTTTAGATTGTAAGCCACAGGTAGGGACCGCATCTGATTGTATGTTCTGTACAGCGCCAGGTTGCAACTGGCGCTTTATAAATGTTTAATAATAATAATAAAGAGGGAGGCCGAATTGACCAGCCCCCGCACCACCCAGAACTGCTCTGCTGGACAGGACTTCCCAGCTGCTATGAGGCATAGGCCTGTAAACTGACTCTATTCTGCAGCCTATCGGATTCAGCCCAAGAACAGTGCCACTGTCGCTCTAACCGCTGCCCTTCCTGCTTAAAACACCGCAGTCCCTCAGTAAACCAAGGTAACCTGTAATGCTGAAACTGAGGAAGCAGATGCCTCGGAGCCATCCGGTCGATGACCCCCGTCAGCAAGGTGTTCCAAACTAGAACAACGTCCTCGGCCGAACGGCCATCGAGATCAGAGGACAGTTCCCCCAGAGCCATCCGGAACCGATCTGGCTCCATCAGTCTCTGGGGGCGAACTATTTGAATAGGCTCTGAACCTCTCTGGGGGCAGACGTGCGCCGGGAGTCTGGCCTGGAGGAGGTAATGATCCGTCCATGACAAGGGCGTTGTTAACACCTCCCTAACCAATGGATCCCCCGCCTTGCAGAACACCAGGTTGAGAGTATGCCCCCCACTATGTGTCGGACCAATGACAATTTGGGACAGGCCCATGGCGGCCATGAACTCCCACTCTGCCCTCGCAAGACCAGCCGGTCAATGAAGTATCTGTGTCCCTCTCAGAAATGGACCATATCAAGGCAACTTGAAGGGGAAGAATTGATCCAGAAATTGAGAGAAGTAATAATAATAATAATTAATAATCTTTATTCCAAGGGCACTGGCAAAAGCCCTGACCCCACCATATAAAATAACAACATCAATACACATGACCATGACATAATACAAAAATACTGACCAGTATATACAAACTCATAAAACCAAAACAACCTTAATTAAAAGTATCTTTTGCACAATTCCCAAGCCCGCTTGGCTAGGTTAGATATTTGCTCCAAAGATCTACTCTGGATACATAAGCCAAAGAGTTGCAGCAATGTAAGATAAGATTTTGCCTCAATCCTAGGCTTGAGATACCTTATCCTTAAGTGCGAAGTCAACGGGCAAACAAATAAAACATGGAGCAGGTCTTCCACCTGCTGCAATGGACAGGCACAAATTATTTCGGCATACGGTATATTGGAGCGTCTCCCCACCAAAACTTTAGTAGGGATTAAATCAAACTGCAGAAGCATCAAAGCTCTATGAAGACCATAGTCCGACAACAGGACCAAATAAGGTTCCAGCTCCCACTTAAGTTTAAAAAAATCTATACAACGGTGCACATCTAAGTGATGCAATTCGACCCAAATCTATTTGAATTGCCTGGTCTCTTACCTGTTTCATTAGGAGCTGCCTCTTACCGGAGGCGAGCAAAAAAGAGAGCGTTTCCGGTGAGAGGCCCAAAAAATGAATGCGACTCGTAACCTCCCCATATTGTGTCAAATGCTTGGCGGAGGTCCAGAAAGGTCAGGTAAAGATTAGCTTTCCTGACCTTTACATATTTCTGAACAAAATGGAACAAAGTAAAGCAATGATCGACTGTTGAATGATCTTGCCGGAAGCCAGCCTGCTCCTCGGGGAAAACAATTTGTGACGTTTGCCGAGGCCTCCATTTTGGATAGTAAGTATCTCGCCTATAACTTTGCTGCCACATTTATCAAGCTAACCAGCCGGTAGTTTTGAGGTTGGTGCATATCCCCAGCCTTATGGATGGGGATAACTATACTTACATTCCAACCAGCAGGTATCATACCATACATGTTGATATAATCAAAAAGCTTAGCCAGTACTGGCGCCCACCACTCACTGTTCTACTGAAACAAGTCTGCCGGTATCCCATCTATGCCAGGGGCTTTTTGGGCCCTCATCTGGTTTAGCAACTGCTCAATCTCTTCAAGTTCTACAGGAGGCCACTGAGTAAACCCCTCCAAAGTCCTCAATGAGGCCCGGCTAAAAGCATGCATGTCTGGAACCCGGTTGAAAATAGTAAGATAATAGTGGTGCCATTGGTCTGCTGAGATTGACTTCTGGACATAAGGCTTCCTGTAGCCAGTTTTAACTATGGACCAAAATGGGCCAAATTCCCCTGCTTAACTGCCCTACCCAAGGTTTCCCAGGCTGCATTTTGGAAGCCCAGCATCTTTACCCTAATTAATTCCTTATACAGCCTCTTCTATATAGTGGTTTATTATAAGGTCACCCCCCCGCCCTCAAGGATCCTTTTATCAATTTGGCCAGCCTTCGCAGATTTCTTTTCCTTGATTCGCAGTGAGAATCAAACCATCTAGGGGGAGTCCCGGAGTGCCTCTGTACTATCGAGCTTGGTTTGACTGGAGCTAATAGAGATCTAAACCGTTCTAATAACTCCGAAAAAGCCTTTATAAGGACCACGGGTGTGTCTGGATCCAAATCAGCAAACAACTGTCTTGCATGATTCAACTCTGGGTCCAGATGCAACCATGCACTACACGCGCTGCTCACTGCAGTCCATTGGACTCATTGTGGGACAATCATATCGTAGTTCCTGGGAATAGGGGATTTATCACATGAGGTGATAAAACATAGTCCATGACTATAGGAAAATGATCGCTATATCCTTCTATCAGCACCTCAAACCTGGAACATCTCTCCCAAGCAGAATCCTGTACACAAAAATAATCAATTACGCTAGACCCCTGCTTGGAAATATAAGTAAATTTGACATACGTGATCCTCGCTCGTGGTATCATTAAGTACCTTCCAGCGACCTTTGTATAGAAATCTTAAGGATTTCTCACCCTGGGCATTTAAGACATTATCTCTAGAATGATGCTCCGGCTGGAAAAAATCATCACACTCATCCAAGCCCAATGCCACGGCTTGCCTGGCTGTCTTGTTGCCGATTCTTGCGTTCAAGTCTCCCGCCAAAATAATAGGGACCTGGGGATAGCTAACTCCCAGACAATCGATAAATGCCTCCAAATCGTCCAAGAAAGTATCAGTGGCTTTCCAAGATGGTGTATTATAGATGTGCAGGAGGAGAAGCCAGAAGCCTTTCATCCTCCTCCCCACTAAGTGTCACCTGCCGCCGCCGCCAGCGGCGTTCACACCAGCACCCCCCGAGGCCTAGGGCCCCCACAAACCTGGACACGAGGCAACAGCCCGACCCCAGCTCAACACAGGCAGCCGGCAGGGCACGGGAGGCAGCGGAGCCACGCCCCCCGCAGCGCCGCTCTGAGCGGCTGCAGAGATCAGCTGTAAACACTCACGCAGAGCCACGCCCCCCCTGCGTCGCTCTGAACGGCTCCGTGCGCATGCAGGGGGCGGAGCTGGCCCCTTATCAGGCAGAGGCACAGTAAGCTCCCTGCCGGTGATCAGAGCAGACGCTTGTGGAGAGACTGGCCCCCACTGAGAGATAAGTGTAATTGACTAGAGTGTTCCTGTTGTGATTTTTCCTGGATTGCTTCCTTGCTTCCCTTCTCCCTTTCCTTCCTCCCCTGCGTGACTATTTCAAAGGTATATTGTGATAAAGTGTGTGTGATCCCTTCCCTGCATTCCTGGGCAGCAAGGTGGGTGAACGGGCCTTCGGGCCAGTGTGTCAGCTTCCCCCCCCTTCCCTGGGTTACCATCTCCTCCATTGTAGTGTGACCGTTCTTGACCCATATTGTTCCCTTTACCTGGGTCCCTTCCCCTGGCTCCCCCCACATTCCTTCCCCACGGAGGTTGTACCTTCCCCCCCTTGGTGTGGAAGCGCTTGTGTGGATCTAGAGTTAGGTGAGAGCTCTGAGCCCTATGATGATAGGGGCCTATACTCTTGGTGCGAAAGCATACTGAGTGGCCCACACTCTATCCTGACGGGCAACTGGGACCCCTCCGTAACCTTCAGAGCGGTGTGTTTGTATAGGGTGTGTGGGTTTCCCCCCTCCTTTCCCCTTCCCACTGACACTAAGGAGAAGAGGGAAAACGTTAGTGGGAGCATTTTCAATAACCCTGCCTGTAACTAACGAGGCTGACCTAACAAAGATGAAAAGACCTCCAGAGCGGCGACCAAACTGGGATTCCTTGACCGCTGGGTAATGCCACATCTGAAAACTCTGCCAGGGGCACTCCATATGGTCGATATGCCAAGTTTCCTGGATACAAATTAAGTCATACTCTACTAGAAAGTCCCAGATCTCATGGCTTAAAAGCCAGAACCACCCAGCTATATTCCATGAGAGGATCCTACAATAGGAATCCACATACGGAATAATACAAACTTGCTCGAGTCATTTTGAGCTGGGATTATTACTCAACACATAACCCTGGTCGACCCGTCTGTAAAGCTCAGTCGAGGCGATTGGGTTAGAAAAATGTTGGAGACAAGATTCAATCACACTACTGTGCGTACTAGGAACAGGACGAGGCCGGCACCAATCGAGGCTCCCCCGGGGAGGCAAGGACCCAGGTACCAATTTACCTAAGATCGTACCTCCCCTCTCTTCCTGTGGTGGCTTGTTACCCCCTTCCGAGGGGAATCCTTGTGCTTCCTCCGCTATCTCTATTATCTCAATGCCACCAACTGGAGGGGTAAGATCCATATCTACCAAATTGGAAAGATTCCGTATACCACCCTGCCCAGGAGAACCCATCTTGCCCAGGGTAAGAGCTGTCATCTCGGTTAGTTGACACCTATCATGATAGGCTTGGTAGGAATCTGAGGTAGCTCTATAATTTATTTCTTTACAAACCAATTTATCCTTAATTGCTAAAAGCTTACCTAAAAATATGTCTTGGTCCAACACTGAAAGATTTACAAATTTTGGGAATACCAAAATCTTCCATTATTTTGCCAGATGAATCCCCACAAAATTCCAGAATATTTTGAACAAGATTTACTGTCGGGGATAAAGGCCGTACCGGGTCTGTTCTCGAATCACTATCATCTTGACTTCCCAGTAGGGGGGCAATGGGAGCATCGGGAAGCAAGGGCACCAGGCCTCTTGTCTCATCTACTACATTACACTCCAACCCCTTTAATAGGGACTCCTCTCTCTGTTGCCTCCCCAACCTGTCTGGCGTATTTTGGCTCTCAGATGTACTTCCGCTTCTCTGGGCCCCCAAACCCAGCTCCCTCCCTGGAGGGTATACATATGAAAAAACCCAGTCGATAGAAATTCCCCATTGTTTGAGAGATTGCCTACCTTTAAACAGCTTCTTCACCCAAATCGGTTCCTGAAAGAAAATTTTTAAGGGTTACCAGCTGTGGTTTTTGGCTGAGAATTATAATTCTATTGCTCTCGTTTTCATGAAGCCTAACCCTCAAAAGAGAAGAGATTTCTGGCTATCATGGTTTTGGTAGCCCACGCTGGAATTACTCCGTTTGGCAGTGGCCTAGCCAAAAGCCAAACAGCTGTGTGATCAACTTGCATTTTCTTGGGGCCACCCCTCCATTTCGCAAAGTGTCGCTTCTCCCCCCGCCCCCTTTTTGTAGTGGCTGGCTGGCTAATTGAGGCTGCCCATCCTTGAGCAGTGCTGGAAAATTTTCATCCTGCAAGCGAGGCCCCTATTCAGCCAACATACCCTGGAGATGGGACTTGGAGATGGGACTTGGCTGTGGAAAGAAGCCCCCCCCCCCCCCATTCAGACACACCCGCCTGCAAAGATGTTATGATTTCCAAAATGGATAGGCAGTCTGCTGCCAACCTTGCCCCATCCCCCAAAGCCTCACTTAAAGGTGGCATTTTTGTGCATGCGAGGGGGCTACCGGGGTAGGGTGAAATCAGCTCACTCCGGGGTTCTCGCCTTCCCCCTGCTATACAAGTTTACTTTTTCCCCACGGAAACACAGGGAGAATCCTGGGCTAAGATAGCATACCTGTTGGAAGTTTGGTTAAAAAAAATTCCTCCTAGAGCCCGCCACACTACCCTCGCTTCTTATCAAGTCCGTAATCTTCGCCTGTTTTAGGCAAGGTTGATCTACAGGCAGGGTCGGGGAGTCTGAAGGTCTACCCCTTTTCCGGTCCATGGTTCCTTTAACAAAAGGCACCCTCTAGTAGCAGTGCCTCTTGATTATCACTGCCCAGCTTTTGTAACTACAATAGAAGTCGCACCTGGTTGAGGACCGTTTACTGCCCCCCCAAATTGACCCGGGGCGCCACATAAAATGGTTTATTCCGGGCCCCAAAGTCCTCTTTACTAAATTCTGCCCAAATCTCACAAATGCGGAATACGAGTAACATCCGGAACAGAGAACCTGGCCCGCCTTCGGCCAGCATCTAAGGCTGTGCGCACAAGGGCGCGCCCTTGTGCACACAGCCCTTAGGCATGCCGCCCAGCGCGCGCCTTTGGTGGCTGGGAGCCTTTGTAGCCGCCAAGTTGCTTGACGCCCACAGGTCCTGCCCTTCTGCCTCCACTTGTCACACCTGCCTTGCTCACCGAGAGGAGAAGTTTTCCTTGGCTGCCTCTCTCATTACACCAGTGGCTCCATGTGAATGCTGAAGTACAGGTAGTAGTAGCAGTATGCAACTGTCTTGAAAGACAATGGTGTAAGAGCCAAGGCAATACAGTGACTATGAATGGTTGAAAAGCCCAGTACTTAAGCTGTAGTCATTGCTTCAATGCTGCAGGAATAAAATACAGGGCAAGAAGCTGAATCCAGTTACCAGTAGGCCATAACACCTGCTGTGTTTTACTCTCTTTGCGCTCTCTCTGTTGGATATCCTCCCTTGACTGAAAGCAAGAGGCTGTGCTATTGATTTCTTTTTTCTCCAAATTGCTGTTAGTCCATTTAAGGATGTTGTATGACAGCGAGGGATTTAGTGGGAGAAATAAACTTGTTTAATTGCATGTGTCAGGGAGGAGAACACATTGATTCAGAAGAGCATGACCTTGGGGCATTTAGAATCTATGCTAGGTCTGGGGCAGCAGTTTATAGTTTCTGCATTGTCTTTACATAAAAGAGAGCTTCCGAGGGAAATCTTCCCAATTAGGATTGCAGTGTTTATTATTTAATGCAAATTACCAGTGAGCAGTGGTTGCTTAGCAAGGTAATTTTTCCAGATAGAGATCCCCTCCACATCTCGTATTGTGGTTGCCAAGGATGAGCGAACTTGGCCATAGCTCATCTTGCTTTGAAAGGCAATTTGCAACATGAAGTGTCTGTGTCCATCTCAGAAATGGACCATATCAGGGAAATTGTACCTCCCTCTTGCCAATTTCTGTGATTTTTATTATGGGTTTTGTAAGAGTTAGTTGTAGCTCCCATATTAAGGGGTATAATATCTTCTGATAAGAAAACGGTGGGGTATTGTACCCCATGCTGTCATTGATCATGTGAATGCTCAGAATTTGTGGTTAGCTTCTCATACTCCCCTATCTGCAGAGCTGTTACCAGATAGCCCTTGCTTGGTGTAGCCATGAATAATTATTACCATGAACTACCTCTCACCTACACTTTCCCTATCAGGGGCGGCTGGTGGGTTTTGATGTTGGAGGGGCACTGGGGCAGTAAGGCCAGCGGGCCTAGGGGCGGAGCCAGGGGGCCTAGGGGCGGAGCCAGGGGGACGGTAGGCCAGTGGCATGGCATAACTCAGCAGCAAGGAGTTCCCACGGTTAACATCAGATGGAAGAAAACAGTCTACATGCACATCAAGCTTAAAATAAATAATTTGTAAACCCCAAAACACAGGGACCCATCCTTATAAAGCACCCCAGTCACAGCCTGAGTCCAATTTTACCACGCACATCCCATTTCCAGCATTTTGAACACAACTGAAATCGCATGACTTGTAGTGACATCTCTCTCAGGATTTCCAAACCTCCATTTTACCACACACATTTTACCCCCCTCCACTAGCCCCCACTCCCCTCCCTGAGAACCCAGGAGCCCTGGCTCCCAGTACCCCCTGCTTTAAGCCACTAGCCCCCAACTCCTCTCCCAGGGAACCCAGGAGTCCTGGCTCCCACCCACCCATCCCCCTCTTAGTTCATACCGGGGGCGCCTCTGTTGGGCGCCCCCATATGAACTTTCCCTCTGCCCAGCCCCTGCAATGCAAGAGTGCCCCCTGCGGCACTCTTGCATTGCAGGGTCCCTTTATGTGGCATGGACGGCTCTTCTAGCTGCCCACTCTGCATAAAGGGTGAACGCTCCCTTTTGACCCTGAAGGCTTCCTTAGGGGGTGGGGGTGAGTCACCGGTTGTGTGTGTGTGCGCGCGCACACAACCAGTGAGAATGTGCAGAGCCATCTCGAAGAACCTTGTTTAGCAAGGCAGAGACCTTCAGAAGGTCTCTGCCTTGCTAAACAAGGTTCTTCGAGGTGGCTCCGCACATTCAGCGCGATGCCGATGTGGCTGGGTTTTAAAATATATATATATTTTTTAAAGCTGCCGGAGCCTGCCGCCGGCTGGGGAAGTCCTGTGGGACCAGGAGGGGCATTTCCCCTGCCATCCTGGAGGGCCCACCGCCCCTGTTCCCTATCCTATTTGTACATTACCTTAGTCACAGAGATAGGAGTGGTACCTTTGTGTTAATTACCACTTACTGACCTAAGGGGCAACAAGTGGTAATTGTCACTCAAAGATAACCTAATATCATATGTGTATGCTTGTAAGGAGTAGCAGTTCTTCAGACTGAGTGTAGTGGCAAATGTTCTCATGTTAAGCCATACCATAGGACACGATACCCTGTGGGACCCTTGCTGGAGGGTAGTGTTCAAGCAGGAAATGTGTGAACAAGCATTTTTCTTAAAGCTGCAGTTTCTGAAATGAAAATCACAGGGTTTTGTGTTTATTTCAAAAGAGTGTCTAGCTTCCATGTTTGTAGAGAAAAGCGTGAGAAGGCTCAGAAACCAAAAGCAAATGAAAAGCTCTCTAGATTTATTATTGACTTTTTGAAATTTCATGATTTCTCAACCTGACTCCATATTTTAGAGAGAGGGAGAAAGAGATTGATTTCAAAAAGTCAATAATAAATGAGAGATTTCCAGTGAGAACAACCGTAACAGAAAAAATTGCTTTCTTCAGGAAATGGGGCTTGGCCTGGTAATACGAAATTGACATTACTACCCTCCCCGGCCTGGCTGGTTATTTTTACTAGCAGTTAATTTTATTTATTTATATTAACATTTCTATCCCGCCCCTTTCGCCAACGGCAACTCGGGGTGGCTTGCAAAATATAAAATAAAACAAAACATCAATATAAAAAATTATTAAAAATGTAAATCTAAAACAACATGCATAAAAGCAACTCTGCACGTAAAACAATCCCCCTCCAACCCAGCTAACCTAACCCCCTCACCCTACCCCACCCCCCGATAAACGCCTGGTGAAAGAGTGAGGTCTTACAAAGGCCAGGAAATTTAGGCTTAGATGGACTTCCACTGGAAGGGAATTTCAAAGCGACGGTGTGGCCGCCAAGAACACCCTCCTATCCGTCTGGACCCGCCGATAATGCAGGACCTCTAGGAGGGTACCCCTAGACGACCACAAGGACTGCTCAAGGACCAAGGGAATGAGGCGATCTCTCAGGTAAGCAGGGCCCAGGCCATGAAGGGCTTTAAAGGTTAATACCAACACCTTGAATCGGGCCTGGAAGACAATAGGCAGCCAGTGCAGCACTCAGAGCACCAGTTGAATGGGCTCCCTGCAGCCTGCCCCAGTAAGCAGGTGGTGGGCCACTACATCATTCTGCATTAGCTGCAGCTTCCGAACCATCACCATGGGCCACATAGCGCCCCTGGCCACAGCCAACACCTGTGAATCCAGGTGTAACTGAATCCAGGAGCACCCCTGGGCTCCACACAGATGGAACTAATGGAGGACAGATGTCCCCATTATTGGGGGTAAGCCTCCTCCCCCAGAGAGCCGACCCCCCTCCCCCCCACTAGCATTATCTCCGTCTCATCGGGATTGAGCTTCAGTTGGCTCGACCTCATCCAATCCCCCACAGCAGTCAAACATGGGAACAGTAACGAGACAGCAGGGCCTGGGTCAGTTGAAAATGAAAGATACAGCTGAGTATCATCAGCGTGTTGATAGCAATGGACCCCCCCCCCCCCCCCCC
>QEPC01001471.1:1071652-1101540 GCA_003113815.1 Sphenodon punctatus | reverse complement strand
GCCCGTTTATTTATTTACTACTGTCTTTTAGCCCTGTTTTATTGATGCATTTTATATTTATATTTTAACTGTTTTAAATTGTTTTTTATCATTGTTGTTAGCCGCCCCGAGCTGCATTGCAGGAGGGGGCGGGATACAAATCTATAAAATAAATAAAAATAAATAAATAATCCTCCAAACATTTACTTTTATCTTAAAGTTTAAATACCCAAGTAATCTCAATGAGTTCAGTGGTACTACTGGCATGCTTAGAACTGAGCATGTATGTAGTTCTTTCAGTAACTGCCGCATTAGACTATGAATGCATTGAAACTGTGAAACACTTTCAGTGCATGCGTTGGCCCCCATGTGCTAGCCGTTTAATCTCTCTCGGGGATTCTGTGACTGTGGTTCCGAATAATAAGTACCTTTCCAATGGAAAGATTTCCAATGGAAGGATTTAAAGATGTCTGCTCTTCCTACAGCTGTAGTAATAGAGGAGATGTTTTAGAATAGCCATCATGCAGACTGGAATGTCCTGAGTGGGTAAAAATTTAATAGCAGGATCTGAAAAATCCGATACCACTGATTCACTACTGCTGTGCTTTAATGTTGATTAACAAGGAATTAGTGGCATAAAGCTGGAACAATACAAAACTGTTGCAGGGTCAGGCCTCCTGGGATAAGTAGTAGCAGGATCCAGGTCCAAAAGTCTCACTCCGTCTGTGAAGTTTCTAGCTCAAGTCTCTTTCCTATGTACATGTCCCATCACCTTATACCGTCTTACAGTCCATACATACTCTGTAGCTTCACAGTACTCACAGCTCTGCTGGCCTGGCACAGTCTCTCCTATAGGTCAGGCATCACTCTCTGAGCTAAACTTTATTGGAGCCAGAGTTCATGCAGCCCCTGTCTGCATTTCCCAAGTCTTTCACTGAGCTCTCAGCTCAACAACTCTTTATAGAGTTACCTTGTATGCTGTGTTCTCCTTGATCCCAAATCCCTTACTGAGCTCTCAGCTCTGTCTGCTGAACTCTGGCTGGCCCCTGCCATGCCCAATCCAGCTGGCCCCACTCAAGCCCTCTTTCAACCCTATGATTTCAACATACATGCTAAGGCCAGCCTTTTAGGGGCAGATCAGGAGTTCATGGCTGCCATCACAACCATGGGCCTATCCCACATAATAGTGCGCCTGACACTCGAGGAGCGACACACATTGGATTGGATGTTTTGCACTAGCTTGGAAACAGGGGTTCCGATTATTGGGGGTGGTGTTACAACACCATTTGTTGTGGTTGGAGCATTACCTTCTGACGGCCCAGATCCTGGTCGTCCTCTGCCCTCGTCGGGGTGGTGGATCGGTTAAGTTGGTCTCCCCCTGGAGACTGATTTTCAGAATTCGTTGAGGGATATACCCACTGACCTTGGGTGTTTTTACACAAACGTATCTTCTGTATGTTTGCTGTTACATCCTGAACTTTCTGTGTGTCTAAATCACTCACCCAGATCTTAAACAACTGGCTCTTTGAACATCTGCATAGAACTTCTCCCAGAACTTGTGTGTGTAAAAAGTCTCCTGGTAAACTACTTTGCTCCAGGCAGCTGTGGTCACTTGGTTTCTATGGCAACCCCTCACGTCTACAGCTGCAGCTACTTTAGGCTGCCTCAGGGCAGTGTTTGTGTAAAGAATGCATCCAGGAACTGCCTCAGGGCTGTGTGTGTGTGTGTGTGTGTGTGAAGAATGCATCTGGAACTTATTTGTGGACTTGTAAACCCAGAAGATTGAAAAACCAGCACTTTAAGGTGTGTGTAAAAATGCCCCTTGTGGAACTCCCGTCCCTGGGAGGTTTGCTTGAACCTGAGACTGGGCAACTTCTGGAGGCGGTGCAAAACTTTTAAATTTATTATTATTTTATTTTATTATTATAAGCACTTGTATAGCGCCAGCTGTGTACCTGGTGCTTTACAGAACAATGAGATGGATGCAGTCCCTGTCTATGGCTTACAATCTAAAGACTAGGAGGTGGGGACAAGGAGAGGGGACATAGGGAGAGATGGGATAAAACATTCAATCAGATGCGAAGTCTCAGGTGCACGTGCTTGGCTTGGTTGCAGTTAGGGAGGAGTCAGGGGAGGGCAGACAGTAAACGTTGAGAGGAAAGTTCTAGCAAGTGTCGGGAAAGGCGGCGAGGAAGAGGAGGGATTTGAAGGAGCGGAGGGAGGGGGCAAGGTGGATGTGGGCAGGGAGAGAGTTCCAGGCATGGGGGGCAGCCAGGGAGAAGGGATGAAGGCGGTTAGGGGAGTAGGGGAGACGAGGGAGGGGGCAGAGGAGGAGCGGAGAGTATGTGCAGGAGTGTGTGAGGAGATAAGAACTGAGAGGTAAGAGGGAGCCAAGCTGTGAAGGACTTTGTAAGTAAATACCAGGAGTTTGTGAAGGATGCATTGGGGGAGGGTGAGCCAGTGAAATGAGGAGAGGCTGCACGTGGTAGAAATGACAGCCGAGTGGATGACCCTAGCAGTGGAGTTTTGGATGGAGATAAGGGGGGACAGATGAGAGCAGGGGAGGCCGGCAAGGAGGAGGTTGCAGTAGTTAAGGCGGGAGATGACCATAGGATGAACAAGGGTTTTCGCTGAGGAGACAGAGAGAAAGGGGCGAATCCAAGCAATGTCATAGAGGGCAAAGCGACAGGACTTGGCAACAGAGTCGATGTAGGGTTTAAAGGAGAGGTGAGTATTGAAGACGAATCCCAGGCTACGGGCTTGGGGGAACAGGATGGATGGTGACACCATCAATAAGGATGGATACAGAAGAGGGGGAGGAAGGGAAGAGAAGAAAGATAAGGAACTCAGTCTTAGCCATGTTGAACTTGAGCTGACGTTGGGACATCCAGGCGGAGATATCAGAGAGACAGTTGATGAGGCGAGCTTGGACAGAAGGGGAAGAGAGAGGGTGGAGAGAGAGAGTTGAGTGTCATCAGCGTAAAGGTGATATTGGAAGCCGTGGGAGGCAATGAGTTTGCCCAGGGACAGGGTGTAGATAGAGAAGAGGAGAGGGCCCAGGACAGAGCCTTGGGGAACCCCTACCGAGAGGGGGAGGGAGGAGGAGGAGGAATTGGGAAGAGACACATTGAAGGAGCGGTCAGAGAGGTAGGAAGAGAACCAGTCAAGGACAGAGCCGCAGAAGCCCAGGGAGTGAAGAGAGTCCAGTAGGAGTGAGTGGTTGACCATGTCAAAGGCAGCGGAGAGATCAAGGAGGACAAGAATGGAATAGAGGCGCTTAGATTTAATGACAAGTAGATCATTGGTAATCTTGGCAAGGGCAGTTTCAGTGGAGTGAAGGGGGCGGAAGCCAGATTGGAGAGGGTCCAGGGAGGAGCTGGCAGAGAGGAGTTCCAGACAGCGGGAGTAGACAACACGTTCCAGAAGCTTAGAGGTGAAGGGTAGGAGGGAGACCGGCCAGTAACTAGAGGGGTCAGAAGTTTTGAGGGTGGACCTTTTTGAGGATGGGAGAGACAGTGGCATGCTTGAAGGTGGAGGGGAAGGAGCCAGTGGAGAGGGAGAGATTAATGACAGGTGGGGGGGGGGGCAACAGTGGGAGCAATGGTGAGGAGGCGGGAGGGGATTGGGTGGAGAGGGCAGGTGGAGGGGTTGGAAGAAGAGAGCAGGGAGACTTCCTTGAGGGAGGCAGGAGGGGAGAGGAGAAGGGTGGGAAGCAATGTCGTGACGGATCTTGTCAATCTTTGAGGTGAAGAATGACGCGAGATCCTGAGCAGAGTGAGAAGAGGGTGAAGAGCAGCTTGAGAAGGGACTCAAAGGTGGAGAAGAGGAGGCGAGGGTCACGAGAGTAGGAGTCAGCCCAGGAGGCATAGTAGTGTTGCCTCACCAGGGAGATAGTGGAGGAAAGGGAGAATTTAAAGTGGAGCAAGTCAAGGTGGGAGCAGGATTTGCACCAGAGGCATTCAGCAGCCTGGGTGCAGGAGCGGATGTAGCGGATTGGGGTGAGCCAAGGATGGGGGCTTGGGGGTCGAACAGGGTGGGAGGAGAGGGGGGCAAGAAAGTCGAGGGTCGTGGCGAGAGAGGCATTAAGAGAAGAGATGGCAGTGTCGGGAGGGGGAAGAGGGAGGAAGCAAAATCTAAAGATTTATTTGGCAAATCTAAAGAGCATTTGGCAGGTGGGGATAAATAGGGTTTGGGTGGGGTTTTGGTTAGTGCTGTAGGGGAGGGTGCGAGTTTGAGAGAAGGAATGTGTGCTTTTATTTTTTTATGGATTGTAAGCCACCCTGAGCCTTTCAGAAAGGGCAGCATATAAATTGAAAAATAAATAAATCCTTGAATGAACCTCCTTAAAGACCCAGAGGCATGGCAGGCACTCTGCTCTATGTAAACATACAAGGGGAAAGGACTAGTGGCACTCACGTGACGGAACTCTGCCAGTGCTGGGACCTAGACGTGAAAAGCACCTCCACCTTCTAATCTGGGTGAGGCTTTCAGGCGTGTTGCCCTCTGCTGGCTGGAGGTCAGGATAGTGTGACTTCGAATACAGGCTCTAAAAAACCTCTCTTAGCTCACCCCAAGTGGTCTCTGCTTCCCAAAGCAAAAAACTATATGACCTCTGCCTGCTGGTGATCGTCAAACTTGAGACCGCATGATTATTAGCATCCTCTTAAATTACTGTGTTGCATGGGGCTGTGTGGTTAGATTGCTAACCCCTCATGCTCTACAGCATATTTAAAGTAGTAATGTAGAACTAGCAGATCTTCAACTCCATTGCTGTTCTAAATTACAGACCCTGGTCTTTTTGTCGGTTACATGATGCAGAGAAACTGGCATCTTTGAACAGGTGAGTATGGATACCGACTCTACATGTCTAGGAACTGCCATCTGCTTTGTATAAATAGAACAAAACTGGCCATGCAGCAGTATGTGCAATATTACTGTGTGGCCCCTCTGGTTGTCAGCACAGATGTTCAGCACTTTCCCCCTTGGTGCACCTGGTGGGGCAAAGGGAGAGCTCCTGGATGAGAGATGCATATGTTGCTTATGCAGACTTTCTGTAGGATTTGGAGTAAGGACAAATGTGTTTTCCTGAACTGTGAATGGAAAAACCAGGCTTTTTAGAGACTGTTTCTTTGCGTAGGCAGGCACTATGTTTTTCTGGGTGTGATTTTCTTTGTGCGAGGCATAAAAACAGGAGCAGTCCACTGAAGAGAAATATGCATCTTGCGTAACAAGGCAATTGCCTAATGTAAGATGCCAACCAACCCACATCTTTATTTTCTCAAGACAATGAAGGGCAGGATATTTTTGAGACAGTGGAGATTTTAACTAGATTGTTATGGGGATAATTGATTTGAAAGAACATTTTTCAAGCTGCTTTTGTGTTCCTTGCTTTAAATTCTCCCCTTGCTTTGCTGATTATTAAAATCTTACTAGTGTTGGGATTAACAGTTTTTTTGGGCCATGTCCAAATGTGTAAGTTGGGCCTCGGTTTTGGACAGAGTCTTTCAGGAGTGCTCTGTGTGCGAGTTTCGGTGGTGGTATTATTACATTAGTCATGGACTATACACCATAGTCCAGTCACAGTCTCCTTCATGGCCCGTGGCTTCATTGTGCTAAACATTCCATAAACACATGTCAGAAAGAAAGTCCCTTCCCCAAAGAGCTCATGGTAACATTATAAGACAAGAGGCTGCAGATGAGGAGAATGAGGAAAGAAGACAAAGGTATATTATAAAGATTAACACTTTTAGGCTGGAAAAACTCTGCAGATATGCAGATAGGTCTTCCTTTAGCAATTAAAAGCAACCACCTCTGGGAAGTGGTAGTTCTTGTAGTGCACAAGAAGTGAAGGAGATAACCTAACCGAGGGAGGGAGTGCAAACTGAATGTAATTGTTCGAACTGGGACTTGACAGGGACATTCTTTGATTTCCCTTCTCTTTGCACAAAGAGCCACCACACCCTCTAATGACTAACGTGGGTCAGGACCTTGATTTTACGCCTTGTCTGAAAGCATGTATTTTCTCTTACTGTAACTCTGCAGTTGTCATAATGCTGCCTTTATGACATCAGTCATTTCTAGGGAGACAGGCAGTGATACCATACACACGGTGCTATGTCTGCTCCAGAGCAAAGCACAGAAGGTACTTTACCATGAGAACTGTGTTAGGCAGGGACCCTTCTCTAATTAATTAAATTACTGTACAGTGTACACTGCAGGTACTATACCAACAATAGAAACAATCCTTGACCAGTCTGCTGTGATTCTTTTGTACAATGAATTTTGGTGCCTAAAAGAACTGGTTATTGCATGAACTAGGTGGCCTGCTTTGAAGATCTATGGGATTTAGCCTTAACTAATTTAGCACTCATCTGGGAGGCTCTTGTACTATTTTTGAAGGCTTAAACTAGTACAGGAATGTTAGCCAACATTTTCATTAGTGTATCTCTTAAACCAGCTTAGTAAGACTTGTTTACATAGATTTTAATCTAAATTGATGCAGCTTTAATAAAACTTGGTGGGCATGCATGTGGATGCTGGATTTAATTGCACCCGTGACCCTGTGTCTGTCTTTCCTTGAACATCCCCTCTGGATGTCTGTCTTGCATGTAGGTGCACAATGGGTGGAGCATATTGGCCAAAGAGTGAGACGTGTCTCTCTTTGGCTGCTTTAAATATTGGGGAAGTATGGATACCTGCCTGTGAGCAACAATATAAGCCATTAGCACTATCTGGGGAGCAGTGCACTATGCTTTGGATTTGAGAAGGTCAGGTCTTTAAACCTTTGTATAAGATAGTGCAAGCTGTAGTGTAGATGAGCCCTAAGACCTGCAGCACCCCCGTAAGATAGGGAAGTACTGATTTCCCTTGCCAGAGAATGTTCTGAAGGCCAATAAACATAGTTGTGTTTAAACAAGGATTTGATATGTTCTTTGAGTTTAAGTCCATATAAATGGCTATTAGTCAAGTTGGTTGGGGGAGTCAAACCCTGTGAGCTAGGAGTGAATAGGAGGAAATTGATCACTCCACTATGACCTGTTGTGTACTTCTCTGAAGCGACTGAAAGTGCGCATCATTGGAGACAGGATGCTGCACATTGATGAACCAATTTGTTCTTACCTAGTATGGCACTTCTTATGTTCTTGTTTCCCAGACAAGGAAACTCTAGAACATGAAAAAGGTGAGTTTTCAGTGTCTGGATTAGTACTGCTGACTTAATCCAGACCAGTCTAATAACAGGGGACCGGCCCATCATCTGCATTTTGCTAGGTCACACCATTTCCTTGATAACAGCAGTGAGACACAAGTGAAAGATGCAATGGCTTTTTGGTATGTGTGCAGAGGAAGGATTCTTCTCCTTTGCAGTTGTATGGAAGTTCTTCTTTTATCATTCTTAGACTCTCCATGTTTTCTCCTGGCATTAGTGTTAATGGTAGACTAGTTATGAGGCAAAAATCTACTGACACATCAATTTATACCCTGAATTCTCTCTAGCCCAGGAAGCATTTCCATACTTGTTTGCATGTGTGATAGTATCAGCATTTCTAATCAAAGTGAGCAAATAAAGGATTATTTTTACACTTCTCTGCACTGGGAATGGGAAGGCTCTGGGTGTTCTTCATACCACAATAATCCCAATTCTAAAATGAATTCAACATAAGCTAATGTGTGGACTTTTGGGAAGCAGAGCTTGTGTTCAGTCCTGTTTTTAGCAGCATTAACTAATAGATAGTCAGTGATTTCCTTTTGAGAAAAAGCACTGAGTGTATACTGCAACTTCAGGTCTTGGCTTTTCAAGTGTAGTAATTTCTGTCATCTTTGCATGCTGTACAAATATTTGTGTCATCAGTCAGAAAGTCACCAATTGCTGTTTCCAGGCTATTTTTACCTGAACTGAACACTGGGTTTTTGCACCCTAGTTAAGAGAGATTTTCACACTTGTGTAGCAAATCCTTTCTCCATGCTAGCTGAGTCGACAGCTCCAATGTCAGGAATGAGTCTGCACATCGAGATTAGTTATGGGTCAGGCAGCCAAGGTGATTGTTCTTCACTCTAGATATTGCGAAATCAAGACAGGAAAAGATGGATTTCCTAGAGATTTTCACTGAACTCTTAAAAATGGAGACAAAGTAGTTCAGATATCTTTTATTGGGCCAGCTACTGTTGGTGAGAATGGACAAGCTTTCTGGCCATGCCACACAGGACCCTTTCCCAGGCATGTAACGAGTCAGAACTATGTACTGAGTGGTTCGAAATTGTCATTCTGATTTCGTGGAAAGGTTCTGCAAAATCAGAATGGCTGTCGGTATTTTCAATCGGAATTCCAATTAAATTAAATTTCTATTGGAATGCCGATTGAACAGTTTGCACATGCTCAGAATGGACACAGGCCATTCTGTGTGTGTGCATATGCTGCCTGAAATTAGTTTTGAAAAGTCCAATCCGAATACTACCAAACCAATAGAACTGCCCAGTTCTGCCAAAAACAGAAATTGTGTGGAATTTCACTTTCAGGCCCAGTTGTTAGGGGGTGGGAACCACAGGCAGGGATCCGAATTCACTGCATTTTCCTCATTGCCACCAAAGGGAAAAATGATTAACATGGGTCCCTGATTATAGATTTCAGAAATTTAAAACCGATGAGGTTAAAATCTACTGATGATGCTGTTAAAGACTAGGAATTATTTGACAACAGTAAATGCAGATTAAGAACTATGCAAGAACAAGCACTTAAGAAGGGGTGGTAGGAAACAACTTTCCAGGGGAGGATATTTGCATATCGTAGGAACGGAATACAATGCAAGAATCTCCCAGCAGGTGAGTATAAACACAGTAAGCTGTCAGTTACTGAGATATTTCTGTAATGGCTTGAAAAGCCTGTGTCTAAACTGAATCCATTATTCTTAGTTTCCAATAAAATTATGAAATTCCTACGCCCATCTTTTAAAGGTGTCGTATAGATTTCCTTTCGGGACAAGGATTGAAAGAACAGAAATGAAGTGGTCGCTCCATCTCTTACATTTGGGACCAATATGGCAACCACCCTCTCTAGACTGAACTCCTGGCTGCCATGAATTCCCATCTGGGAAGGGAAGTGGGAGGGGTAATGGTAGGGGTTGTGTATACTCTGTGGTTGAATTTTTGGCAATCTTGATAAGTCTGTGGATTGCATGAGCTGGCACAGAAGTCCCCCCTCTATAAAATGTGGATGCTGGCCCTCACTGACCACGCAAGTGTGTTGTGAGGATACATTACTAATGTAACTTCACTGAACAATAGGGATGGGAAATCCATATTGAAGTTTGGGATTGGTTCAGAATCAAACTGACCCAACTTCAGTTTGGATTTTAGATTGTATTGTTCGGAATTGTGTCTGATTCCAAACAGTACGAGGCTAAATCCAATGTCTGCCCCCAGCTCTGCCTTCCCCGGACCACTGCTAGGCAGAGGGCTGAGGGCTGTGCATGGGTGCAAAGGGTGGTAGTTGCTTGCTTACCTTTTTTCCTAGGCTCCATCTGAACCAGCGCCCGGCTGCGGTGGGAAACTGAAGCTATATGCATGTGAAAAATGGCTGCCATGGCTGTTCAACACGTGTGGCTGTTTTCCAAAATGGAAAATGGCCGCTGGTCTGCGCATGCAGCACTGAGCATGTGCAGACTGGCTGCTGTTTCCCAGAATGGCCATGGTGGCCATTTTGCACATGCACAAATGATTTTTTTAGTTTATTTTCCCGGCACAGCCTTGAGAAGGCTGCGCTGGGTGCCACTTCGGACGGAGCCTAGGAAAAATTGTAAGTAAGCAACTTGCCCACTATCCCTACCCCACCCCGGTGCAGCCCCTCTACCCCCAGTTCTTCCTCTCCCAAACCCCTGCCCGGAACCTGCCTCCCCTGGGCTCCTGCCCTGCCCAAATGCCGTGTCTGCCCCAGTAGTGCTGCTGCGGCAGGTGCTATGGCGGCGGACTGGGTGCTCAGGCAGGTGGGCAGAGTTCTGGTGGGACGGGTAACTGGGGGCAGGATGGGTTTGGCACAAGCTGAAAACTTCTTGGAATGGCTCTCCAAGGAGCTGTTAGATCCTCACTGGGGATCTGATGGGAGATTATATCGTATCCCCCAGTAAGATCAGATCAATGCAGTTCATCCAATTTCATCCAAAACTGGATGATTCGTATTGATCCGATTCCAATCTTCCATTCCTACTGAACAATGATTTCCATTTCTACTTCACTACTTGATAGCTGTGTTCTGAAACAGAACAATCAAATGGTTAACATAGAAATGCCTGGCTCCTCTCTTGTTTTTCAAATTGTCCCAGCAGTGGCTGAATTTCATGGTTGACATTAGACAGGCTGTTCCCACTTCTATTTCATTGACATGCTGCTTTTTTTTTTTTAAAAAGCTTACTGTTGTTAATAAGCAAATTTGTCACCTGCTTCTCCCTACTCCCTTGCTGACATTCCTCTCCCCACATAGAACAAATTCGCAGCAAGCCACTGAATCGTAGCTATTAATGCTGCTGTGAATTGCTCTCTGCTACAGGGCAGGACCTCAGCGTGCATTGTTAGTGTCAAGCTGACTTGAGTTTTTGTGACTGCAGCCAACAAGCGCCAAGAGATTTGGGAGTCTGTCCCTTAGAAGAGGGGACGGACAGCCAAACTTTTGCAGGAGTCAGCTCGATGGGTTTGCTTCCCACTGTGAGAATTTCTGCAGCTGCCCTGGCTTAGCTGTTTCTCCCACCAGACATGGACGTTGGGCATCGAAGATAAAAGCAAGGTGGCTGATTCATGGTGGTGGTTGTAATTGCACTAGCACCTTGAGGCTCCAAGAGAGATTGGGATCCCATTGTGCTGGGTGCCGTACAACTCAGTCCAAGCTCTTAGTAGCTTACAGGCTAAATAAACAAAGACAAAGGGAGGAAAGAAAACGGAATCACAGTGAGGCAAAGAGATTTAACCAAATTGACACATGGCAGGTCATTGGCAGAGCTGGGAATAGAACTTGGATCCCCTGAGTCCAGCTCCCTCCTTCACTAGATCAAGCACCTTTTCTGGACTTGGACCATGCTTACAACCCCGCCGTTCCTCTGAGATTGCCATCTAGTTCAGAAGAATGTGTGTGAGATCCCTCTGATGAGAGTCAGGAGCACAGGCCAAAAGCCCATTTAGGGGTATCATGGAAAAATACCAGATTCTATGGCCACAGAACTTGTACACATAGAATCCTGAGTGAAATGAAAGGGGAACCTCTCTGAGATAGACTCTCCAGGGATTGTTCTCCTCTGTTTACATGCAGCTGTCATTTCTGAGGTTCTCTCCATGTTCATAAATGTCACGGGGGAAAGGGGAAACATGGAGGAGGGACAGGGAACCCCCTACAGTAACCCCACACACGCACCGCGCCTGGCCTCCCTCGGCTCATCTAGGAGGTCTCTGGGAAACAAGCCCATCAGGATAGTGGTTTGGCCCTTTAGGTCTCAATGAGACCAGGCCACTATCATCATAGGGCACTGAACAAATGAGGGAAGGCAAGGCCGTGCACCATGCACGCTCACTACAGACACCACCTAGCCCACGGGGAAGGAGGAGGCGTGCGTAGGGGCCCAGGTACAAGGGAAGAGGGACCGGGACGTTCATTCCACGCAAGGGGGAAGGGCGAACCCTAGGGAGAGGGGCAGAAAATAGAGGTCTGGGACAACACGCTTCACCAAATGCCACACACACTTAGACAACAAATAGGAAAGGTTCAGGCAAGACAAATCACACTTAGCTCTCAAATGGGCCAGCTTTTCGTGCTCTGATTACCGGCGCTGTGTGCCTCACAGGCCCTGCCCCTGCGCTGCGTGACGTCCCAGACTGTACGTCCTGGGCTCCAGCGTTACGGCGGGTTGCCTTGGCGACCCGTGAAAGTGGGGAGGGAGTCTGCGCCGCCGCGCCTGTCCCTGCCGCTGAGGGTGCAGTGACAGGGTGGGGGAAGCAGTCCCCCTGCGTCTCTTGGTGTCCCTGCGCCGGCCTGGGTAGCAGCTGTGGCTGGCGCTCCTGATAATAAAGCCTAAAAACATGTCCGTTTTAAATGAAAGGGCAAGAAATGGAGAAAAGGGGATGGTGTCCATGACCCTGCCTCCTAGAAACTGATTTGCATTGTCCAAATTGAGAGCTTCTACCCTGTGCCACAAAGTGTTTTCCTAAATGACATGGCTTTCCACTTCTAGTGGCCCAAGTGTTCAGGTTCAGCTGATCCTTCATCTTGGGTTATTCTTGCACTGTAGGAACATATAGAAAAGTAGAAGCCATTTTTCCACAAAGAGACATGCAATGGGGGAAAGCTTTCACTTTGTAGATATTACTTATTCTCATCTAGATGACAGATACCTTCTCTGTGTGTCTGTCTCTATTTTGAGAGGTATTTAGCCAAGTAACTTTCTCTGAATGCCTGGTCACACTTGAGTTCTCTTTCAGAGGTAATAGTGCTAGAGTAGTTCGCTGGTTGTCTTATGCTTGTTCCTCTGTGGACAATCCATAGTGGATCCAAATCTAGTATAGCCCATAGCTACAGACTATCTGTTTAGCTTAAGCTGTAGAAACATTTTCTGTTTGTTGGCGAGGTCTCCAGTTTGGTCCCTAGCATTAGCCAAAATGGCGGCGGTCACAATAGCACAATGAGGGAGTGGCAGATCAGCTTGTCAGGTTAGCCACCTTCACAGCATTCAGTCACTTCTGCCTCCTGTATCTGGATCATACCATAAGAGGGATTCAGGTAAAGTGAGAGTGCCTACCATATGGCCACTTCATTCAGGACTGTGGCATTGTTCCTAATCACACCCCCTGCTGCATACTGCTCTCAGCCTAGTGGCACCCAGATGAAAGGCTGAATATGGCTGTAGCATATCTCTGTGTTCCTATCATTACAATCCCTGTGCCACATTCTGGGCTTCAGACTCAGCTGTTCTGCAATTACACTGTGTATATATAAGGAAGGGAAAGAGTAACAGGGAACTTATTCCCTGCACCCTACAATGAATTGGTTCCTCTTTACTAAAGGCCCTTTCACCCTCCTGTAATTGCCATGATGACGCAGATGTCATAAGGAATGAGCATGTAATGAAGCGCTGAGATTAAACGTCCAGGTTGTCCCAGATGGTGAGGAAAGAGATTCCATTGTGCCATTGTTCCTATTATACCCAGCAGCGAGCCGAGCACCAACGAAGCAAGCTATCTGGTGGGAGGGAGGGGAGTGGCTGGAGTCGGAAGTGAGACCCAACTGCAGTCTGGAAGATCTAAAACCAGCAGTAAGGATGATGATATTCTTCTAGTTCTGGCTAATCAGCCAAGACTCTCTGCATTCTGAAAGGTTCTTTTTCATCTAAGTCTTGACAAGCTAAACTGAATCACTGTTTTTTATGAAGACTACCGAGATGTCAACTTGTCAAAAAAAGAAAAATTCTTAAAGTAGCAGCCTCTCTTTTCTTGAAGAAGAAAACTTTGTTTGGCTGTTCAAGTACAATAAAAAAGAGAAAGCAATAGGAGATGAATGAATGGAGCTCTTAATCACAGAGGGGACCATTGTGGGGGAGTCTGGGATTGCTGACTTTATTGGTATCAGATACGAGAACAAATTCATGACATAATTGATCTAGCCAAGCCTGACAGGCTGACTAAAAGCTGCTCCCAACGATTGCCTGTGGATGCAATTGGTTTTGACAACCTTTGGTCAATCACTGTCATTCCAATAAGATTTGTTGCTTCAAATTAAGCAAAATGAGCCTTTTCTCCCTACCCTTTGCATTGGAAACTCAAGGGTCTTATTATTCATTCTCTCCTTTTTCCCCAATGGCCAACGTAGACTGTGTGAGCAAGCAACAGCAGCGATTACTGTCTGGATGTTAAGCTGATGGCGAGAGGCCCTACAATATGTCAGCTGATAATTGGGGCATTGTGCATTCTCTGTGGTTTGCTGAATATCATAATTAGATGCTGTGTCTATTTATTTTTTCCCCCTTCAATGTAATGAAACATAAATTAGGAAGTGGCTTTATAATAACTGCACACAAGTGGAATGTTCTTGTTGAATGTAAAGTACTGTAAAGACCCTGCAGGTTTATAGATAGCTCTGTACATCCTTCCCTCCTGCTTCCCAAATGCTGCTGCTTGGACTACGCAAAATGAATTGTTGGTTTTAATTGTAGTAGATGGGCATTAATTTCACAATAGTCACCATCACCAGTGGCCCCTTTGCTAACAGAGGCAGTGTGGGTCAGTGAGGACGAATGAGAGTTCCTTCCAGGACAAGAGATTGAAGCCTGCCAGTGGGAAGCTTACTTGGCTTCTCCTCATGCTGTACCTGCTTGTTGACTATTATGTAATATAGAACAGCTCCATCAGGTTCTTGGTCCTTCATTTACCAGAGAGGACCACATTGTGGAATTGGCGGACTTAATAAAGGAAGGACTGCTTACAAATGGCAAGATTGCTAAAGGACATGGTTCCCTGGTTCTTTAGCACTGGTGCTATTGCTCTGACACAAATCCCATTAAAGTGAATAGGACTTGTGCTGACATCAATGTAAAAGACCAGAGAATTGTACAAAAATTCTCCCTAGTGTTATGTTAAGAACATGGCCATAGTACAAATCCTACCATAGGATAGGCAAGGGGTCTGAGCCTTACAGGGATTTGTCAGTTAACTTAAATATATTTTTTAAAGCATTCATTTGAAGTAGTAACTTCACTTCAAAGCAAGAATAATTTCCCCTATCCTTGAAAAGTGACCTGATGTTTGTGATAGCAAAAGGACACCCAAGTCAGAACAACTGAATTTCTACAAATGCCTTCTGCTTTATGTCTTTGGGTACATTTGGGGAAGAAATGCATCTCTTGAAATGCCCTGCTCATTACTGCATGGTTTTGAGGTGAGGAAATTGATTCCATAGAGCATTACCAACTCCAACTGTTTGGGGGAAAGGATGAGTCAAACCACCAAAGCCACAATTTTTAACCCACCCCCCTACCCCCAATAATAATACTCTGGGTTCTTTTTATTTTGATCATTGATTTTTATTTTTTAGCTGCTAGGATCACATTTTCTGTCTCTTCTCTATAACTGCAAGGGATCAAAACATAGAAACTGAGATTTTCTTAGAATAGTATGACTCAAGTATCTGGGGTTTAAGAACAAAATATTGAACATCGTGAGACTTTGGGCCATGACCCGCAAACCACTTAATCAGGAATAGTGGCTTTAGTGGGTCTGCACCAGAGTAAGAGGTTTGTGGACTGTGTTCGTGGAGTGAAATCTTGAGAAGTATTTACACTGGTATTTACTATGGCTGGAAGGGTTAATTTATTGCAGATTTAAAACAGACTGCAAAAATACTTTAAACATTTTAAATAGTTACACAAGAAAATTTAAAAATTGCATATTCAGAAATCAAATTTTTAAAAATTTCAGCATGTTACTTAAGGAAAAAACAAACCTTGGCAGCAGTAAAAACAACAACAGTGATAAGTTGTGTATAGTGCTAGCCTGAGGTTCTGTGTTCTAATAATCAATTGATCAGTTAAAAGCAACACAGTGAATCCAGACATTTTTAATTGCTTGGCAGTCCTGCTTTTTATGCTTTTCATTTGCATTAAACAGGGTTGCCAACTCCTTACAAGTCTCTTGATTTTCAGGGATTTATTATTGCATAAAGTTGCAGGACTTGTGATGTAATTGTGAGAATCTCAACTTTTTATTTTTTTTAAAAGTAAATTTCTAGTCCTTGTTGTGAATAGAGCTTGAAAATGTGACTACAGAGTAGAATGAGTAGCTTTGAATGCAAAAGTTGAATGGGGAGAATTCCTAAAGGTTTTTTAAAATCATGAGATGGCAGTGGTATCTGACACCTGATTTAAAAAAAAAAAAAAAAAAAAAAGTACTTGAGGTTAACAACCCTGATTACAGTTCAATGTCTGACTGATTCATAATGTACATACAGCAAGAACAAAAGTTCCAGAGATATTTACTCTGTAACTGCCAAAGGACATAGCATGAGCATAGCCACCCACGCTCAGAGTACTGTTAGACTTCAGCGCTTTTGAACTTTTGTTCTCTCTCTCACTGTCTTTTAAAAGGTGTACTGTCAATTTGATTTCTAGGGTTGGTAACCCTGAAAAGATAACTAAATGTAAAAAAAAAAATCATGAGATTGTCTTTGAAAATCACATGTTTTTAAAGGTAACAACTGTGGGGTTTTCTGTTTCTTGACCTCTAAAACCTCTAGTCAGGTTTTCAAGCCTTCCTCCCCCTCCCCAAATCATGAAACTAACTTTAAAAAAAGTCTCCTGATTTTCTTTTTGATTTTTTTTTTTTAAAATTACTTAAATCAAGACAGAGTCTTGCAATGAAATAACAGAGGTTGGCAATTGTGTTGCTTAAAAAGCCTTTGGGGAAGGGCGGGATGTGAATTTAAATAAATTAAAACAAATTCAAAGTAGTCTGGGTGCCTACAACTATATTCAGTTTTCTCTGCCAATATGTAGAGTTTTCTTTGTGCATGTTCTACTCCTTGTAGCTATGTGAAAGATGTATACTATGCAAGGGAAATGGCAAAATGGACTATAATGCAAAGTACTGCAGTATGCACATGAGATAATAGAAATATGGTGTGTTCTTTTTTTCCACTTTTTTTTAAGCAATCTTAGGATGATGATGTAGTTAAACAACGAGTAAAAAAAATATTCACCATTTGAGTGCTTCCAACTTTCATTAGTTCATGACAAAGCTAACAATATTTGGCATTTTCTCTGCGTAGATAAAGAGGTCAGCGTAGCCTAATGAATAAGGTGTTGGATGTGAATCTGGGAAACCAGGATTTAAATCCCATCCTACCAATGAACTCCCCTGGGTATCCCTCAGCCTCAGTTCCTCATCTGTAAAATGGGAATAATAATTATCTACCTCACAGAGTTGTTGTGAGGCTGAACAAGAGAAGGATTGTAAGGCACTTTGAATATTTTTTCTTGAAGCCCGACCTCTATGAATCTTGCTGCTGTTGTATGAGGTTCTTGACTTTTGTTTTTATTTTAAAATGTAAGGCCACAATCCACTTATTCCCTATGGGCTTCATTGGGACTACTCTGGAGTAAGTAGTTTGTGGATCACACCCTATGGTTTTTAACCTTAGTTTTAACAGGCATACATTTGAGAAAAGGTCTCCCAAGTTTGAATTTTAGATCTCATGATCTCTAAGTTAGTCTTATGATTTTTGGTGCTCAAGTTGTTCAGGCTGCATTTTTAAATCATTGATGTCTCGTTAACATGCCTTGACAAAAAACATGAGTCAGACAGCTCTGAGCCCTGAACTTTGGAAATGATGTCGAATTTCAAACAAAGTGGATACAGAAAAGTTTTGTGCAGTTCAAACAAAACACAAAAGTTTAAAGAGAGCCTTGAACTGTGGCATTGGACGGGAGTTAAACCCTTGCAAGCAGGGACAAACTGCCGGTGCAGGACTGACTGTGTGTGCCAAAAACCAGCTGGCAGAATAAAGCGATAGTTGTTTCAATGTAACTAACTGGCAATCTTGCTTCCTGAGCTCCAAATTCCCAAAGACAGTTCTTAAATGTGCTGGATCAGAACACAACGTGGACAGAAAAGTCGCCTGCAATTTGCAATAGGCATGCCAGCAAATCTACTCTTAGTTATTTGTGCTGCAGTAATACTTGCAATCATGAATCAGGTCATCACTGTTATGTGGTTGAGTGGTGAAGCAATGTCTACCAGAAAGACTGTCCCTGCTTCACAGAGCTTGGATTCTAAGACTGGATACAAGCCACAGAGAGGGAACACAAACCCTGAGCCAATGCTAGTCATCATCATGATAAGCCATAGTCTCCATACACTTGGCCTAGTCAATGTCATGGTTATCCTGTTTATAGGGCACTGCTTTCTCCTTAGGTAAGGATGTGGGACTATTCATAAGCAAAGGTTGCAGGATTAGACTTTTATTGGACTATCTAAGGTAGTGGCTCTTAAACTTTTTAAATCAGCTCGCGAGTCCCACCACTACTTTTGTCTGTGGTAAGGTTCCACACGTACACACAAGGCCCCTCCACGCTACACATAGGTACACCTGCTCTCACTCTTCCCCCTTTCCCCCTTCTTGTTGCTTCACCCCCTCTTTCTCTCTTCCCCCTTGTTCTGACTCTCTCTTCTCCTTGCTACTTCATTATTTTGGAAATTCCTACCATTGCAGTCAGAATGAAGTGTGGTGTTTGCCAGCTGTGCTCCTTCTCCCCCATAAAATACCTTCCACATCCCCCACCCAAGCTGCCCCCCAGTTTGAGAACCACTGTTCTAACATATTTCTATCAAAAGGCTTATGATTTCCACTTGCAGTTTGTGTCACCAAATGGGAGAGTCGTTGAGCTTGTAAATGTTAAGGCTTAATAACTCTTGACATTGTCTCCCTTTTATTGATTTTTTAAAAAGGATAATAAAGCGGCAACAATAAATTTAGGAAGAGTTTGTTGACCCCTTTTCATCTAAAGGTCCGTGAGGAGTTGGCTGGTATTGTAAGGGAGGTACCATAACTGAGTGCACAGGGCTTAAAGACTTATTGGTAATAAAATTGAGTGCGCTATTTAAAGAGGAAAGGTATTAAGAAGGTTCAACTTCATTGGCTTATATAAAGCTTTGCACAATTGAATTTTATTAGGGGCTCTTTATTCAGAATTGCCAGCCTAAAGATATTTATAGGCACAATAACAGAATTTGACAAATTACATGAATGACTTTCTGGCTCCCAAAACTAATTAAATTTGTATGCAAAATAAGCAAGACAGTTTAAATGGTGTGTTAATGGAGGAGGTGATGGTGAAAATGACAGGCTGCAGTAAATGAAAACAGAGCTGGAAATGTGAACAGGCTGTCTCTTATACACATCTAGATGTGTATAAGAGACAGATCCTTGCTGTCATACCAAACTAAATCCTATCTGATCCCTAACTCTTTTCCTCTAGCTCCTCCCCTACTAAAAGGGTGTGTTCCATTTCAAATGGCAGCTTTAAATTAAGAGTGAAACGAGCGGCTAAATTGCTGCTTGCGAGAAATTTCATAATATCAGGAACTGAGATCGATTCGCTGACCATTTCCCAATACTGATGCGATTCTCAATTTTTGCACAATTGAATTTTATTAGGGGCTCTTTATTCAGAATTGCCAGCCTAAAGATATTTATAGGCACAATAACAGAATTTGACAAATTACATGAATGACTTTCTGGCTCCCAAAACTAATTAAATTTGTATGCAAAATAAGCAAGACAGTTTAAATGGTGTGTTAATGGAGGAGGTGATGGTGAAAATGACAGGCTGCAGTAAATGAAAACAGAGCTGGAAATGTAGGAAACGGATCGTTTCAAAATCAAGTGCAATTTCCACTGGAAACGAGTGATACAACAGGTGAACTTTGTTATACAAGCTTAGAGGTCCAGGTTACTTGCTAGGGCTCAGTTGTTAGAAACCTTGACCTATCCTTGCTGTCATACCAAACTAAATCCTATCTGATCCCTAACTCTTTTCCTCTAGCTCCTCCCCTACTAAAAGGGTGTGTTCCATTTCAAATGGCAGCTTTAAATTAAGAGTGAAACGAGCGGCTAAATTGCTGCTTGCGAGAAATTTCATAATATCAGGAACTGAGATCGATTCGCTGACCATTTCCCAATACTGATGCGATTATCAATTTTCACAATACTGCGAGATACCATCCTGATGTACCAACTTTCTGCTTACCGCTTACTGTGTACCATTCATTTACCGCTTACCGCATTGTTGAGGGTACTGTTTTTCCTCCAGGTTTGTTGTTTCCTCATTTATGAGGCAATCACTGTGCAAATAGCCCACCCCCTTTCCTCTCCCCAGCGGCCCTTAACTTCCATTCCAATGTCTGCAATCAAAATTGTTGATGGAGTAATGCGTTGGTATTACCTCTTGGGATCTGAAATGGCAGCAGAGCGGTAAATTCGGTCCTGGTAAGCAGAAAAATGGTAAATTGAGAAACAAAATGTTGGTCGATTCAACTGAGATGATATCGGGATTGTGATCAGATTTTGCATTTTGGCAAAATCTCATTTCAACCCTACTTTAAATCCATTGCATAATTAGTCTCTTACCTGGAAATAAATTAGTAACTGGATGAATGCAATGGAATGAAGTGTTAAAGGTTCTTATTATATAGTAGTGTTTGTTTCAAGGTCTTGAAGTTTATGTAGGAATTAGCTTTGCCCACCACTGCGGTGGAGCATGGTGGTTGTGTAACTGTTTACAGCAGCTCTGTGCAACATTTTGGGGGTAAAAAAGGGAAGTAGGATCTTGTATTTCGGAGAGAAAGGATAATCCAGCAGTTAGGATCAGAAATCTGGGTCCCCCCTACTGTTTTAGGATTTTGTTTCTTTAGGTGATTCCCAAACTGGGGGGTGCAGAAGGTATGTGAGAAGGACCACAGGTGGCAAACATGTAGATCTACTCTGACTGAACTGGGGGAAACTTCCAAAATGATGGGAAAGCTGGTGAGGGGGAGAGACAAAGAACAAGGGAAAGAAAGAGGGGAAGCAACAGGATGTTGGAAAGGGGGACAGAGAGAGGGAGCAAGGACGGTGTATGTTACTTGTGTGTGTAATGTGGTGGGAGAGGCCTAAACTGCCATAGGCAAGAGGAAGAGGTGGCACAATTTTAAAAGTTTGAGAACCACAGTTTAGTGCAGGGGTGGGGAACCTCAGGCTCAGGGGCCAAATGCAACCTGCAGCTAGCGTTTATGTGGCCCCTTTCCAGTTACTCAATCCGACCCCTTGATCCAGTTCTTACCCCCAAGCACTGAAAAACTAAACTCTTGGTAAGGGTAGGGAGCAGAGATGAGGCCATGCACAGAAGGAAAGGGGACAGATCAATGGCACAGAACCATTATCCGGACTCTTGTACTTCTTGAGCACACCCCTTAAGCACCTCTGTCCTCCACTTCTGTGTGGTCCTCGTAGCTTGTACTAATTTTCAGAGTGGCCTCCGGGAAGGAAAAGGCTCCTCACTCCTGGTTTAGTGCATGCATGCTGTAAGCATAAGCACTATTGTTAAGTAAGCACTGTAAGTATTAGCAGAGTGAGTTGAAGAAGCATGTTTTGCACTTAAGTAGAAAGTGGCAAGGTGCATGGTGGTTCTTGGCCCCATGGGAGTTTGTTCCATAGTATTGGATTGTCTTCTGGGATGGCTCCATGTTCTCTATTATGCAGATAAGCTTTACCTTTGTTGTGAACAGCTGTGTTGTGTCTGAAGAGTGGAGGAGTTGTTTGTCTCATCCCAGAGCTTTACTGTGATCTTTTATCTATTTTGCTACCAATTACTGTTTGCCTTGAAGAGTCAGAAAGGAGAGAGTCTGTTCTATTCCTGGCAGGCTCACCATCAGTGGGGTTTGTTTGTGATCCCCAAGCAATGGACCTCATGTGGGCCTCTAGTTCTACTTCATGGAGGGCGGGACAGGAAGGGGCTTGGGCCTTTCCTAATACTTCGGACTTTTGGAATTGGCCCTCTCACATTTCTTCACTTTACTGGGCACCTCAGTCTCCCTACCCCTGCTTGTGACTTGAACAGCCTTGTCTGCTGGGTGTCTGCGGGATATGGTTGTAGCCCAACTTCCTGCCTCCCCATTGATCAGGGCTGAGAGCACTCAGCATCTCTATCAGCCATGTGTCAACAAAGAGCCAGGAGCAACAGCAGAGGAGTTAGAGCAAAGGGGCACGCAGGCAGGTAGTAAGGCCTGCACTCGCTCTAGCAGGGTCATACAAGAATAACAGAGGCATGGACCCAGAGAGGCATGCATGTAGAAAGAGGCCCACATGCTAATGCCCATACTAGTTCCTGGATCACCTGGATCCTACTGGATCACCAACATGTTGTGTGAGAGAGCGTCTGATAAAGTTGTGACCTAGCCCAGCCCTTATCGATCTTCTGTGATCTGCTGGCCCATCTGCAGTATGATAGGAAGAGAAATGAAGGGAATTGGACGCAGGGCTCACAAGCTACAGTAGTTGGTTCTCAGGGAGCTTTTGTTGAAGGTCCCTGTTGTTCTCAAACACTCTTCAGCTGAGCACATGCATGGGGAGGTCCTAGCAATAGGCAATGTGAGGGCACCATTCCTAATGTCTTCATTTTCTCCCCCTCACCTCTATTTTTCTTTCCTTTTGATGGGTTAAGTTTCTTTTTTCCCTTCAGACTCCGGAGATCACTAATTAGGAAATCAGCCTCTGGTTGGCTGGATAAACATTGGCAACTGCCACAGTTACAGAGCTGCCAGTCTCTTTCTCTCTCCCTCCTTAAGTCTCTGACAGAAAATGAATGAAGTTAGGAATTCAGCTGTAATGGAAGAATGAACAGATTACAATGCCATTGGGACTGGATCTCCTCTTATCCGGTTCTGCCGAACAACAGGATATATATCTCAATCAAATCAAAATTAGGAAATGACAGAACAGAGTTTTAATTCTTGGGAGTCACTCCAGATCTCGCTGCAAATTGAGATGTAGCATTCAAGTTTTGTAGTGCAGTGGCAGCCTGCCAGTGAGAAGCTATGCAGCTGTTCTGTCTGTTTACCTGTGGCAAAATGAGAGCCTGCTAAGCTTTTCCATTGCCAGATTACCTATTGGTATTTCTGTGGTCGGACACATTGAGAATCTGTCCAGTAAACCCCCACCTGTCTGGTCTGATGTGAGGGAAATGTCCTACACAGACCACAGTTTTTGTGCTTGTCAGACCTGTGATCAGGTTTGGGTTCTTCTGGCCCCTCTGGCTTCTGTCATTCATGCGGTAAACTCTTTGCATGCAAGTAGGACTGCCGTTTTAGCTGACACCAGGGATTGAACGAACCTTCAGAGCAAAAACCATGGCACTCTTCAGCTAATGAGCGAGGATGTGTATCTTGGGCTCCTGCCATTTGTTTGCCCACCACACAGGAGGATGTGTTAAACACACTAGGACTTTAATTCCTTGCGTACAGTGATGCCAGGTAGGCCAAGCTGGAAGATAGAGTGAGTTCTTGATGGGGTCTTTCTGTATCCAGAACATTCAGTGACAGATCCTCTTCTCCTTCACCTTCTGTGTTCATTATAAGGGAGTCCTTCCTGCTCTCTTCCACAGAGGATAACATGCCTACCAATGTTTCCAGCAGCTAGAGGGACAAACCCTGCCCCTCAGCACATACATTCCGCCCCCATGCACTTACTTACGCATGTACACATCACCCAACTTTCCAAGTGCCCGAAGAGGGACAGATAATCTAGTGCTCATCATTCCACTTAGTTTCTTGTCATTCCATCATCTCCCCATTGTCCTATCATATGCTTTTCCTGAAAGGCCAGTGGGAAAGAGGCATGAATACTGGTCTTCTCTCTCTCTTTTGAAAGAGGAACAGTGGGATTCTGTGCCCAAGGAGGGGCAGTCCCTCTGGAATAGGGACTGTTGGAGGTTTGGGATAATCGGGAATTGCCAGAGTCCTGCCTGCCCTAGGCAGGGTACAAAGACTTCTCATTAGGGTATATGGGTTTCAGCAAGGGATAGGCAATTATGTTTTGTATGGGAATGGTGGGAAGTAATTTCTCCTCAGACTCTGCCTTTTTCTTGGAGGCAGCAATCTTTCCTTGCTGCTTCTTCTCTTTCTGTTTCAGTGCATTGAAAGCAATAAAAATGGCTGAAAGAACTATCTTGAGGGTGGTAAAGTAGCAATCTGGCAAATGGCAATATGCAGCAGTGCCAATGACAGAACTATAATAGGGACAGGAGATGCAGCTTCATTGGGGGGCAAGCTCCCTTGTGCAGCTGCATCTCCCACATCTGGGGGGTGGGGGGGGGGGCAAGGGGTCCTCATTCTGTCTTTTGCACCAGGGCCTGTTCCAACCTAGCTACAGCTCTGAGCAATGCAACGTACCAGCTCTTCTATAAAGCTATTATCTTCCATAATCTCAGCTTTTATTTTTAAGTGTCTAGCTGGGGAAGCCTCAGAAATTCAGGCCGTTTTTAGACGTGCGTGGGGGGCTCACGCCTGCAAATCATGCGCCAGTGAAGCAGCGCACGGGCGGGGTTTAGAAAAGCGTGGATGTGCCTTATCCACGCTCGTGCTTTCTTTAAAGGCACTAATGAAAAACCAAGGTCTAAAAACGGCCCTAGTTGGAGGGTAACCAATGCAGAGATGTCTGCATGAATCTGCTGAGCCCAGAGCAGTAGCTATGAGAGCTTTGTGAACTGTCCTATCCACCCCAGTGATCTCAGATGCCGAGTGATTGTAAAGGCAGCATTACCTATTTAATTCCTCATACTAGGGTGTGTATGTTTCACCATGAGCATAATCGGGGGGAGGTGGGAGAGGGGAGGCATCGCATCCAACTTTTAGAGCAGAGGGGTTATTAATGCTCATATTTCCCACAACTCTTGACTTTCAGACAAAAAGTTTTTTGGAGCTTTCTGTTCATATATAGGTTAATGGTAGGAAAAGGGTGTGGGGTGGGGGGCAGGAAAGGAGCTAATTAATTGATTTAGTGGGCTAATTTGCAGGACCAACATTTTTTTGAGGCTGTTTTATTGCAGATGTTCCAGACCTGACACAGGACCAAAGGTTTTTGTAGGTTATCTTACTGGAGCGTAAGGAAGGAGGAGGGAAACGCGACCGCAGGCATACCTGCTGCTGGAGATAATGGAGAAAGTAATAAATGAAGCCAAAGTAGTGAAGATATCTTTTATTGGATCAGCCATGACTACCACACCTCTTTGGGCATTAAGGGCATAATTATCCACTCATTTAGTCAATGGCCCAACTCCCATTGTCTTTATTTGATGGAGGATTTCCTCCCTGAGGCTTAAAGGCATCCTCCCACCCCAACATTTTGCCTAAAGTTACGTCAGTGCGTGCCACAGATATGGCTAATTCATTGGGAGTAATGATGTAACTAGGTGGCATTCTGAGAGTTCCCCATTTCTCCATGCCTCTTGTAAAAAAAAAAAAGTAGCTATGTTCAAGGGTGCCCATCAGAGCCCATAGGTGAGGGTAAACAAATGCAAGTGACAAGAGAATGGGCACTGTCACATTCAATAAATGTCATGAATTCTAAGATGCATGGCTTCTAAGTAGTTGCTACCTGTTCTTCAAAGCATGTGTCCAGGTGATAGGGGCCCCACTGTATGCTTATGAAAAATGCATAGGGCAGGGCTGCACTGGAACCAGTGCAGCCCTGCAACATGTATTTTTCATAAGTGTCCTCTCTTAAAGGGGAGGTATGGCCACCCTACCGCTGTGAGTGGGGAGCACTTGGACTAACTATATGCAAGAGCAGGGGTGGAGAGGAGAGGAATAGTTGCTCTGTGCTCTCCCCACCGTAGTTTTTGCTGCTGCTGCCGCTGCCCAGAGGAGTAACCGCGGAACTTCTCTTTAGCTAGCTCACTTCCGCTGCTTCCCTGAGTGACTGAACCAAAAAGGATGACAGTGGGGTATGTCTCGGAGAAACCCCCAGTTCTTCCCCTTCCCGCCGCCCCTGTTGCTTTTGTTGCTGCCATCCAATCTGGGGGATGATGGGAACGTGGGGCCTCCTGGTAAGCTCCTCTCTCCCAGCTGCTTGTTGGGTAGCTACTCACTTAGCTGTTTTGTCTAAACCATCATCTACACAGAAGCTTTTTGCATGTTTAGCTCACACCAACATTTGTGAGTAGCTAATGTTTTGTTTTTCCACTCGAAGTATTCAGACACCATCAAGGGGGAGCCAAGCCCAAGAAGCCTGGTAGAGCCAAACAGCACATACAGTTATAGTTTGAATTTCTGCAGACTTGTCTGTGAGCAGTGTCTTGTTTTGGTGACTTGTGTGGGTGGGGTTTAGTGCCCCCCCCCGATCTGTTCTTGGTTGTGGAGCTAGCTGGATCTTTCTATCTTTACTTGGGCAACCTTCTCACTGACTCGATGCTCAAAAGACTAGAGAGTAAAATAAGAGATAACTGGGCCTCCTTATATTTCTCTCATAATGAAGTAGCAGTAACACCTGACTTTAGGAGGTGTGGAGGTTCTGTGGCCAAAATACAGATGCTTTTCCAATCAATCAGAATCTCTTCGGTCTGGAATAAGTTTGGGTTGAGTCGGGAGTGAAGGGTCATGTCTCTCTTCAGCAACTGAATAAGGACATGGCCTCTACCCCAACAACTTAAACTTGGTGTCTTCAATTTGAGCAGCCAGGAAGGCACCTTAAATGACTCTTAAAAGGACAAAAAGAAATCCGACCGAATAGCTGAGCAGAACTAGGCAAGCAAGAAGCATGTTGCTAGCGTGCTAATAGGTGCCCCTCCCAGAACATTCAGCCTTTTTGCCCTACAGACTCCAAGCTAATAGTTACATAAGTGTAATGTTTTCAGCATGTTTTCTTAATGGAGGGATGTTAATTCTTCCTTGGCAGGGACACAGTTTGTCAGTCAAAAGGCAAAGTTTGACAGTATGCTGGGTATTCTCATTTTACTTCTCTCTTAGCAGGGGCTATTAAAGCTGAACATAGTACGATCAACATGAGCTTACATGATGCTGAAAGGACAGCGACTGCTTGAAGGAGCACAGCTGGTGCTTTTATTGAAGCCAGTGACTTGGCAGTTTGAGTTCAGTGTTCAATGGGATGATGGGGCCAAAGCCCCTGATGTGAACATGCTGACATGTTGCAGAATATCAGATGGCCTCTGGGAAGGGCCAGATCAAAATGTCCCAAAATCTGTGGGGTGCAGGATCCAGATTTTCACCCATGGGCATCAGTATCCCAGCCTAGATGTGGCAGTCAGCAGGGGCAAGAGTCAGAGTCTGGAATAGGGCTTGTGTCCAGAGGATTCATATCACCAAGCGTTGAGTCCAGAGTAATACAATAGAGGCAGCATTGGAGTGTGAGAATCAGGAGGTTAGACCAGGAGTGTACATGGGAGGAAGGGGGAGGCAATCCTAAGTGCTAGCAGGCTGAGTCCCTGCTTGAATGTTCAAGCCTAAAGGCTGACCCTGACCCAGGAAGTACATATAGGGTCCCATAGCCAATCAAGAGGAGGATCCTGCTGGCCAATCAGGATTGTTGGCAAGGCAGCTTCTCCAGTGCTTTGAGTTCCCAGGTTAGCTCGTGGCTATGACCACTGTCTGGGAACTCTGTGGGCTTGTGTTCTCTAGGCCCAGAGGCACCAAATCCTAGCATTGGACGTATGTGGGAATATATCTGGTATTTCTTTTCTACCATAGAAATCCAGTTAGAATCTCATAGGAGCTAGCATGGTCTAGACCCTGATATGAATTTTCAGACCATGCCCATCTTTGACAATATTTCATGTACTGGAGCTTTTGTGACTCTGCCTCTAGGCTCCTCCTCTCTGGGTGATTCCTTCTTCCTGTGTAGTCTGTGTGTACTCTACTCAACAGTTGCTTGCAGACTCCAGACTGGGATTCAGAGCAACCCAGCCTCTATTGCATATTGGACTGGGTGCTGAATTGAAGAGAAGACAGTGGGCATGGCTAGTACTTTTTAGGTCTTAGATTGGTGAAACAATATACAACTACTTCTAGGAGTTGGGAGCTGCTCGCCTTTAGGATGATGCCTGGCAGCATCTAGTTAATTTCCTGATTCTTGTTTCTTATGACCCAGAGCTGTAGGATTTGATAGTGTTCCAGAGAACCTAATAGCATTGGAGATGCTTAGGAAGACCTATGTTGCTGAAAAGCACATTTCTAGCCAATACCTGAGCATCCAGAACTGTTGTTCTCAACTAGAAGGCTTGATTAGCTGAAAGGAAGAGAATGGTGGCTCTCCAGATTTGGTAGCTGGTGGTGAGGACAGCCTCTACCCTCAGCGAAGGAGAAATGGTCCTATTTTGAAAAAATATTAGAATAGAGGTGAGCCCCAGTTGGTTCTTGGAGGGTATTATGTGCTGCCTGGTCCATGGTTGCTGTGGGATGTAGCTGTTGGCAAGTATTATTTGCCAGTGATGATCCACTTAGCTCCCAGGCCCAGCTTTACAGCAAAAGGTAAGATTGGCACCAAAATCAAAGCAGAATGAGGCCAATAGTGACAGGCGATGAGCACCTAGCTGTCTCAGTAGCTTTATCAGGCAATGCATTTGACATAGGAAAATCTGTCTTCATTTGTAATTGGCATTTAAAAGGCTCCTGGATGGAGAATCATTCACAAGACAGTGATTGAGTCCTGTCTGATTGTTTCTATGGGTGGTATCGAAGCCTGGAGGCTCAGGAGAGTTTTCCTAATGAAACTGGCAAGATGGATGATGATAGCTTAGAAATACTTTGGTGTGCAGCGTCTGGCTCTTCTGTTGCAATCCCCACGTTAACTGTGTGCTTCTAAAATGTGTGTTATGTGAGTTCTGGAAAGGCATTATTGCTTGCTCATGAAATTCCTAAAAATTGTGAGACTGACAACTAAAATTTGTGAGCATTTCAAGTTTTTAAAATGAAAGTTTAGGGCCTCATGGCTGCAGGAGGGGGATTAAAGCACGACAGTAGGATGGCCTAACGCCTCAGAAACCAGAGCCAAAAAAGGAACCCATTTTTAAAAAATCTCATGAATTTTAAGCAAACTGTGATCATTTTGTTTTGGCACCTGACTCATTCTTCTTGAAGATGGCAGTCTGGGTGATGCTCAGTGTAAGGCTGTAGGTTGGTCTTTGGGGTAAGCCACACTCTGCTTTTGTCTTTCACAAGGTTAATCCAAGGTCCAGTTTGCCCCTCTTAGGGTTTTTGCTTTGTGTTTTAGAATTAATATGGTTGCTCATACAAGATGCTAGTAGGTAAGCACTCTTGTCCTATATTTACTTACAGTACAAACACATTGCACCTTTGCTGCTCTAGCCTTGAAGAATCACCTATACCATACAGGTGGTGGGTCATTTACCGCAAACTCTAAAAGCCCCACCGGAGATACGGTCCTTTTGCACTCAGTGCTACACATGCACATGAGATACTGTTTGCAGCCTATTTATATTTATATTTATTGTTTATATTTATATAAAAATGTATACCCCACCCCTCCTGCCATGCAGTTCGGGGTGGCTTACATCATCATAAAACACACACAAACAATATATGTTCAGGTAGCAGTAGCTGCCTGAAACTTAAATGCACAACCACTCTCCATTATAAACAGGGTACTGCTAAAGCCCTGATTTTGAGGAAACTGCTTGAGCTACATTGCTGAAAATGTATCCATGGTAATAAGTTGTGAGGACCATCATATGCACAAAGTTTGAAGAAGATCCATCTGGAAAATAAAATGTTATGACTGTTTAAATGTTATTTCGTTGTGGTCAAAATGCAGTGTCCTCACGATTTTGAATCATCAATATCTCCTCCCCCTGGATGAGTTGAGCCCCCAAACTTCACAGGATTGCAGCATGACATCAATAACAACCGCTACTGAAATACGATAGTAATTGGTGCAGCCAAAACTGAGTTGTTGTTGAATAAAAAATCGGTTCTGCAGGCTCACGCATGCACACTTCAGCTCCTCTCTCCTGTAGGAGAGCTGGGGAAGAGCTGCGTCAGCATCCCCCTGCGAGCTCAGTTGGCTGCTGCTGCTGTTGCTGTTGCCAGGCCCCCTGGCGGCAGCACGGCCACCCCTACCATCTTGCCCCCCCGGTGTGTAAGCCAGCTCGCTACCCCCCCCAATCTCCCCAGTCCTGCCTCCCCCGCCAACCCCCTGCTGAGCCCCACCCTGTCCCCAAGCCCCGCTCTGTTCCCCGCCCTGCCCCCCGAACCCCACACCTAGCCCCGCTCTGTCCCCCTGCCCCACCCCCCAACTTCCACACCTATCCCCCGCCCCGAGCCCAGACCCGCCCCCCCACCCCCCCCCCTAGCCTCTACCTGCCCCCCCGCCCCCGGGGGGGGGG
>QEPC01001471.1:1051774-1063074 GCA_003113815.1 Sphenodon punctatus | reverse complement strand
GGGGGGGGGGGGGGCTGCAAGTGCCAGAGGTCCCGGGGTGTTCCTCCTGGGGGTCTGGGGCCCTGGTGCTTGTGTCTACCAGGAGGGCGGCGAGAGGCGGGGGTACCTCGGCCCTTTCCCTTCCCTGGACCACTGCGCTCCCCACGAGCCGTAGTGGGCGACTATCGACCCCTTCATGTGGAGTATTCGGTCCAGGGCATCGTAGAAGGGGGCGGTTGGACTCCGTGTCCGGACCGCCTATTGTTGTCCCGGATGGCCTTGTACCCCCTCTTCAGCTCCTTGGCCTTGGAGCGGCATGGTGCGATGGTGCCCCGCTGCCTCCATGTCCCCCACTATGTTCTGGTAGACATGTTCGTTGCGCTGGTTGAGCGCGAGCTCCAGCTGGTACTCCAGGGTCCCCCAGATCCGTATGAAGTCCCAGGTCTCCTGCAGCCCCCACTGGCTCCCTCTGTGGTAGGGCTTCCTTCCTCGTCTCCCCTGTGGGTCCTCCTCCTCGTCCACCGCCTCTTCCACCACCACCTCCTCCGCCCAGGCTGGGCCGGTGTCCTCCGGGCGCTCGTCCACCCGGGCCCTTTTCCGTGTCGGCGGGACGCAGGGGGTGGGGGGCTTACGGTTGGGTGCAGTTCTGGCCCCTCTTGTGGGGTGCCCCCTTTCCCCTTCTCCCTGCTTGGAGCCCGAGCTGGCCCCATGCCCCCCCCTTGGGACCCCTGGGACCTGTGTTCCCCTCCCCTTGTTTCCCCTTACCCGTTTCCGGGGTGCCTCCTCCCCTGGTCCGGCTGCTGTCCCCGGGGCATCCTGTCCCGGCTGCAGCGGGTGTTGTCCCTCTGCCTCCTCCTTCCTCAGCACGACCCCCACCTCCCCCTCCCCTGCCTGTGCTCCCTCCACCACTGCCACTGTCTCCTCCACCCTCGCTTTCTCTCCCACCGCTCTCTTCCGCCTCCCTCCACGCTCCATCCCGCCACACTTCCCTGCTGCAGGTTTCCCTTTAAATCTTCCTCTGGTGGCTGCGTTGTTGCTGGTTGCCTGGCAGCGACGCTGCGTGCTTTGTCCCCGGCTGGGGATCATTTTCTTTTGTTCCAGCCGGTGATTGCCGTCCAGACGTTACTTTTTGTTGTTTCCCTGTGGGAATCTCTTTGACCACGCTTCCGGAGATTGTCCGGCGGGGAGCCCCAGAAGCGTGGTTGAAATTGACCCCATGTGGGTATTGGCCGTGGTGAACATCTGGCGGCCGCCGAGCAGACGTTCAGGGCGCTTTGGCCTCGCCACAGGATTAAGCGTGGTTCACTGTGGTTGAGCGTGATCTCGTAACGTCTGAAAATACTCTGTATGTCAGAATGTGGTGGCAAGACAACAGAACATATCAGCTGTTCTCTAAACTTTGTAGTGGATTCTGCTTTGCTCTTTACTGCAGTTTAAAGGGAACAGTTTTGATCTACTGTGTGTGACCTGGCTGCCTGGGATTATGCCTGGCCTCTGCTCCTTGACAAATGTTTGCTTGTCAAGTAGCAAGTGGCTACTTAACATAATGTCTATGCCCACTAATAACTGTTATATGTAGAGGAGTAGCAAGGCAGGAGTGTAGCTAGGTTGGAATGGACCCTGGTGCAGAAGATGAAATAGGGCCCCTTGCCCTCTCTCAGCAGCATGGGACATGGCTGCACCAGGGAGCAGCATGGTTGAGTGTCTCAGGCTTGTAGGCCCTGGTACTGGTACAGTTGCCCTGCCTATCCCTGTTGTAGCTTTGCCCTTGTAGAAAAAGGTACAGTTCTCTCTTCCAGTTATTGATGAGGGAGTGTTGTAGCCATATTGGTACTAAAATGTAATAAATGGAGACAAAGTAGTCTAGATATCGTTTAATGGACCAACTTGCCAGCCCATACCAGCCAGATGTTGGTCCAATAAACCTACCTACCTCCCTTCAATCTAATCTAATCTAAAGGCAGTCCGGGGCAGTTTACAAGATATAATATATAAAATACACAATAAAACAATTAGCAGAAAAGGGGGGAACAAAAAGAAAATACAACCTCCCTAAAATTGTGGGGAAAACATAAAAGATGTGATAAAACATAAAACCCCACCCTAATCCCCCAACAAAAATTAATAATAAAACCCACCCCCACCCATCTTCCTCGCCAAAAGTCTGGCGGAACAGCCAGGTCTTACATTGACGCTGGAAAGAGGGAAGGTCTGGAGCCATCCAGGCTTCTGCCGGGAGGGAGTTCCAGTCTCAGAGCGGCCACCGAAAACACCCTCTCCATAGTAGCCTCCTGTGATATGCAGGGAACCTCGAGAAGGGCGCTCTCGGTCGACCACAGGGGTCGATCAAGGGCATGGGGAGTGAGGTGATCCGGCAGATAGATGGGGCCCAAGCCATATAGGGCTTTATACGTAAGAACCAGCACCTTGAATTGGGCCTGGAAGACAATAGGCAGCCAGTGCAGAGAACAGAGCACCAATATAATATACTCTTGGCGACCCATCCTCATAAGGAGGTGGGCCGCCGCATTCTGCATAAGCTGCAGTCTCCAAACCATCACCATGGGCAGCCCCACATAGAGTGTATTACAGTAGTCCAGTCTTGAGGTAATGAACGCATGGATGATAGTGGTCAGGTTGGAGTCGGACACTGACACATGGCCGAAGCCGTTGCACCAGATGTAATTGGTGGAAAGTGCTCCTCACCACAGTCCCAACCTGGGCGTCTAGGCGGAGCTGCGAATCAAGGAGCACTCCCAGGCTCCGAACCTGGGGAGCCAGTGGGGAGCAAACCACTAGCATCATCTCCTTCTTGTCGGGATTCAGCCACCAGACATTGTGTGAGTACTGAGACTGCGAGGCCTGGGTCAGATGAAAAAGAGTGATAGAGTTGGGTGTCGTCAGCATATTGATGACACCAGACTCCAGAGCTCCGGACGGCCTCGCCCAATGACTGCATATACAAGTTGAATTATTGGTGAATCTACTATGGAAGGGCTTCAGCAATACAGACAGATTTGGCTCCAAAGGCCTAGTTGCATGCACAAGACCTTGCCCTACCGTCTCCTTTATTTTATTATTTATTTGTTTATTTAAATTTGATATCCCTGCCTTTCCTCTAAGACTGAGAACAGCTTATAATATACAAATATATTAAAATCTCTTTAAAAACCAACCCCCAAACCCTAAACAACCCTAACCTAACTCCTAACCCTGCCTGCCAAACACTTTGGGGGAAAAAAGAAATGTCTTACATTGCCTCTAGAATATGCTCAGGCTCAGACTCTGATGGAACTCCAGGGGAAAGGAGCTCCACAGCACAGGGGCAGCAACCGAGAATGCCCCTCCACAAACTGCATAGGCAAACTATTTTTAGGGGTTTGTTTATTTATTTATATTATGGTTTACATTCCACCCCTTTCTGCCAAATGGCAGCTTGGGGCAGCATAGAGTGAGTAAAAACATAATATAAAAATACAATATAAAAGCATTAAAATGTATAAAACAAAATTATAAAACAAATGAGGTCCGAGTAGCCCAATACCCTTTCACCCCCTCCCCCAAAAGAAAAAAACTCCCACCCACTACCTGTCTCCCTCACCGAATGCCTGGTGAAACAACAAGGTCTGCATTGTCTGCGGAAGGAAGGGAGATCCAGAGAGAGGTGAACCTCCACCGGGAGGGAGTTCCACAGTTGAGGCATAGCCACTGAGAATGCCCTCCCGAATGTAGCCGCCCAGGATACCTGGGGGACCTCCAGGAGGGCGCTCCTGGCCGACCACAGGGGCCGATCCAGGATACAAGGGATGAGGCGGTCCCACAGGTACGCGGGGCCCAGGCCGTATAGGATTTTAAAGGTAATAACGAACACCTTGAATTGGGACCGGAAAATATAGGCAGCCAGTGCAGTGAACAGAGCACCAGTGTTATGTGCTCACAGCGGCCCATCCCCACCAGGTGATGGTCTGCTGCATTCTGCACCAGCTGCAGTCTCCAGATTGTCACCAAGGGTAGCCCCACATAGAGTGTGTTCCAGTAGTCCAATCTTAAGGTGATGAACGTATGGATGACTGTGGCCAGATTGGAGTCCGAGATATAAGGCTGAAGACACCAAACCAGATGTAACTTACAAAAAACACTTCTCGCCACAGCTGCCACCTGGGCATCTAGGCGGAGCTGTGAGTTGAGGAGCACTCTCAGGCTCTGAACCGGAGGGACCAAGGAGGGACGCACTCCATTAATGATGGGGGGACTTCCACTTCCTCGCCATTTCCCACCAACATCCGTCTTATCGGGATTCAGCCTCAGACAGTTCGTCCTCATCCAATCCCCCACCACAGCCAGCCATTGGGTGAACACCGAGACTGCCGAGCTTGGGTCAGATGAAAACGAGAGGTAAAGTTGGGTGCCGTCAGAATATTGATGGCACCCAACACCAAATCCTCTCATGATCTCGCCCAAAGGTTGCATGTACACATTGAACAGGAAAGGGGACAAAATAGATCCCTGCGGAACTCCACACGTGAGATCCTGGGGGGAGGGGGGAAGATGTAGAATTCCCCCAGAACCACACACTGAGTTCTCTGGCCAGGAAAGAGCAGAACCATTCAAGAACAGTTCTGCCAACCCCAGCACCGTCCCACAGGTGAGTCACCAACATCTCATGGCCAACTGTGTCAAAAGCCGCTGACAGATCTAACGAAATCAAAAGAGTGGACTGACCTTGGTCCAACTCCCAGCGCAGATAGTGGACCAAGGCCACAAGCACAGTTTCAGTGCCATACCCCGGACAAACGCCAGACTGCAAGAGATCAAGAAAACCAATGTAGTCCAGATGCCCCTGGAGCTGCTGGGCCACCACCCGCTTAATAACCTTCCCTAAAAAGGGAAGGTTAGAGTCTGACTTATAACAGGCAAGGGAGTCAATGTCAAAAGATGGCTTCTTGAGCAAAGGCTGCACCACAGCCTCCTTCAGTCACTCTATAGCCCTGCCCCCCATAAAGGAGGCATTGACAACCCCCGCTAGCAACAGCCCCAATGTCTCCCGACTGGCTTTCACCAGCCAGGATGGACAGGGATCCAGTTCGCAAGTTGAGACTCTCTCAGCCTTGAGCACCTCCAACATGTCAGTGGGTGATACCTGCTGAAACTGATCCCACAAAACCGGAACTGGTGGGGCATCCATAACCTCCGGTGCACCTACTGGATCAAGTGCATGTGCTCTTCTGCGCATGCTCAGCCCCTGCAGGTGCCATCTTTAAAAAGGGTGCCCAGGGCCAAGCAGCGCTCTGTGCATGCTCAAACTATTTATTTTTTTATTTTTAAAAGAAGAGCCGGAAAGCGTCCCATCAGCAGAGCAGAGCGGGGGGTCCGGACCCCCCAGGACAGACCCCGGATGGTAAGTAAACCCTTCCTGACCCCCTGCTACGCCCCAACCCCCCGCTCAAACTCTCCTTCCCCCCCCCCCGTAGAAAAAAACAACCCCTCTTATTCCTCCTGGGAGAAGAGGGGACCTTGCCTTGCACTCCCCATAGCTCCCTCCGATAGGGAGGCCACATGGGCATCAGAGGTGTTTGTGGGGCTTATCTTTCCCCCTGCTCAACTCCGGGCCCCCTGTCAACCTCCCACCTGTGACTACAACCCCCGCCCGCCCCCCTCAAATTCTTACTGGTTCTCGGCGAGAAGGGAGGGGGTTGCTGGTCTTGAAGCGAGACAGAAAATGCCCCCCTTCTCGCCGAGAACTAGCAAGAACATTGAGGCGAGTTTCAGCCCTAGTTTAAAGTGTGAAAAGCTTTGTCATAAACAAATGTAAAATGGTACCTCTTAACTGAGCAGATTTTGGATTCTGTTAAACTTCATGACAAATGTCCTTCACACCAGAAGATCTTTGTTCTGGAAAAATGTTGCCAACCCCAAGTATACAAAAGGAAGGGGGGTTTAAAATCTTGATTTTTAAAAAAAAATATGTTCATCTGATGCACCTTTCTTGGTATGAACAATATGTGACAATATGTTCTCAAACTTCTCTGTGTATTCATGAAGGATGTGACTTTTAGTTTAAAATGAAAGCTGAAATCCTTTGTCAGCAGCTGTGTCATTAAGCAGTGCCTTTTTAAGATTCTGAGAGGCCAGGGACATTTGAGCACCCCTGTCATTTTATTTAGTTAGTTTAAAAAAATATTTTAGCCCGCCCTTCCCCAAAGGCGCAGGGCGGCTCACAACATGTATAAAACATAAAAACCCATAAAAGCAAAATAAAAAAATCCAGCAACAACCAAAACCTCCAACCATCCCACAGCCCCCCCAAAAAACAACCAATACCACCTCCCCATATCCCACTCCAACCCCCCCTCACAACCCTATCCCAAACCACCCAGTGAACCCCCTATTCCTGTCCGCTACATGCCTTTACAAAGAGTCTTACACTGCCTCAAGAAGATGCTCAGGCTTGGACTCAACCAATCCTCTGGGGGAAGGGAGTTCCGTAGCAATAGGGCAGCAACGGAGAACGCCCCTCTGCAAGCCCTCACTGTACGAACAAGACTAACTGATGGTACCCACAGGGAGGTGCTCCTGGCCAATTGCAGGGGCCACGATCTTGCGTGGAAGGACATCTCAGATATGTGGGGCCCAGTCTGTTTAGGGCTTTAAAGGTCAAAACCAGCACTTTGAATTGTGCCCGGAAAGCTGTAGGAAGCCAGTAGACCCCTTGCTGCACCTGGATTGCTGCGGACCCCTGCTGCACCTGTCAGTGCAGACTACGGAGTACTGGTGTAATGTGATAGCGGCATCTCACCCCCAACAGGATGTGAACCACCACATTCTGCACCAGCTGCAGCTTCCGAACAGTCATCAAGGGCAGCGCCATATAAAGCGCATTGCAGTAGTATAGCTTCAAGGCTATTTATTTATATATATATATATATATTGAAATTTATATGCCACCTCCTCCTGCCTCAGGCATCTCAGGGCGGCTCACAGCATATTAAAAACAGTAATGAAAGCATGGATGACAGTGGCCAGATCTGAATCGGAAAGAAAAGGCTGCAGCCTCCTCACCAGATGGAGTTGGTGAAAAGCACTCCTGGCCATCACCACAACCTGACAATCCAGGCACAGCAAGGGGTCCAGGACTCCAAGGCTGCGAACTCAATCGACCAGAGGGGGCTGGACCACATCAATAAGAGGACTCCCAATCCCCTCCAGGCTACAAGACCGGCCAACCATCATCACCTCAGTCTTGTCTGGATTTAGCTTCAATCGACTCACCCTCATCCAGTCCTCAACAGCAGCCAGGGAACAGTTAAGCACCGAGACTGCAGGGTGCTGATGGTACTTCACCCCAAACCTCCAAATGACCTTGCCCAGCGGCCTCATATACACATTGAACAAGAGGGGAAGTGGAATGGAATCCTGCGGGACCCCACAGGGGAGGTCCCAAGAAGGCAATGAGAAATCACCCATCACCACTCTCTGACTGAGACCTCCCTGATAAGAAAGAGTGGAACCACTCAAGAGTAGTCCTGTGTACCCCGGCCAGGTCCCGCAGTTGTGTCAACAACACCGCATGATCAACGGTCTCAAAGGCCACCAAAAGTTCTAATAGGATCAACGGGGAAAATTCCCCTTGCCAATCTCCAGGTGCAGGTCATCAACCAAAGGGACAAGCGCAGTCACCGTGCGATACCCAGGACAGAAGCCCGACTGGAATGGGTCCAGGAATCCGATGATACCGAGATGAGCCTGGAGCTGCAAGGCAACTACCCGTTCAATAACTTTCCCTAAAAAGGAACAGAGACAGGCCGATAGCTGACCAGGGAATCAACACCCAAAGATGGCTTCTTAAGCAGGGTCTGGACAACCACAGTATTAAGGATGTCCAACACCCTACCCTCCCAAAGGGAGGCGTTGGCAACCCAAGCCAGCAGCGGCTGCAGTGTTTCCTGGCTGGCTTTCACCACATTTGACAGGCAAGGATCACAACTGGTTACCCTCACAGCCCCAAGCACCTCCCCCACATCGGTGGACAATACCGATTGGAACTGATCCAAATAAACAGGACAAGACTGAGCTTCCATAACCTCAAACTCTGGCTCTGCAGGTAAAATGGCAGCACCCAAGTCGTGGTGAATACGAGCAATTTTTTGGGTCTGTGAAGTAATTACTAAAAATGTCACAGCGGGCATTAGATTAGTCCATCTCTGGGCAGAGGCAGACAGGATTAACCAGTCCCCTCACCACTGAAACAGCTCCACCAAACGAGACTTCGCAGACACTATGATAGCAGAGAAAAAAGCTTTCTTCGCTGCCATCGCAGCCACGGCATAGTCCTTTAAAAATTATCTATGCCACAATCGGTCGGCTTCAGCAGTTTTCTCTCTGTAGTACTGTTTGTCATTGTTGATGTGGCCTCCTCCATGTGTAAGACCTGGGGCAATTGTTCTGTGTAAAGTGCTCTGAGTGCCATGGCTAGACTCACAATATTACTACTGATCATCTACTTGGCAGTTTATGGGTGTGATTCTCAAAGCACTTACATCAACAGAACCCTGCTGAAGTCAGCATGTGCAAGAGCTTTGAAGATGGCAGCATAGGTGCGCAAACTTACTGTTTGGTATCATTCTCTCATTAATTGACCCACTGTCCCTGAGAGGTAGGCAGGTCAGTATCATTCTTGTTTTATAAATGGGTAATCAGGCTGAGAGTCATTGTCCCAAAGCCATTCAGTGAGTTCTTGGTAAAGCTAAGATTTGAACCAAGGCCTCTTGCCTCTAAAGCCTGACCTCTCTCAACTGGACCATGTCACCACCCCTGAGAGAATCCTGAGAGAGAGCGAGAATGAGGGTTTTTTAAAGTGTATGAACAGATGGGGTTGCAGGATGCCTCGCAGGTAAGATGCAATTAACCCACAGATGTTACTGTGCAAACCCAGGTTTAACAATTGTGTTCTTTCTGTTCTTGCGCATTTCTCATGTCAGAAAGACATTTGCAGCTTTGTCTGCTGAGCAGCAAGACTTGCCAGAAATTTTGTCAGGTTCCAAGAGAAAAGGTGAGGAAATGTTACTCTCCCAAGATCACTTGTATTCTTCAAGGCCCAAACTGCTAATGTTTAGGGGGTTGGGGTGTTAGAATAAAAATAAAACAAAGTTTTTCGCAGTAGCAGACACAGCAATAGAGGAACAGAATTGGACCTGTGGGATGCAACTTGGGAAAAGTGATAATGTTAAATAGTTATCACCCTATTAGGGTTAAAACCATAAATAAAGCTAATATTGCTAGTATTATTGCCCTTGAAAATAGATTACCTAACAACCAATAAACCAAAAGTGTGTTCCTGGCAACAGCCTTTAGCTGCAAAAGCAGGATGTGCTTCTGAATACCAAGGTGAGACATGAAAACGCTGGACTTCATGATGCTTCAGTACAGAAGGGCATGTGCTGCCTGGATGCTGATTGCTTGCTTCTCTCTTAATATACAAGAGCAGATAAATTACATCTGGGCTGTCAGACATGCCTGCATGTTTTGGAGTTTGTGGTAATTCTTTCCACTGCCAAGAGAAAGGCAGCAATATACAGCCCCGTTTTTTGTTGCTGGAGCTAAACGTGTGTAAACATCAGCCGTTTCCTCCTAAAATATTCACTCCCCAGGGGGTTTATGGCTTGCAAATTTACTGGATATTAATCTTGCTCTACAAGGCAGCGAATAACCACCCTCCCTTCAGAAATTGCTTTAGCCATTTTAGAAAATGTATGCAAACATACAAAGTAAAGAGCTGTCTGCCGGCTCCAGGCAATGCATGTTCTTATTGACGGTGGGTAAATTTGAATAATAATGGGCTTTGGCCTTGCTCATTAACTCCAGTGGGCGTTCTGACTGAATAAGGACTTGAAGGCTGGTCGAGGAACTGTGTAAGGCTTTATGTTTCTGGAACGTGGTTCTCAAAGTGCCTCCTAACCTGCTTGCTAACACTGATAGGAAGGTACGATTATAAGTGTATACTTACATATTATTATATACAATATATACATATTATTGTGTAATAATGCTTACCTTGTGTCAATAGGGTGGCCATACCTCCCCTTTAAAAGAGGACACTTATGAAAAATACATGGTGGAGGGCTGCATTGGTTTCAGTGCAGCCCTGCACCATGTATTTTTCATAAGTGTCCTCTTTTAAAAGGGAGGTATGGCCACCCTAGTTGTCAAGCGTTTGCTTATCTAGAAATGAAAAGTGCTAAATGGGTTGATAGTCATCCTATGCAAAGGGTCATTATTAGGGTTACCATATCTTGGTTTCATCTAGAGACTCCATCCACTCGGGGGAAGCCCCAGTTTAGAATCAGATTTCTGGGAGTGGCAGAAGTGGCCACATCGGAAAGAAGGTGGGCTGTCAGGACTTTCCTGCTTTCTTCTTGATATGGCTCTGCCCCTATAAAATGCTGGGTGTTTTTAAATGAGCAAGGCTTGGTGGGAGGCGGGGTCTGTGGCTGCTGAGTGGCACAGCTGCGGAGCAGCCATGCACGTGGAGTGAGTGGGGAGGAATTCTAATGGGTGGCTCCCAGGGTGGCCACACGGGCAGCCTCCACACACTCCCACTACCACAGACCGCCCCTGCAAACAACTCATATGGACAGCTGTTCCCCTCCGCAACACCACCCACCCCTAGCCCTGCCCAACTGCTCGCCCTCTGCCATGACACACAGCCGCGAACACCGTAGTGAAACTATTGCAGAGTTAGCTTTCTGTTGAATAACACACAGCAGAAGTTTCTTCAAAACAGAACTTTACTAAGAACTCAGAAGACCTGCTTCCATACTGTACAGACTGCATGGGACAACATGGAGGATAGAAAGAGGAGAAGAGAGGAGACAAGGAGGGGGGGAAAAAAGCTCTTTCATCCCCTGACCCTCCTCCTACTGGACAAACCCCATATTGAGCTTGCAGAGCTTGCAATCGGCTTTTACTTGTGACTGTTGCACAATCCAACACCCCTTCTCAACAGTCACTAGTCAAACCTACTAGGTTCATTCGTCTTAATAGCTTGCAATGGCGTTCCCCTGCTAGTGGCTTCGTGAACACATCCACTGTCATATCCTCTGTAGGACAGTATTGCAGATCTATGAGTCCTTGTTCCTGTCAGGACGCTGTAGGCCTTCCGGGGAACTTCCGGGTTTCACCGGAAGGCCTACAGTGTCCTGACGCCGGCAGCCACAGCCGGCGCTGAGGCCGCCGGACCGCTCGCCGCCGCCGGAGCTCCCAAAGGTAAGCGAAGCGGCGCACTGACCTTTAGTAGGGGTGATCCCTGGGGGGGGGGGGGGTAA
>QEPC01001471.1:969622-1050416 GCA_003113815.1 Sphenodon punctatus | reverse complement strand
GGGGGGTGTCCCCCCTTCCACCCGCGCAGCCTGGGAGGGGGAGGGAATTAATTTTAATTTATTGCATTGGTTTCAATGGGGACACAGCGCCCCATTGGAACCAATGCAATAAATCTGGTACCGGTACACCGGATTTAATCCGGGAATCCGGTTTTTGTGAAACCGGTAACCGGTAAAATCCGGTGTACCGGTAATGGGACCGGGCCCGTCCCTAATACTTAGCAATGTTCTGATTGTAGTGTGCTTAACTACAGGTGCAAATGTTTCATCCGTAGTCTTCTCCGTACTTCTGGAAGTATCCTTTCGCGACAAGTCGGGCCTTGTACCGTTCAGTATTTCCCTGCGCGTTGTACTTTATTTTAAATGTCCATTTACAACCTATAGTCTTTTTCCCTGCGGGCAGTGGAGTAAGTGTCCATGTCGCGTTGTCCTACATGGACTTTACTACTTCTTCAGCCGCTCTTACCCATTTTTCTGCTTCCCCTTCTGACATCTGCAAGATGTCCTCCCAGGATGCTGACTCCAACAATTTACTGGTGCTGACTTTGTAGGACAGTCAAATGGGGGGGAATGCCTTTGTTAGACCTCGTCGACTCCCTTGGCACAGCATCAGCATCCGGCTGTGCCTGTTCCTGCACTTCTGTTACCTTTGTGCCAATTTCGACTATTTGTTCAGAGGATTGCTCCATTCAGTGGTTTTGTCCATAGTTGATTTTTCTCCTTCGCCTGGACCTTGGAGAGTCATTACACTGTCGCTTGAGTTTTCCACAAAGGTTACACTGTTACTAATGGTTATTCTGTCTGTGCATGGATCCAGGATCCTGTAGCCTTTGGAATGCTCACTGTATCCTACGAGGATGCCTTCCACTACTCTGTTTTGCAGCTTGGTACGATTCTCCTCTGGGATATATACATAAGTCTTACTTCCAAATATTCTGATGTGACCTGCACTAGGTTTTTGACCATGCCACAGTTCATATGGAGTTTCCCTCACTGTTCTAGAGTACAGCCGATTTTGTAGGTAGGTAGCAGCAACTGCTGCTTCATCCCAGTATCTTTCTGGTAGTCTAGCGTCTGTTAACATGCATTTAACCATTTTGATTAGCGTTCTGTTTTTCCTTTCAGCTGTTCTGTTCTGCTCGGGTGTATATGGCACTGTCTTTTGTTGCTCAATTCCATGGAGTCTCAGGAAGTCCTCTACTTCCTTTCCTGTGAACTCACCTCCATTGTCATCCGCATTGTCTTTGGTCTGTGCTGGAACTCGTTACTTGTCATAGTCACATAGTCCTGAAGTTTGTCGCATACTTCATCTTTACTCTTCATGACATATGTGATTGCGTACCTTGAATAGTCGTCAATGAAAGTTACCATATACTGATTGCCTCCTGGCGTGGGAACCTTCATTGGGCCGCAGACGTTGCTGTGTACAAGATCAAGCGGTTTCGTGGCTCTGTTCTGACTCTTCTTAGGAAGCGTAGCCCTTGTGGCTTTAGCTTTGATGCAACAGTCACATTTCATGATCACAGGACACGTTGATACCTTAAGGTCTTTGGCCAACCGCTGTCTGGGTATCTATGTCCCATGCATCTATGCCACAGTCATCATGTGGCTTGTGCACAGTGAGCTTCGCCTGTTCTTTCACTGTGCTCAGAGAGTACAGGTGCTCATCTGCAGTGGCTCTGGCCAGTACCTTTGTCCCACTTTGAATTGTGCATTCGTCTCCCTGGAAACAGATGGTGATCCCCCTCGCTGCCAGGCACCTCACGGACAGGAGTCCCCCTTCTAAGTTGGGCACATAGAGCACATCTTTCATGGGTATGGTCAGCGTGCCTCCCTGTGACTGGTTGCAGTACAGGAATTGTCCAATTCCTTCCACGTTGATGCTTCTCCCATCTGCAAGGCAGATCCTTTTTTTACTGCTCAGATCCGGCCCTGTGAAGAATCCTTTATCGCTAGTCATGTGACTCGTTGCCCCAGAGTCTACACACCAATTTTGGGATGAGCTGTCTTGTGTTGCTCTGAAGCACCCACTCCATTGTTGAGCGACTGTGTTGCTGTTTGTGACTTTAGCCCTCTGCTTAGGTGTTCGTGGAGACCGTTTCTGCTGCTCTGCTTTCCATATATATTAGTCTTTCTTTAAATGTCCCTCCTTTTTGCATCTGAAGCATACTCTGGTTTCCCTCTTAGGAGCTTTGTCTGAGGTTTTCAGTGCAGTCTCATTACCCTACTTTAGATCATTCTGCAGGTTCTCCTTTCTGCGCTGGAATTCATCCACAAGTCTACCTTTAACAAATTCTAGCTTCAGTTCAGTCGCTGGCCTTGTCTCCAGGGCATTGATGAGGGCACTGTAAGATTCAGGCTGGCTGCAGAGGAGTAGGGGTACCACATGGCTGTCCTTTATATCTTCTCCAATGCCACGCAGCTGTGCCACTACTTCCAATATGGCATTTATATGCTCCTGCATTTCACTTTCTTTGCCAAGCCTCATTTTGTATAGTTTCCCCAGTAGAAACAGTTTGCTATTCAGGCAAGTTCTCTCATGCAAGTTTTGCAATGCAATCCACATACCTCTTGCTGTGGTCTCACTTCTTATATGGATTAGCTGGTCATCTTCTACCAATAAACTTATTGTAGTCTTTGCTAACCTACCCTTTTTATCCCATTCCTCATGATTTGCTGCTGGTCTGTTTGTGGTAATCACCTCCCATAGATCATCTGTAGACAGCAGCATTTCCACTTCAAACTTCCACAATTGGTAGTTTACAATGTTCAGCTTTCCTACTGAAAGTCTGAGCTGCTTGCCATACTTGCTTCCCTCCCTTTCCCCTTCTAGAATTTAGGCCTTCTTACTCAGTCAGTAGGCCTCTGTGTCTGGGAGTTTTCTTTCACAGTCTGCACTCCTTATGGGCTGCTTCTAATCTTCAAAATTGCCTTGAAGATGTCCTGAGCCCATAACCTACCGTAGAGTTAGCTTTCTGATGAATAACACACACAGCAGAAGTTTCTTCAAAACAGAACTTTACTAAGAATTCAGAAGACCTGCTTCCATACTGTACGGACTGCATGGGACAAGATGGAGGACAGAGAGAGGAGAAGAGAGGAGACAAGGAGAAAAAAAACCAGGTTCATCCCCTGACCCGCCTCCTCCTGGACAAGCCCCATATTGAGCTTGCAGGGTTTGCAATGGGCTTTTACTTGTGACTGTTGCACAATCCAACAGAAACATGAAGCTGTAGCAGCCGGTAACCCCTTCCTGTCCATGACCGAGGGAGCTGCTGCAGCTGCTGGCAGACTCAGGCAACAATGGAGGTGCATAGTGGGTGAGTCACGAAGGAAACTACTGTCCTCCATGGCATTGGCTCTTCTCAAGTGTGTTGCAAGGTTTTTTTTATTATGCTTTGAGCCAACGTGGTGTTTTATTTCCTTTAAGAGCTCCCCTGAGAGCTCCCAGTAGGACTGTGGGTGGGACTGGGAAAGCAGTGGGGCCGCGGACCTGTCTGCTGGAGGGGTGGGCGCCCTGGTTCATACGGGCAGGGGATGCATGGGCACATGTCCCCACACACTTTTTTTGGTTCCCCCCATGGGACACTGGATTTTTTGGCAGTGCCCCACGTGTGGCCGGGTCACAAGAACATGCATTCCCCTGCACCACCTTCAAACGGGCGGTTAGATGAGTGGTGAATGGGTGGCCATGCATGGTAGCATCTCATTTACAAACACTCCCAGTGTTGTCACAACACACTCCACAAGGGCAGGATTACTTCAGAAAGGAGTATGACAGCCCCTTTACCCTGTCCTCTCCAACTTGGTCCCACTGCCGTGCCTCTGGGTTTCCTTCCAGAGGGAGGTGGGAAGTCTAGTCATTCTGAGGCCTTATGTGTCAGGTGTGAAGGCAGTATTGTCCACAAGTTGGAGCATGGACCTAGGAGGGGGAAGATCCTGGTTTCAATTACCAGCATGGCCATAGGTTCATTGGGGCATCCTTAGGCTAATCACTATCCAACCTCAGTTCCCCATCTGTAAAACAGGCATAATAATACTGACTTACCTACTTATAGAGTGCCACTGTGGGAGGAGTACTAATCATGGTGTGTGATTTTATTATCCTGGAGCAAACTTCAGTCCTCAATACATAATTTCTTGTTTGTCAGTCACCTCCTCCTTCCAGGTGACAATAGAGGTGGCCAGAGAATCAGGATTCTGTTGCTATTTCCCAAACACTGCAAACGGTATGGAGTAATGCTCCTGTAATATCTCTGTATGAATTACAGAAAAGGGGAGGGAGGGGGGCAGTTGAAATTCAAGGGATTTTGTGAAAGCAAGCATGCTGTGAAACTAGAGGGAATGGGGTGAGTTTGTAAGGAGTCAGAGGGAGGGTGTAGTGTAAATGAGGCTTTTTGTCTCTGAGATACAATTCTAAATGCTGCCCTCCCCCACAGCAGCCCATGTTGCAGGGACCTTACTCCACAGATAGTTTTAGTTGCTTACAGGTCTCTCAGGCAAGACAGGCAGGTGGGAGGCACTCTTAGGCCGTTTTTAGACGAGCGCGGCTGCGCCCGCGCTTGTTTCCAAAAAAGCCGGCAGCTCGTTCTACACGAGACGCTGCCGCCGAATACGCGCATGTGCGGCCCGACGCGCATCCATTTCCAGCCGCGTCTGACCAGCCTCGATCGCCGACCCGGTCAGTTCTCGCACGGAAATGGATGCGCGTCGGCCGCGCATGCGCGTATTCGGCGGCAGCGTCTCGTGTAGAACGAGCTGCCGGCTTTTTAAAGAAACAAGCGCGGGCGCCGCCGCGCTCGTCTAAAAACGGCCTTACTCTATGAACAGGTTAATTTCTTGAACTACCAGGTTGTGTTAAATAGAATTGCCAGCTCTTCTGCAAGTTGGACAGGCTCCTTTGCCACTTTCAGAAAGATGGGCGGTTGGCTAGAGCTGTTTTTGATAGCACTGCAGACCCTGGTGTTTCTTTCTCCTGTGCTGCAGGAGTGTCTAAGGGAACAGAGCTTCAAGGAGGGATTGAAAGCAGCAGCACCTTGGAGAATTAGTGCCGAGTTCTTTGCACAGAAAGGTCATGACACAAGTTCAACCAAGAGTGGCTTGGCTATTAGCTGCTGGCTTCCTTGCCTTGAGTTTGTGTGACTCTCGCCTGAGAGTGCTATTTTGAGAGTTTGCTGCTCTGGTGTTTGGAATATAATTGTAACCTGGGGAAAGCAAAACTGGAACCAGGCGTTTCAAAGGGGCATCTAACAGTCAGTTTGCTGCCAGCCGTGTTCCAGCAAGGAAATGACCTAGGAGGGCTAGGTTTCTTCCTTTAGGATTTGTCGGTTTGTAATATGACTTTGTGGTTAAGGCATTGAACTGAGACTCTGGAGACATGGGTTCACATATGAACTCTGCTGCTGACCTTTTAAATGATCTTGGGCAAGCCACTTACCCTCAGCTTCCCTTTCTACCCTTGTCTTGGCCTAGGAGTTAAGGGGTCAGTTAGGGAAGGTATGTGATTGGAGCAGCCCATTTCCGGCCGCATATGTCCACCCTTGATAGGCGACCCGGTCAGCTCGCGGCTGGAAATGGATGCGCGGCGCCCACACATTGCGCATAATTGGCAGCGGTGTCACATGTAAACCCGCCTCCCAGTAGTTTTGAAAAACAAGCGCAGGCGCCGCCGCGATTGTCTAAAAGCGGCCTTAGTTTGTGCTTGGGCTTCCCTCTCACCCTTTATATGGCCTGTGTATTTAGTTTGTAGACTTTTCAGGCTATGCATTGTCCCTCGCTAGATATACGTACAGCATGTTGTTCAAGAAGGGCTTGTATCTTAGTTGGAATCTGTAGGCTCGACTGCAATACAAATAACTGCAGGTGCCTGTAAAGAGAGAGTTTTCCCTCAGGAAAGAGAAAAGCTGCAGTGCTGGGGTGGTTACCATGCAAGCTCCAATTCTGCAATGAGGTCTAGCATCATTCCTTACCAAAGGAAACGATGTTAATCTTGAAGTATTCAGGAGTTTGAGACTAAGCAGGTAAGGGGATGCTTCGTTGGTTAACTTCTGGTGACTGTGCACCAGCTTTTGAATGTAACGGGGCTTGACCTTTGAGAAACAGCATTGCTAAGAACAGGTCAAGGATGCAAATGGAGTTCTCAAAGCTCAGATTTTGTGCTTTCCTTCCCATGCCCAAAGTTGAGCTCTGTGAAGCTCAAAAGGTGTAGGCACCAACCAGCAGACGTTGATTCATTCAGGGTTTGCCCTGGTTGTGGACAGTCAGGGTAATCGCCCTAGGAGCTGGAAGAGGCAAATCTTCTTCCAGGCACCCCCATTTTTTCTATTAGCTCCACTGAGTACTATTAGTGCTGCAGAATCTTCTGTTGCATGGGGGCAGCTGCCACCAGATTTTGGTGGCTCCTGCCAAAATGTTTGGTGAAGGGGGTGCCTCTTAGCCTTTGCCCTGAGCAAATGCTGGGTATGATAAAAGCTATCACCTTACTAGCTGCGTTCCTCTCAAAGGGAATTAAGGTTGGGATAGGCCAATGCATGTTCCCGTGGAAACTGTGCCTAGGAGACATATAAGAAACTTGAATCACCATTCTTTTAAACTTCTCATTGGAAAGTTTTGAGTGGTGGCTTTATTTTTTGGCTGCGCTTGGGAACGGGTGGGAGGAAGAGCCCCCTTCCTATGATTGAGTTCTTCAATCACTATCCAAGCAGCGCTTGTTGACATGTTTTGTACTTCTCACTTTATCAGGTGCCTTCAGATTATCCCTTTTTGGTGTGGAATGGGGAACGAAATATAAATTATGCAGTCATGTTTGATGAGTTTTAAAAAGATGCTGCGGCAAATCTTCTTTTATTTATGATCTGCCAAAACACTTGGCTCAAGGAGACCAGTGTCTTTTTTTTCTTTTAATTACAAGCGTTTTGTGCAAATGGATAAGATTATTTAAATAAATAAATAAATAAAAATCCAGCAGTGAATTGGGTTGGATTTTATGTGTGTGGGTGATGTATTTTCACCATAGACATCCATTTTAAGGTTTATATATTTAGCCAGCATGTTTTGCAGAGAGGATTTTTTATAAAACAATCATCCTTTCACAGGGTTTAAAGAAGTGACAGTTTCCTTAAATTATTAAAACCATTTCTAAAATTCCCTAGTGAATCAGGGATGGTTCTTGCAGCCTTTGTTGGAAATTGCCCTGTATTTTGAGATATTCTGCTTCAGAGGTTTCTTGTTGTTTTTCGTTAGATGAACTATCTATGGAGGCCTCAAGAAACATCAAGGTTGCATTGTCCTAGACTGATGAATAATAGGACCATCCACATCCGTTAGGTGAGGTGGTTAAGACTGTCCCTAAACTTCAAAGAGTGACTAAGGATGTTAATGAACAAAACAATAGCCCCCTGGAGTCCAGGTTTGGTCTGTGCATCCCCCACTCACATGTTTAGCGTGTAGAGCCTAATAAACAGCCCCCTGCGTGTATTTCTTGTGTGTTCGGGCAGCCTCGGTTGAGGTTCACAGGTTTAGCGTGACAAGCCTAATACAAGGGCAGGTGTTGTTCCCTGCCACGCTCCGCCCATCAACTCACCCCCTTCTCAGTATCCCGCTCCCTATGATGACTCACAGCCATGGCAAACCATGATAAGAAGAAGCTGCACCAGCTGTTGGTTTCTTCCTGGGTATGACTCCATGAAGCGGTCCAGTGCCTGCTATCCCTGCCCACCCATGAAAGTTCATACCTGGTTTTATACTTGCGAGCATTTGGCAGCTGGAAATAACCTTTTGCTATGCACATAATGCTGAGTTTATTGAGCAAATCACATACTTTATTGAGCACCTATAGTGAAAATTGAAAGTGAATGTAAAAATAGAAATTGAAAGCAATCAGTCTTGCATGTTGTCACCACCTGGTTTCTCACATCCATGGCTCACAGCAAGGTACTGGCAGGTAGCAGCACAGAGTTTTATTGGCGTCTTGCCCGCTGTAGGGTTGAATATCCATCTGTTTGCATAAAACCCCCAGTCACGCATGCGTCCCAATACTCCCTCTCTATCACCTTCTGCATTACCATACAGTTGGGGTGGAAAACATTTCTGCTCATAAGGGTGCTCTGCACTTGAGTGTCCAGATCTCGTAAAGGGCAACAAGCTCTCCTTCAGTCAGTCCACATTCTCTGTATCCTGAGTCAGTTGTTTCCCCAAAGAGATTAATCTCTGCCATCCAATCAAGGCACTCCTGGTAGCCCTGCGGGTGTCCTCTTGCTGTCATCAGGGCAGTGATGAGAAAAAAAAGGCAGAGAAAGTCCAACCTCAGTTCTTCTTCGAGGATCTCCGTGATTCTTACTAATGGGATCCACTTCCTGCTTCGCAGGGCACCGGAGACCTAGTTGTCAGCAGTTTCCAGGCAGATTCCTGGAATGAACTAAAACATGGTGAGGGCTCCGCCCCTCCTCCCTCCCCCTCCCCCCCTGTGAAAAGCACGGGCTTACAGTCTCGCGATGACGGGGGCCACATAAAGGGGTGAGGAGCCCTCGCCACCTCAGTTCCTTCCAACCGCATCGCGCTTGGAAGACCTTTCTGTACTCAGTACTTGTCAGCTTTTGTAAAAAAAAAAAAAAAAAAAGTATTATCTCTTTCCTGTGAACTACCTTACAAAGAAGAAGAGTGCAGTGCCCTGCCCACAGGGCTCACCCCGGGCACACTCCCGCAGCAGCGGAGCATGCCCGGACCTCCAGGCTTCAAACGCTGCCGATCCTGCCCTGCCACACTGAGTGAGCGATAAGCACGATTTGTGCTTGGGCTGTCTGGGCGAGGCACACAACACCAGCTCCTGTCGCTTCTGTGCGGGTCTCTCGTCCAGAGCCAGAAGGTTGAGAGCTCTCCGGCTACAGGAACTGTTAACCCGCCGGGCACTTCAAGGTGGAGAAGAGGGGGCCTCTCAGGCTCCCTGCCTCGCACTCTACATCTTCACAGATGGACTCCGCTTCCTCAGCTCCGCTGGACCTTTAGACTCCCGTGGGCGCCTCGGGCACCGAGTTACTTGCTACGCTTCCCGTGGTACCGCCTGGTACCAGCGACTCGTCCCACTCCCGTTTGGCACGAAGGGACACCCATCATAAGCAGCCTGAGGAGTGCAGGAGAAAACAGAAGAAAAAATCGAGTGCACCGGCCTCGTCCCCGTGCACACTCCTAGTCAAGGCGTGGCGGTCCGGAGGCTTCAGTGCTGGCTGTGGCTGCCGGCTTCAGCGCTTACTAGGCCTTCTGGGGCTGTACTCACTGAGAGGTTGGTCTGGGTGAAGGAGAAAAGCATAGACTGGTAGGAGAACATGCTGTCCTTGTGGGGGAGACGCTGAGTAGACTGCAGACTTCAGGATGCCCCATTGCCTCGTCCTGCAGATAGCCAAGATCCTCAGGCCACAACCGGAGAAACAGGGCACAGTGATGTGATCACCCATCCCCATGGAGAATCACTTTGCCATCGCCTTCTGGAAGCTTGTCACTCCAGACTCCTGCTGCTCTGTCACCCAGCAGTTTGGCGTTGGAACTTCCATGGTGGACACCATACTAGTGGAGGTTTACAAAGCGATTGTGGAAGTGCTGCTGGGCCGAATGGTGTAGTTGGCTGACTCCATGGAGGTGATGGAGGGCTTTTGGCAGGAGGGGTTTCTAAACTGTATAGGGGCAATCGGTGGGAGCCATATTGCCATAATCAGCTCACCCCCATAGCAAGGATGACTACTTGAACTGCAAGGGGTTCTTCTCTTGTCGTTCTCCAGGCCGTAGTGAACCACCATGCCTAGTTTGTGGATGTGCTGGCCAGGTGGCCCAAGAAGAACCATGATACTCGCATCGTCCATCAGTCCCTCTTCTTTTTCCGCATGTACACCGGAGACTTCGGATCCTCCACAGAAACATGCCCTGAGGGTGTGCTCATGAAACCTGTTGTTCTTGGGGACCCAGCCTACCACCTGAAGCCCTGGCTCATGAAGGCATACAGTGCTGCTAGACCCTGGAGCAAAAGTACTTTAACTGGCAGCTCAGTGCCACCCACTTTGTTGTGGAGAGAACTTTTGGACTATTAAAGCAGCACTGGAGACTTATTGCAGCCAGAACTGATTTTCAACTAGAGACCACTCTACTTCTAACTACGGCTGCCTATGTTCGCCATAGTATCTGCGAGCGCTGCATTGGAGAACCTCCCACCAGTTAGCTCCAGCAAACCAGTGTCTCTGTTTTGGAATAAGATTAACTGAGTGGAGCAGTGCACAGCTGAAGAGATCCAGGATGCCTTTTGCTGGCATATCAACCAAATGCTACTGCCCCAACATCTACCATCAATGACAGTTCAATGAGCATCAATGAACTGTTTATGATCTTATCAATAAAGCCTTTCAAAATATTTCTTGTGTCACTGTGTTTTCCTCTGACCCGTCTGGTTCCACCCCAGCATTGGGATGGCATACTTTCCCTCTTCCCCCTCCGCCCCCCGGGCTATATCCCACCAGCTGGCCTTTCCCTGTGCACTGCCAGGCTGCAGGTCTGAATCTCTGTTTTCTATTGGCATTTGTAGGCTAGCCGGGCAGTAAGAAGCACAATAGCAATAGGAAGCACAGAGACACAGGTATGCATCTAGCTACTCTGAAACTGGCTAGCACCTGACATTTCTGTGGCTTCCATGGTAATTCCCTTTGCACCCTGGCTTTTCCCCACTGGGCTACTATAGGCCTCCCCCAACCTCAAGTGCAAGTACACAGCCAGCGGACTCCCCACCCTTTGTTTTGGGTGCACCTGCCACCCTACCCTTCCCTTCCAACCCCCAAACCCCAAAGTGGCTATCACTATGCCATACTGCTATTCTCCTTGGTCCCCCTCCCCCAAACGTCTCTCTTTTCCCAGAAGATGTATGGAAAGAATGGATTATGAAGAATTAAAGAACTGTATTTAAAAAAAACAAAATTATTCTTGTGCCTGCTCCTTTTGGGGGCAGCTGGGCGTGCTTGCTTGGGTGGTGGGACTGACGGGGAGATACTTCCTGATCCTTCTCCCGCAGATCTGACTGTGAAGGAGTGTTCGCAGGAGGCGTGCGGAAATGATTGGCAGGGATGCGTGGCCTAGGAACTGTTCCCTGGCATGAGCACAGTGTGGAGAGGGCTAGGTGCTTTTCCTAGGGGGTGGAGTGCGGGGGGAACCAGGGCAGGTGGTTGGGTTCCATGTAGGGGGGCATGAACAGGTGATGCTGGTCAGGAAATGGTGCCTGTCCCTGAGTAACAATGTTCATGGTCGCAGCAGCAACATATCCAAGCAGGGAGCTCTGGAGCTGAATGGACTGGGACAGGCTGCTTTGCATCTGTGCCCACATCTCACTCATCTCCTTGTTTGCCTTCTCGATCATGCTCTCCGACTGCTCAAACTGCTTCCAGAGGTGGACGCAGTGCCTGTCCCCCTACTGGTGGTCCAGGTGGGCCTCAGCAGGAAAAGCCTCGTATTCTGTGTTGTTCTGCTGGATGTAAGGATATAAGCCCTCTGTTATGGTTCACTTCAGTGAACCAAACTATGTCTCAGGCCTGAACTCATGTCACAAATGAAACCTAACAGGAGTCATTTCCTGGAAATAAGAACTTCATTGACTAGAAATACACCCACGTTCAGCCTGATATAGTCCTAGGAACAGGAATTGTTTGTCTCATCCCTGCCAGGCTGTCTCTGTCCATAAGAACATTGATAGAGGATGAGATGACTAATGTAATGTTTAGAAGACCAATGTAAAATGAATTTGATACTTTCTAGAATGTGCAGTTATATTATGCTAATGAGTTTAGACCTCATTTAGACAGGTCTGAGTCCTTTGTCTGTAGGTCATTAGGACCCCAGGTACTTTTGTTTCAGCCTACATTCTGTATCTCCCAGCTTTGGAGGGAATGGGCCGTTCATCTCCAAGTCTGGTAATAAATCCTTTTACATTTTGACAATTCCCTGTGTCTGTCTGCAAACCTTTCACCTCTCTATGGTCTAGTGATTGAGTTATCACCTCCATAAGGGGTTCAACACACTCCAGCAGTGGATCCCTGAGTAGCTCCCTTGCAAAATTCTCCCTTTGCCACTGGTTGTGGACCTGCAGGTCCTGGTTCTGCCAGGTACTTGTGGCAGGGGGTTACATCTGTGCCCATTGCGCTTGGCTGGCTTGTAGCAAGGCAACCAAGATAGTCATTCGTTGAGACCACCCAACCAAACCTTCCTGCCCCAGTGTTTCAGGCCCCTGCCCATCCAATTTTCAGCCCTCTGTTTGCCCGAAGGGAAGTGAGAATCAGTACTTGGCCTATACTGTTGCTGGAGCAGTTGCTGCGGAGGGATCCTCCCAAGGCCACATAGTTCTCTTCCTGCGATCACTGTAGAGGAGTGAAGAACATACCATCACCATCACCATTTACTTTATTATGAGCTTAGCCGTCAGGCTATCGCTAAAAAGTAACATTCCACAATCACCATAATAGTACATGCCAAATCAAATCAAATCTTTTCAAAGTAAACTTTAGACAGCAATTATCACAATTCCCAAATTACAGTAAAAATTAAATTTAAGCAATAATTAAACAAAAGATTGGCAGATACCAATAGCATATAGCAAAATAACAATATAAATATAAATCAGTTTCCTGTGCAAATAGAAATTTAAGTTAAATAAGTCACAGCAAAAATTGGTTGCCAAGGTAAATAACCTGGCAACCAAGACCAAAAATTAATAAATTCAAAGTAAAAGTATCAAATATTAATAACAATTGCCATTATCAGTAGTTGTCATAACTGATTATCGATGCGCAATACTAATCAGTAACAATGATCATCATTTATCAATCAGCTGTCAGCAATAATACTGAAGTTATGTTAACTATTAAGCTGCCATAAACATAATTGTTAAAATAAATTTAATACAGTTAATTATCTATAAATAAAAACCACAAAACATTAAAAGTTAATACATGAATGCAATTAAGTACCATGATCCATTTCCATATAATGAAAATTCAAAATTTCCCCCTGATGGTAAAAGCAGCTTGCAAGAACCCTACTATTGCACACATAAGATTCGAATCAATATCTTCCAGCATAATTCTCGTTAAAGTAGAGCTGGTCTTCCCTGGGTAACGGTCCAGGTAGGAGGCTAAATATTGCGCTCGTGGTTTATCATACAAGTGACAGTCAATCAAAATGTGCTTGACTGATTCTGCAATCAGTTGGTCGAATGGGCACAAACGAAGTGCATAATCTATTTTTACTATTTGACCTTCTTGTATCCTGGTGGGCAGAGAATTTAACCGGGCACATAGGAGTAGATATCTGGACCTGAAAGTCTGCAGCTGGATTAAATAAATCGCTATAACCCCTTGAGTGGGAATTATATGCGGATAATCCCTAAGAAAAGGGGTCTGTCTCCCTTATTTGAGTAATTGCCTGTTGCCTTTCTGTATCCTTGAAGGAACATACAGAAATCAACCACTGCCATCCACACCCTCCCCCTGACTGCCATTTTGGTTTCTATGCCCCGCCAGCCTGCTGTCCCACTGTGATGCCTTTCCACCCACTTCCTGCGCCTACCATTCCTGCCAGCTGTTTCCTGGTGATTTTCATGCTGCTCCTTCACATTCTCCTGGCCACCTATCAACACAGTAAACAATAAAAAACATAATTAGATAATAAACAGAAGCCTTTATCATGCAGCTGTGTAAACACAAACACCCCCCAACCCCCATGTGCATTAACTTACCGTTCTCCTCCACCTCCATCACCTCCTCTACAAAGGCGGCATCTGGGTCCTCAACCAGAACCTAGGATGGCTCTTCAAACAAGGACTGACTCTTGAGCTCTAAGGGATACACTGTGAGAGTCATGGTGTCCATGTCCACATAGATCTGTTTGGGCTCCTCCGATGGCGCAGCCATAGAGGCAGGATGCAGGAATGGCTCCATCCACACACAAGAACCGGTCAAGGAGCTCATAATAGGGCCATGTTTGCCTCCTGCAGCCAGAGGCAAAGTTGCAAACTTTGGATCTGCACCTCAAGTTTTGGCCTGCTGCTGGCACTGATTCATGCCCCAGGTGTAGCTGTGCTGTTTGGACTGAGATTTCTTGGAACATTGCCTTTTCCCTGTAGCACTTCACCAGGTCATATTGGACCTTCTGCCCCCCTCATAGAGCATTGAAGGCCTTCATCTCTTCCTCAGTCTAGGGAATGCAACGTAGGTGGAGAGCGATTGCGTTTGTGCGGTAGTGGAAGACTAGAAAATGTGAAAGACCAAAATGTGAAAGACTAGAAAATAGCTGATATTCATGCTTTTTGGGGTTGGAAATGAAAGTCAGAAAAAACCTGGAATGGTTTATTTGGCTTTTGTTAATGACTTTCCAGCCCCAACCCCTGTGATGGTCCTCATATATATCAAATCACAAGAACTCCTGTTTTATATTCAGCTGTACAGAGAGGCAGGTTAGTTCAGTGGTTGGGTTGCTAGCTGGAGAATAGTGTTCAGTTTCCTGCTCTGACAAGCTCTGGACCAAAAGGTGTAGCTTTTGGGGCAGACTTGAGCCAAGTTCATTTAAAAATTATTTTTACAAATTAAATGCTGCCCTTAGGTCACACCATAGTCAAAATTTAAAGCTTTTCTCTACAACCATGAGGGCTAGAAGCTTTTAAAAGCAACCCTGAGATGCTTGCACTTGTAGTACGACTCTTGTGAGTTTAGGCTTTTATGAAACCACTAATATCAAAGTGAGTTGCTCCCAGGACTCCAGGCATTGGTGTATTGGGAGGCATTGGTTGGGGAAATGGTCATTAATGCTTGAGACTTAACCAGAGACCTCCAGAGCAAAGATCTTTAGACTGAAGAGCTTGGACCAAAGTGCCATGCTCCATAGCTAGATGCTGTAAGAGGTTCACATATATTCTCCTGTGGATCGGGCATAAAAGGTGACCTGTAACCCATGTCTCCTACCTGCTGTTTGTGATCCCTGCTCTGGGGCTCTTTATAAATAAAACCAACTACACTTAGACTGTGTTCCTGCAAAAAACAAAATGTTTACCTTTGGTTAAAGTACCACAAGCTTATGTCACAAATTACCTAGGGAGAGGGCAGCGTATCCCATGATTCATGATTTAGGAAGTCACATTATTATTATTATTGTTGTTGTTATTGTTATTATTGATTTATATAATATTCTTCTCCTAAAGACTCAGAGCTGCTACAACAAAAATACCATAAAATAAAATACATACAATCAGTTAAACTTACACACAGGTTGTTTTTTTTAAAATTGCTATATTCTTTTCCACCTTCTCATGGAAAACCCTTCCCCCCAACGACCCCCACAGATGGGTCAGCACACAACACTTAACCACCACCCCTCCATGCAACTAACTCCCCCACTCAAAGAGTTGGCAGTGCACCCTTAACACCCCCCACCCTGCAATTAGCCACCCCTTTCAGTGGGTTCAATGCATAAACCTCCCCTCTTTCCACCAAAACCCAATACCACCCAACACACACACACAGTCCCAATAAACTCCACTCTCCCACACTTCCTCCCTACCCCTTAAAAACATGAACAACATCAGTAGTCTCCAGTGCCCACAGTGTCTAGCCCACGCCTTAAATGCTGCTGAACGGACAGCGCCCTTAGCCACCTGCTGCTCCTAGAGCCTTCATGTACCTGGGGGAGATGAAGGAAACACCAGAGTTAGCACATAGACGGGCAGGGCCCAGCAGCAAAGCTTCCGCAGCAATTCCCCTCCCCCATAGGACCAAGAAACAACATTGGTGTCCAGCCTCTGGGCGGTTAGCATTTTGTGTGGCTATCCCCTTGTTTTAGCTTCTATAACACGTATTGGCCACATCTAAACACTGTTTGTTCAGGCATGACTTAGAATCTGATAACAATTCGAGCAAATATATACATCCCTTTTGGGTTTTTTTGTTTCCCCTAATAGGAAGAGGGCTTTCAAGTTCTCTGAGCTTTGCTACTGCATGGCAGAATGTGATCCTGGAAGGGGTGGCACACTTCACTATGCGCTTATCTCTAGAGTGTTTAGTGCCACATATGGACCCAAAACCACAGAGCATGAAAATGATGCCAAAGACAGTACAAGGTCCTTGCCCTGCAGAAGATATCCAGTATACTGCAAGACTGCTCTTGAGTGGTGTGTGGTCTGGCATGCATCACAACACAGGTGGATTTTTCCTTAAGTGTTTTGATACAGAAAAGGGTGGGAGCTTGGCACATTAAGCAGGAGACTGTTCCAAATATGGGGGATGGCTTGAAAGGTGGTAGAGAGTCAGGAGTGGGCGTGGGAAACAGAAGAGAGCAGTCAGTGGAAAAGCTTGGGTGGAACAGCACAAATAACTTAATCTTCATCACCTCCATCAGTTCAAGTAGGAAAGTTATAGCAGGTCATCGTGGAGACTTCTTCCCAAGCCCCACCTTGGCCTGATACTGGAGAGCTGCTATTGTCTGTGCTGTCCTGTGTTGCACACGGAGCATAGGACTGAGACATGGGAGATGGGGATAATCATTAACTATTATGGGAGCAGGTGCTGAAGCTGCACCAGAGCCTGCAAACCTGCAGGACTCCCACTGCCTGGTACAGCCACATCGTCTGCTGCTGGGACAGGAGATATTCCATCTTCAGCACCAGGGCCCATTCCAGTCTAGTTCCACCCTGATGCTCCCACCAGAAAAAAACTGTGTTTGCTCCTGGGTGACTGTCAGCAGGCCACTTTCCCTCTCTGTGCTTTATTTCTCCCATCTATAAAACAGAAATAGTAGCACCAGCCTCTGCTTGTAAAGCACTTTTTTTGAGCCATAGAGGTGAAAAGAGCTAGACAAGAGAGAGGCCACAATGCCTGAAAAGACTTCCATAGTAAGCAGTTGGGGGAGCCATTTTCGTCTGGGGACAAGGTCGCTTTGCCGCCAAATGGTGGCGACAGGCAATTGTTGCCCCATCCCACCCCCTTTCCGCCGGGTAAGAGACTCAGGACAGGGGCCGCTCAGCGAAGGCTTGTTAGTGGAGAGGTTGCCAGGGCAACCAACCCCGAGGGGTGCAAGTGCGAGCCCGTGCAGCGCAGGGTCCTGATCGCCGCGTCCAGCGCGTGGAGGCGATGATTCTGGTCAACGGTGCATTTAAAAAGGCAAGAGGAGGATTAGAGAGGAATGTTGATAACCCTCTCAACCCTCCCACTCCACCCTTTCCCACACATATATACATACACTTTACGCACAAGCTCCCCGGTCCCTGTCAGTCTCCTGCCTCCTCCTCCCCCCGGCTCTGGGGGCCTGCTGTTGAAGCCAAGGTGGCAATATGGATAGAATAAAGAGGGCCCATGGGGCAGCTGTGGTGGTGGGGTTGCTCCTGCAGACATTATTGCACAAGAGAGTGATTCTTGGAAGCTTTGATCTAGAGGGGGCATAGCAAAGGAGCTCTCCCCCTCCCTTTCTGACATGATCCTGCCCCCTTTTGGAGCATTGTGATTCATGATGCTCTGAAGGGGCAGGGTGACGACAGAAAGGCTGCAGAAGAGTCTCTTTGAGCCACCCCTTTCTAATGTTGTCACTAGACCCTCCTGAAAAAACAACAACACAGAAATGAACAGCCTCCCCAAACTGATCCCAGGAGCAGCAGAGTTATCATTAGGTCCCTGTGATTGTATTCTGGAGGCTAACCACCAGGAATATGCACCAGTTTGGCAGGAGCCAAATGGATAGCATGGGAGTTGCTGGGGCAGGGTTGGAGAAATGGGATGGATGAAACTGATCTGGGCTAGAAGCCCAGAAGAGTTTGTTTGAAACATACGGAACAAGTTAGTGTGAATCATCAAGTCAGAGGTCTTTGCTCAGTAATGAGTGTGAGAGGTTATTTTACTGGAGTTGCCTTGTTTATATTTGTACTCTGGGCAGCAGCAGCAACACAAGCTTCTGGTGCACACTCCCCCCCAACAAGACAGCCAAGTGCAGACAAAACTCTGGATTGTCCTTCATTAGGAGATTTTTAAAAATATTTTTTGATGGAAAATGTTAGTAAGGCTTAATCTGTGATTGGTCTCAAGACATCTTTCAAAATAATACGAACTTATATAGCGCTGACATGTACAACATGCTGTGCTCTTTAGTCCTTGCAATAGCCTGTGAGGTAGGTAGGGCATTGTTGCTCTTGACATTTTACAGGTGAGGAATTCGATATGATATGCTCAAGACCACTCTCTGAGAGTTCGAGGCCAAATAACACCTTGAACCCAAGTCGCCGAGGTAAAAATCCCATATTCTACCCATTGGATCGCACCAGATTTCAAGACTCAGTATCAGAATATCCATTTTATATAGGGGGATGTGACTTGTCTAAGGTCACAAAGAGCTGGGAATGGATTCCCAATCCAGTGCCTGCCTGGTGTATTGGACCACACTGGGTGCTCCCAGACGTAATGATAAATCTGTGGAAAATCCTGCATGTTGAAATCATAGGCTGCTTTTAAACGAGCGGGTTGCCATTGTGCGATCTGGTCGCGTGATGTTTCAAAATTCTGCGACGCCGGACAGGGATCAAGCGCATGAAAGGCGGTCGCGCATTTTTTGCCGACCGCAAATTAAATACCTTGATTGTGAGCTATTTAATTCGCGGTCAGCAAAGAATGTGCGATCGCCTTTCATGCGCTTGATCCCTGCCCGGCGTCTCGTGTAATCCCGCATTGCGGGATTTTGAAACATTGCGCGAGCAGGTCGTGCGACAGCGACCCGCTTGCCTACAAGCAGCCATAGAGATTGTCTTGATCCTGTAGCTGCTTCTACAGATGATCATGCTGTTGCGTGTTCAGCAGCTACCCAAAAGTCTACTCCCACCAGCTGATGGCAATGGTATCGGATGGTATCATGCTTCTGTGGACTCTCAGGTTACCACAGACCAGAAGTGGGGCAGTGCACTTATCTATATGAAACAGTGGCTACATGCAAGGTCAACTACTTGTCTGCACCTGAAAATTTTTTAGATCCCAATTCATGATGTAACATCCAAATGTGTATTTAACTCAGAAAACAAGTACCTAGCGTTGTGTGGTAACACACGCTGTGTCCCCTTCTAAAGCTCTGACATGACATTCTGGACCTGGTGTATCTCCATGAGCCCTGGCATGTCTTGTCAGTATCTCTCAATAATACTCCACCCTGCTGACCGATTATTTACCACTAACTTCCTTTTATATTTCTAGCCCCAGCTACCAGTGACATTCACTCTTCCCCCTAGCAATGGTCTGAGTTTACACACTAAAGCACTGGAATTGAGGACACTTCTAGTGCTAAAATGATGCCATTTTGAACCTTGTGCTTTTTAAATACTTCTGTGGTTTGCGGAAAGTGTAACCAGAATTAACGTGTGGTGGCATGTTTGCCCATGCATGTCCTGTAGAGAACCTTAATTAATAACCCCTCCTGTCCTGTAACATACGCAAGAACACGGTGTACCTAGTGATTAATGCTGAGAGGCAGGACTCCTGGACTGTATTCCCTGGAGATCTTCTTAAGTTACCTAGCCTCAGATGAGGGCTGTATAAAAGCTGAAATGGCTTGGGTTCTTGGAATCAGAAGCAAATCCTGTCCCCTCTATTAGGGATGCAAATGGTTTGAAGCAGGAAGGATGCTCAAAGCAAAGCCTGTCTATGGATCACAATTCCTCAAGGACATTAGAGGAAGTTCTCTTCTGTGCTACGTTGTGGCTGCTAGATTATTTGCTGAAATCTTGCTACTGCTTCTTTGGAGGGTCCTGTAGCATTATTCCCATGCACACTCTATGGCTTACTCTTTGCTAGCCTGGATCCTGCCCGGCTTGGTCTGGAGGGGCAGGCACAGTCTTGGGCCACTGATTCCATTACAGAGCAGTGATAGCGGCTCTATAGTTAAAGGCGGGTTGAAGTTTTCACTGAATAACACCTATGCTTTTACATTGGAGTTTTAGGGCAGTTTACTTTCGGGTTTGTGACCTGATCTGTTGATGGAGTTTTGTCATTTATTGTACAGTTTATGTATGTTAGATGTATGTTAGGTTAAATGTCTTGGGGGAGGTTGAAATCCCTGCCGCCGCTTCCCTGCTCCAGTGCATCCCGACCCGGATGATTAAGATATGTATTACAAGTACTGTAAAAGACGTTCACATCTTAAAAACGTTTCCTACATCTTAATTTCAGTTAAGTTGTCAACAAGACCTGACTGAAATAGATACAGATCAGAAAGGGAGTAAGTCCATGCGGATGTAGTGTTGAAAGGTGTAGTTGAAATTAATTACCATTTGGAGTTAAAATAAATTTTACTTTTAGTAAATTGAATTTGGAAAGTTATGAAATTATAATCTATTTAAATTACTTTCTAATAAGAAAATTCTATAAGAAAGATGCCTTAACATACAATTTCCTGTTATGTTAAAGTTTGAGTAAATGTGACTCTGCCTTAACTACATCTTAAAACCATAGTTTTTCTCTATTGGCATAGCAGCCCACGGCTGCCTGCCCATACACAAGTGTGGAGTTGAGGGCACCCTCAGCATGTGTGTGGAGTGGGGGGAAAGGTGGTGACTCCTAGGCCAGGTGGTGAATGACCTCCTCATCCTTTCCAATCAGTGGAAGACTTGGCAATCTGTGGAGCTGGGACTGTGCCCAGATGAAATCAAGCTATGCTGCTTGATCCTCTGCATTCAAGGACCTTCTCATTGGATCATGTCCTCCATAGCTGTGAATGATATGGAGGACTGGGAATGAATGAGTTTCTTTTTTAACTGGACTATTCTTCTGTGTTGGGCTAATGCCCAAATGGCATGGCCATTCTTGGCAAGAACCTATAGGAAATTAAACCATCTGTAGCCACAAGGATTGATCACCAGGCTACTGGATTCTTGTCTCTGCCTCTATGAGAGGGAGGGACTAGGAGCAGATAACCACTGATGTACTTGCCTCCAGGGGGGCAGGATGGATTTGCAAGGCCCACTGGTGCAGCTGCCCCCCCTCTCCCTTTGTGAGGGAACATGGACACAAGCAACAACAGAGAGCCTACTACTTCCAGGAACATATGTGGGGAGAGAACCGTGCACACAAGCTGATCTTGTTCTTCAAAATCTGGTGCAGCAATTAAGGAGATTATGGGGTATGGGGCAAGTAAAGGTTGGAGGGATTTCTCCCCCTCCCCTTCAGACTTTGTAAAGTCATATTGCAGTGCTCATTTATGACCTTGCATAAGATATGGTGTAGGGAGAAGACAGTGAGGGAATGGTAAGCATCACCCTGTCATTATTCTGATTAACAGCCCCCCACAGAACGATGCATCAACTCCAATATTTTGTCTTCACAACAGTTGACGGAAAAATCCCTGGGCTGAGCATGGTGTGTGTGGGGTAGGGCATCATTTTAATGAGAGAGGCACCTGCAGACCTGCCTCTGAAAGCTTCCACATCCTGACCCAGTTTTCCTGCTCGGCAGCTCAGCAGGGTGCAGGCAAGATCTAAGGCTTCCTAGCAGGCACAGAAGGCTGCAGATCTTTTGTGCGGCGCAGAGCCCTTCTGACGCCATGCTGCGGCACGGTAGTTCTCCTGCTCGGCAAAATGACAGCCACCTCCCTTCTCTAGGAACGCTGTATCTCAGCAAAAATCTCAGCTGCGAATTTAGGGGTTTGCCCTCTTTTTTCAGGGGCTGATGTGTGGAGGGAGGAAAGGAGTGTGCCTAAATTTATTTTGGGGATGTGACTAAAGAAAGTTTAAGGTACTAATTCTACATCAGAAATTCCAACAGAAATGTTAATCAGCTTTGGAAGGAGCCTATTTTTAGAGCGGCTGTGTTGAATTCTGGCTGGAGTACTCCAAAGGAGTCATGTGATCAATGGGTTGGGAGGCTTTTAGGAGGCAGGGAAAGTGGCTGTGTCAGCTGTTTGCTCTGAAACGCATTCTGTCCTTGCAGGAGGCTCTATTTTGACTTGAGGCATCCCTCCTAATGGCCGCTTCTCTATTGAGTGACTCTGTAGCACCCTTGCTGCCTCCCCATCATGGGAACCCCATGTATCCGTTCCACGTGAAGGTTTAATGCATGCTGATTACCAGGCACACGTCTGAGCTTTCTAGAGAAACAGGTTTAAAAGCTTAATACAAGATTTGCAGTTGGGGTAAGTCAACTCGCCTGAGTTGCCTCCACTAACATCCATGGCATAACCGCCTTTGATGGAGCTGCGTGGACTTAGCCCAGCTGACCGTAGGGTTCAAGCCCCTCAGGAAAAGCTGCCTTGGGCAGGGAGCTGTGAAAACACTTAGCAAGTTCTTATAAATACCTCCCAGTCCCTGCCTTGTTTACATGTCACAGATGCCGTTGACTCGGCTGCAGCTTTAAACAGCGACTTTGGGGGGCAGAGTGGGGGAAACGGAGAGTGCTGCTTCATCACTGGAATTGAAGTTAGCATGCACTGGAGCTCCCATGTGAATTCCTGGATTTAAAGGGTTTGCAGTTTCCTGGGGAAAACTGGTTTAGGACCGGAAACTGGTGCATAGCAGTTTTATTTTAATCAGGAAACTGGAAAGAATAGACTTATTAGTAGAACATATTACCAAAAACTGACAGAAAGACGCAATAATAGTATTGCAGTAATATGATCTGTTTAATTTGAAGTAAAGCGTATGAAATTAAAGCTCAGTGTTGGTCTTCTGCACAGAATGCTGGCATGGCCAAATGAACTGGGACTGGTGTCTGTCACTGTGTGAGCTTCTATATGCTTGATGCTTCAGGCCCGCAACTGATTGCAACTGCTGTTTTCTTACAGGCAAATGTTTTTTGTTTGCTTGTATCTTTTTAAACTTTTGTCTCCGTGATAATGAAAACTGGAACATGACATGTCACTCCCTTGAGAAAGTAGAGCCAAAATGTATACACAGGCATTTAGAGGTTCAAATTACATATTTATGATTATATACTATATGCATACATTATATGTACTAATTACGTGTATGAGCATTACACCCGCTTGTAGTTTTACTTTTTGTTTGTGCAATCCTAAATGAACCTCTGAATCTGCTCCCTTGTGCAACCACAATTTGAATATGTAGCTAAAACGTAACTAACAGGACAATCCTCCACCATTAAAGTCGATAGGAATTTTGCCGTTGACTTTAATGGCTGAGGATTGGGCCCCAAGTGTTAGGTGGTCTGCACTGATGAAAGTTTAAAAAAAAAAATGCTGCTTTGAGCTTCCAGGGTGTTCAAGATACTGCATCCACAGGCAACAGCAATCAGGCCCCGTTTGACCTGAATGGCCACCCCACCTTGCCCATGTGTGCCCCCTTGGAGGGTACGTACATGTGTTTCTAATCACCCTGCATCTTTCCATGCCAACTTGATTCTTCTCTGCAGAATTTAAAACATTAAAAACTTCTTTAACTTGTTCTCGAGATTAAATTGCTCCCAGGACTGTGTGATGCAATACAAATGCGAGCGTATGGAGCGCTACCCAAAACAATCTTTAATAACCAGTTGCCTAAAGGGGTATGAATAAGAGGCCATTTAAGCACAATCGGGTTCCCTTAATTCACCTAATATGAGCACAGCCTAGTACATTGGGCGTCTTGAAAACCTCATGGGAAATGCACACAGAATTCAGTCACACCCAGGTCCTTCTTATGCTTGTCACAGTTCAAGCATACAGCAGACAGGCTATCCCCGCCCCAAAGAGCTTACAATAGAAGAAGAGAGACAACAGTTGCATACAACAGACAGAGAGAGCTTAAGATATCTGTGAAATGAACAGTCCCTGAGCTTTGTGGTGAAATATTGTATTGGTAGGAGCACTGAGCGAGACAATGGGAAGGAGCTGCTTTTGTACTTGGATACTAATTGCACCCATAACTCGAAATATGAGCTGAGTGTCAGTTGTAGGAGATGAGAGACACTATGGGAAGAAGAAGAGGAGTGCAAGAAACTAGATTAGATTTTTTTATCCCACTCTATCCCTTAGGCTCAGGGTGGCTTACAATTCTTTAACTTATTAACTGTAACATTAACTAACTAATTAACTCAACTCTTAGGCTGTTTTTACATTATCCTAATACCAGCATTAACCCCTCTAAATCCGGATTGTAGTTAATCATGTGAATTGCCATGCTGGTTTAAATCACTTCCGCTTCCTGGTTTTTAACTCCCGTTTCCTGATTTTTACACCAGTACTGTTCAACATGATTTATTGATTTTCAAGGATTTATCGAATTTGGCATGAAATAATACTGGAATAGTGATTGTGTGAATGACTAGTCCGGTATTAAGCCACTCCACCGTACAGAATTGCAGGTAGAGTTTTTACGTCCCCTCTACCCAATGTCTCTATGGTATTCTGCAGTCTCGGGTGGCAAAATGTCACGGGTAGGGATTTACAGCAGAGAAGGCTGTGACAAAATGCTACCCTCCTAATCCATTGTGACCTTGCAGCGGAGGGAATCCATCACACCCATTCACTCCAGGGACCATGACAGCAAATGACATGGGCATAGCAAGGATGTTGGGAGGAGAGGGATTCACAGCTTCCCACACAGCACCCAGAAATCAGAGTGGTAGAAGGCTCTGAAATTCAACTGTGCTGTCTACGTGGCAGAATCCAGTTCCTTTTGGAACTCCCCCATTTGTCTTAGCTCTCTACACAAATACAGAATCCCCTCTGGAAATTTACATCCTGGTCAATTAATGACAAGACCGATGCGCTAGCAGAGGCATTATCCTCTCGATCAGAGTTCCCCAAGGTACTATAATTCAAGTGAGCTCCACCATGGGATTGATGCAGCCTTCTTTGTGACGCTTATATCAGAATAAGTGTTTATGCTGTCAATCCAGAAAAGTGCTTATTCTAAAGTATTAATGATAGTGTAAACAGTTACTCCGCAATTACAACTCCGGAGTGACAACTACTTCGGAATAACTCTGCACTTGTAAAAACAGCCTTAATCCTCACAACAACCCTGTGAGGTAAGTTAGACTGAGAACTGTACGACTGGTCCAAGGACACCCAGAGTGAGTTCATGGCTAAGGTGAGACTTGAACCGGTGGCCTCCCCCTACTTTCTGGTCCAAGTACTGCATGCTTAACAACTACACCGTGCTGGCACATGACCATTGTTGGGGACAATTTCATGAGGAAAGGTACAAGCTAAGAGTAGTAAATGTCTCCATGTAAGATGTTAATGCTGTCCATAGTCTCTGAGCACCTCGCAGCTTGTAAGGCACTGCTTTTTATAGCCACCCTCCCCCTGTGAGGTAGGGCAGGGATATTACCACCATTTTACAGATGGGGAACTGAGGCAGAGAGAGAAGAGACGTGCCCAGTGTCACACATGGAGTGGCAGAGCAGATCATGAGCCATATGTCTTGAGTCTTTATGTAGCCAAGCAAGGAGCTGTTTGTTGTGTGCTCTTAGACATCTCCTAGCTGAAGAATGTGGTTGATTTATTTTTCTCTTCCCTTCACCCACCTGGTGAGCCAGGTTTGAATCGAACAACCCTGCATCTTTAGCACAAATAACAATTTGTAAAATAGTGGAATTTTGAAAATGAATGGCTGCTGCCATGTTTCATGCTCTTGGCACCGCTTGCTGCTACCAGAAGCCGAGCTGGGAATTACTGGCTGTCATTCTCCTGCCTTGTAGCCCGGGGCTGTATTCGACATTTCAAGTTGCAACAGAACTGGAAGCTGTTCCCCCAGCACCAGCAGCTGCTGTCATGGCCGCAGCAGCGCCCTCGCCAATCCCTCACTTGTGTGCGATGTTAAAGCTACCGCTTTGACATATTGGTTGTTTTCATCAGGTGCACGGCCCATCTATTCTGGACAGGTTTGCAAGGAAGCCATGTTCACCAGGTAGCCCTGCTGGCTGTAGAAAGCACCCTAGAAACTCTGTCTGGACAACTGGGGAGATGAATGCACAAATCTCTTGGTGTTTCAGAGATTCTCATTAAAGCTCTTGTTATTTCACAACGTGGGCATAGCATCTTGGACACATAATAAAGCCATTCTCGCGACTGGCTTGGAGTCTGAGACTTAATTTTTATAAAACCCTTGAAGTTTGCCATCCTTGCACCATGTCACAAGTAGTAATAAGGGGAGCCGATGCCTCCTTTTTGTGAAACTCAGTTTGATGTAGGGAAAACATTCTATTATAGGCACAATGACTGAGGAGCTAAGGCACCTGCCTACATTCTTGAAGGTTGTTGGTTCAAGTCCTGCTTGGTTGTATCCTAGATGGCCGCTTCTAGTCCGCTCAGCTGTACATGGGCACCTGATCTGTTGGGTTGGGGAAGTCAAAGGCAATTGGACATGGTGCTGGTCTCATTGTTCCCCTTGTGCACTGTAGGCCACAGAAATTAGTGTGCCTTAACCAGTGACAGCATCCTGATGGGCGGCATGGCTCAGGATGGACTTCGACTTTTTGAAAGTTCTCTGTGTTTCGATTTCAGGACATCTTCTAAGTATACTGGTTACTTCCTTCCTGAATTGGGACCTAGAGCAGTGGTTCCCCAAATTTTAACTCTGTGATCCCATTTTGAGACGTAATATAATCCCGTTACCCTTGACAGCAACAAAAACATGCATAGGAAACTGAATATCAATCAAAACGGTGACCCCATCTGCAGATGTGGGGTCTTGATTTCCAGATTGGGAACGTCTGGGTAATTTCCAGATTTAATGTGAATACAAACTCTTCTGCAACCCTCGAGCAGATTGAGACTACATACCACACACCTTTGCTGTTCTCCTGAGGTTCCCACAATGCATAATACCAAAATCTAGAGATACTTGCTATTAAGGACTGCAGTTCTCAAACTACTTGTTCTCTAGAGGAGAATCAGTGATTTAAATGGGACACTCCAGAGTTAGCAGACTGAAGAGTGCTCTTGGATTTTTCTAACTGAAAGTGAAGAAGTGAAAGTGAAAGAAGAAGAAAATAGTTCTCTCTCTCTCTCTCTCTCTTTCTCACACACACACACCCCCTCCATTTGTGTACTTTGTTCCTTTGACAACCCTTTGAATTAGTCACTTTCCCTTGTGGTTTGGGGGATTTTTTTTCTCTTGCAGCAACAGGGGAAGTAAAAAACAGAAATGAAAGGAAAATGTGGTTGTAAAGCCACAAATTGATTGGAATTGACTGGATTTCAAGTTGACACTATCCCTTAAGGCGAGAAACATTGTATACTTCAGAAAAATGTGACTTTAAAATCTGCATATCTCTTCAAACGTCACTAAAGTTAAGGTTGGCACTGTGGAAACAGCTGCAGTCCAGCATAAGATGGTCATTGATGAATCACAATGTGTATGGCGCACAGTCATGCCAACCACAGGAAATATGGAGATGAGAAAGTTTCTCAGGACATTTTATAGGGTTAGTCAATGTGCCTTGGGCTAGGAATGGCCAGACCCTATTCCTGACTCTGCTACTGCCTGGTTGTATGATGTTGGGCAAGTCATTTTACTTCTGTCTGTGCCTCTTTACCTACCTTTTGCATGCCTTGCCTGTTTGCATTATAAACCATGCAGGACTGTGTTTTGCTGTTTGTTTACATGAAGCATTTGATCTTGACGTAGACCTGTTGCTGGTTCTCCAGTACAAAATTGAGCCTCCCAAGTTGCAATATTTAACATGAGACACCGTGGATCTGACTTCCAAGCATGCTGAATTTGAACAGCTCCTATTTAGGGTTACCAGATGCCCTGTATTTGAAGGGCTGTCTAGCAGATGGACCTACTAGGGATAGGTTCCTGCAGGAGCCAGCTTGTTAGCTCAGTCCACCCTTAATCTTCTAGCACACTTCCTTTGACCATCATCATGTGCTCTTTATTATGTGTTGTCCATCAAACACACACACCAAACTGTAGTTCAGGGTTTAGTCACCAGGATACCGTAAGTCTCACGCTGACCCTCCTCCCTAAGCACTTATCTCTAGGTCTCTAGGCAGACCCCATTTCTGCTAGGTCCACAGCCCCTTCTCTAGAGGTTGGTCCTCTGCTAAGTTGCCAGTGGTCTAAACCTCCAGGGAATCTCCTTCCCTGCAGGTTCTCAATAAAAGACTGGACAGGCATCTGTCAGGGATGCTTTAGGTGTAGGGTAGCCTGCCTGGATTAGATGATTTGTAGAAGTGTAGATTTGGAAGGGACCTCCTAATTCTGTTGCTGCCGCCTCTTCTTTAGGAAGGTTCCTGTACCATTAAGACCTTCTCTTTATAGGTGTCACAGAATGATAATAGCCTACTATCCTTCTAATGAGCTGCAGGTGCTAGGGAGCTGGTAGGCCTTGGGACTGACCCTGCCACGTTTTATCTGTAGCACATTCCCGCATACTTTTGAACAACCCATCTCCACAGTTAGGGTTCCTTATTTTAAGGGAGCATCCCTTATTTCAGAGCCCATCAACTCTACAGAATAGAGTCACTGGAGCCATAGAGTCACTATGTTGGAAGGGACCTCAAGGGCCATATAGTCCAGCCCCCTGCATCACTGCAGGACCCGCCACACCCCAACCATCTGCACAGAGAAATGCCACCAGTAGTTACAAGTAGAGACTGGGACCAACCAGAGCACACCGATGCCTGAAATAACAGGAAGTAACAGAACATAAAGGACATCCCTTATTTACATAGCTGATGACCCTTATTCTGAACACCACAACTTCATGGGACATAATAGATGTCCCTTTATTTCAGTATTCCTCAGCTCTGTAGTGTCCCTTGCTTTTGAAATTTTGATCTGGCAACCCTATTCATAAGGCTAATTCTCACAACATTCTTTTGGATTGGGCAGTAGCACGAACCCACATTCTGAGTGTTGTGTCAATTCCTTGGATGAAGAGAGCAGAGCGGAGATTTCCTCAACGGAGGCAGGAGGGAAGGATGTGAGGAGAGAGGGGGGAGGGGGTGGTATGGGAGCAGGAGGAGGAGGTGGATGGGAGGCAATGTCCTGACGGATCTTGTCAATCTTTGAGGTGAAGAACGATGCAAGATCCTGAGCAGCAAGGGAAGAGGGCTGAGGATGGCAGGGGGGTTTAAGAAGGGAGTTGAAAGTAGAGAAGAGGCGGCGAGGGTCGCGAGAGAAAGATTCGATCCTGGAGGCATAATAGTGTTGCCTAGCCAGGGAGATAGCTGAGGAGAGGGAAAATTTGTAGTGGAGGAAGTCAGGGAGGGAGCAGGATTTGCGCCAGAGGCGTTCGGCAGCCCAGGTGCAGGAGCGGAGGTAGCGGGGGCTTGGGGGAGGGGGGGGGCGGGAAGAGAGGGGGGCAAGAGAGTCAAGGGTCGAGGAGAGAGAGATGTTGAGAGCGGAGATGACAGAGTCAGGGGAGGAGGAGGAGAAAACGGAGGGGAGGGGGGGATAGAGAGGAGGCAAACTCCATGGCGGTAACGGCCTGCATATTGCAGAAAGGGCGCGGAGAGGGGGAGGAGGAGGGGGGTTGGTGGGAGAGGCTGAAGGAGGCGAGGAAGTGATCAGACTTATGGTAGGGATCAAAGGAGAGGTCAGCAAGAGAGCAATTTTGTGAGAAGATGAGGTCGAGGGAGTGGCCGTCGGTATGGGCGAGGGAGTCAGTTCAGAGTTGGAGATCAAAGGAGGAGGTCAGGGAGAGAGGGCGTGGAAGGTGTGTCGACGTGAATGTTGAAATCACCAAGAATGAGAGCAGGGAAGAGCCAAGGAGAAACTTCCTTCACTCTACTGCCCCCACCCCATTTCCAGCGTCGGGGTGAGGATCCATTACCCCTAACATCCCCACCCGCCAGGGCCCAGCTTTACCCCACCCATGGGGCCCCTGTACTTGTAACATTTACCATTGCCGGTTCAGGTTTGGAGGGTGGGGGTCACAGCCACCGGCTGAGCTGCCAGCTCTGCTACCAGCGACCGGGCCTCCTCCGTTGCTGTCTGGTGGCAGGAGCCAGCTCTGCTGCCGGGCCTGCTCCACTGCGGGGTGGTGGAGATGGCATGGCCTCCTGGCTGTGGAGCCAGCTCCCGCCAGCAGCAGAGGAGGCCTGGCCACCAGCAGGAGAGGGAGCTCCTCTGCCGGGTCTTCTTTTCTTCCTTCTTCTCTTCAGGCCCGGTGCGGAGCTTGAAGAGAATGCTGCTGGATTGGCAGCAGCACAACACACATGCATAAAATGGCCACTAAGGCCATTCTACTCATGTACAGCCCTAATTCAAAATGGTACTGGCAGCGTCGGTGCCATTTTGGAAGAGGGAAGCTATTCTGCGCATGCGTGGAATTACATGTGCAGAATGGCCTTGGTGGCCATTTTGCTCATGTGTGTTGTGCCATTGCCGATCTGACAGCGTTTTCTTCAAGCTCTGTGCCGGACCTGAAGGAAAGAAGAGAAGGCCTGGCTGCCCTGCAGAGGAGCTGTCTCCGCTGCCAGTGGCGGGCACTGGCTCCTCTGCCAGGTGGCCAGGTTTTCTCTACCACTCCACAGCGGAGAAGGCCCAGCAGCCTGGCAGCAGGACTGGCTTCAGCCAGCAGCGGAGGAGCTCTGGCCACTGGTAGCGGAGCCAGCAGCCCAGCCGGTGGCTGTGACCCTCATCCTCCAGACCTGCAATGGTAAGTCTTACAAGTACAGGCGTGGTGGGGGTGGGGTAAAGCCGGGCCCCGGCGGGTGGGGGTTTTAGGGGTAATGGATCCCCACCCACATCCTCTGAGTCTGGAAGTGGGGTGGTGGGGGTGGGATGGCTCTCTGGGCGGATTCTCTCGGTCTCAGCTCGCTATGTCGGATGGTTCTTTTTCCCATTGAAGTAAATGGAAAAATTTCCCATTGACTTGAAGGGGGGAAAACCCAATACTAAGAAAACCGATACCCATAGAAGAACCGATATCTGAGGGAGCTGATACTGAGAGAAACCGAAACCGAAGGTTAGCCCAGAGTCCCATCCCTAGCAAACACATGTTAGGAGACAAGTGGTGAGTTTACAGGGGGAAAGAGTGTCATGTGATCGTGTCTATGGATTTTGAAAGTCTTATCTGGCACAGTTGGCTTCATCTGGATTTGTGGGTGCTTGGCATATAGTGAAGCCAATCTTGTAGGTGTCTTACACTGGACACCCCAGCAATGGAAGTGTCCAGAATCTCTTGGGACCTGTGGAAAAAAATCTTATTTCCAAAATCAGGAGCAGGAGAAATGTCCTTAGCTTTCTTCTGTCTAGCAGATAGTTAATCAGACCTTCCTGGGCCAGTTCTGGAAACAGTCCTTTCTGTGTGGCCATTTGGCCTTCACTTACAGCAGAGCAGAAGTGCAAGCAAAGGGCTCTGCAAAACCTCAAGAAGGCCACAGCAGGCATGAGCCAAGAAATATTCCAAATTCTCTAATTAGTAACAGGCGTTGAACTCAGTGACTCCAGATGAACATCTTCTGTTCAGCATTCATTCTTTCACCTGCCTTGAGAGAAGGATCACAGACTAAGTGCTCTGCTAAATAGGCTGAAAGCTGGTCTGGTTCCAGTGGGCCTGCTGTTTTGTGCCCCTGTGTGCCCTTCCTGTACCAGCAAATCCTAAAGACCTATATTTGGCTGCCTCTTCCAGAAGGTGACAGAGCAAATGCAGCTCCACTGTGAAATGGTAGGAGTAGCAGGATTCTCAGGGAGGTGTGCGCTCTGTGGGGCACTTGCGTTCTTATGGTCCAGGCCTGGGACAGCTCCCCTATTTACAGCCTCGTGTGTTCTTTCTTCAGAGCTTGGATGCAGGAAAGTGCAGTTTCCTTTTACTCTGGCCAATAAAGCCTCTGCAGGGAGATGGAGAGTCCAGCTTCTCCTGCCTTGGCTATTCAGAGGTCTAGGGGCAGAAGTGGCCTTCACAACACTGTGAATACATGTGAACACATGAGCATCTTTTCTGTTTGTTATTGCTGCCATTTTGAAAAGATACCTGTCCTCTCAGGTGTAGAGCACAACATGAAAGTGTGACTACTGGGGGCTTGGCTAGGTTAGAAAGGGCCCTGATGCAGAAGATGGAATGCCCCCCCACCATCCGTCTCCCAGTAGCGCGGGATTATTATTATTAATAATAATAATAATAATTTATAAAAAAATTTATTTATATAATGCCCCCTGCCTTTCATGGCACTCGGAGCACTTCACAAATATAAAACAATATAAACCGTATAAAACAATTTGAAATGATGACAATTTAAAACAATAATAAAATATTTTAAAATAGGGGAAGGGAAAAGGGAGGACAATACAATTAAGGGAACCAGAAGTTGATCCTAAAAGCACCTAGAAAATAAATATGTTTTCAGTGTACCCTTGGTGACTGCTGCATAGCCTGCAGCTGGTCAAAGTGATTCACTTGGGGGCAAAAAAATTAATGGAAATGAGTGCAGAGACAGTATTTGGACTAGATAACCCCTGAAGTTTCGTCCAACCCTAAACTCTATGATTTGCTGTTAGCAGGCCACAAAATTAGTGATTCCAACAGTTATTTTTATGTTTGAAAAAAATGCTTAATTTTTAACGGAAAGATACATTTTGCACTTTTTCTGAATAACTACAACCAAAACATCTTTTGCTTAGTAGGTTGCTGGTAGATTTTCTAAAATTGAGTTTTTGACAATTGTGTGAAATATGGAAGAAAAAAATAAATAAGGCTTTTGTGGCAAAGTAAAAAAAATTGGGAAATGAAAAATATTGCCAGGTGGAGCAATGTGAAAATAAAATGTTGGTTACTGTTGCTAGTTAACTTGCTTTGAAATTTTGCAGAATTCTTCCCTACAGCCTCAAAAACCAGAAGGGAACGAAAAGAAGTTTAAATTACACCCGTGCTTATTTTTCATTATTGGGGTTGACATTATTGACACTGACAGGACAATCCTCCACCATTAAAGTCAATAGGAAGTTTTGCCATTGATTTTGATGATGGAAGATTGTGTCCTGGCGTGTATCAGATTGGTGACTAGGAAATGATTTCTTTTAAGTGAAATATGAATAAATAAGAAGTGCAGCAATAAAGCCAAAAGGACCAATAATCTCCTTGGTGCCATTTTTAACAAGTCCCTGCTTCAGACTGAACTGTGCCTACGATCTCTAGACCCTAATTCCGCAAACTGTTCAGGCACATGTGAAATCTTAATCTGTTGTCCTGGCAGTGAAATCTTGGTATTTAAAACACAACTGATTCCTCTGTAAAAATTTCTTTTTTTTCTGGCCTCTTACAAAGCCCTTAAAGCGGCTGCTTTTGCCTTGAAGTTGGCTCTGATAAATTGCTGTCATTGCAAGAGGCATGGGGTGGTGAGGAAGGTGGTGAGGTTCCAGAGCTCCAATTCTCTTAATCTTTGCTTGTTTTAAGTGGTGACTCTCTCCTGCCTAAAGCAACAACCATAAAGAACTGTAGTTTAAAGTGCCCTGCTGAAAGATGACATCTGTAAATGTTTTGTAGAGCTAGGGGCTGGATCACTGGGGACTTGTTGCGAACACACTGCTTCAAGGCAATCGCTAATTACTCCCAGTAGTATGAAGCCACCAGTTGATTTAGATACTGCGGTGTTCGACTGGCTGACTCCAAAGATATTGACTGTCTTGCAGTCGGCAGTTTCTTCTGTCATTGCTGAGCCCAGGCCAGGATGTAGCAAATTGTCAAATAGGAACCTTCTGGACCTACAAGGCTCCCTTGAATTTGGAAGAGCCAAAGCGACTTTTTGGGGTATGTTACCCCTAAGGTTATGTTGATCCATTCTTTTCCATCTTTGTGTGTTTCTGGGCAGTTGGAACAAAGTGGGAATTCTCCAAAACAAACAAACAAACAAACAAACAAACAAAAAAGCCAGTTAACCTTGAAAATGGAAACAAAAATTGTTTATTGGAAAAATCTGCATATTACAGAGATTCAGGTGTAGAGAGAATGAGCGTGGTTGCCATGTTGGTCCCAAATATAGGCAAATAGAAACAAAATAGTACACTGATATATTGGACCAGCTTCAGTTAGTGGAGGTGCAAGCTTTCATACCTCACAGGGTCGTTCGTCAGGTAAGTTAAGAGTATTAAGAATCAGGAGACTTGGCTGTATTTTTTGTCTTTTGGGAGAGATTTGTTGACCATGGCTCTGCTTCCTTATCCTAGAACAAACAAGTGAGGATGCCCTGTCAGAAGTACAGAGTGCTGATTCTTGCGATTTTTAGGTATTTTCTTAAAGCCCCAGCTGCTGAAATTTGTGCAAAATCCTTGGTTTCCATTTAAAAATAAGGTTTCTGGCCTGCTTCTTTGTGAGAAAAAGCAATTTATTGTAACAATAATGTCCCAGAAGCATCATTGTCTTTCCCCAACTGGTTTAGGTCTGGGATGCTCTATCAGTTGCCTCTGAGCTTGCCAGTCCAATGTGTATTCTTATTCTATGTCTGTCCCACTCTCTCATTCAGTCTGTCCATCAGAGGCACAAATGGAAGGGGAGAGGGTAGAATCGAATCTTCCTAGTAGATTTACCCACTTGGAGCAGCACCATCCCAACCCTGTTCCATCGTAGGGCAAACTGTAACCTTCCGAGATCCCTCCCCAGCAGCCTCGTTGTCCAGCTGCTGAATGGGGGGAGGCTTACTGACTCTTCCCTTGTGCTGGGGTTGGGGGGTGGGGAGCACTGCCAGGCTGAGGAAGGGATGAGGTTTCCAGGGGGCATTAATGTGGTTTTAGTATAGTTGTCCCTTAGGAAGCCTGGGCATCTGTTCAGCATAACTCACCTTCCATTGGACCTCGGGAAAGGTTGCCATGGCCTGGAGTTAGTCTGGGGTTGAGCTTACAGTCCTTATAAAATGCTCCAGACAGACAGCATAAAAAGCACAGTCTGAGGGCCAAACTCCTATCACTTAATTTCATGTGGCATAGAAACCCAGTGAGCTTTCTTTACCATGTAATGTGTGTGTCACACGTTTGCTACTAGTTAACTGCCAGGTGTGAAGGATCATCATCCCAGTTCATTGTGCTACATCCTAAACTATTGTACTGTTCCAGTATTCAGCCTTGGATCTGAAGTTTGCCGGTTGGGACCATATCTGATTTAGTGAAGGAGCTTCTAACACTGCTATCTGTGAGGTGAAGCTCAAATCTTCAGATCCTCCTCCTGCCCAAGGTACGAGGAAGGCAAATGCCCAGGCAAGTCAGATCACTACCTTGGCTAACAGGTGCCAAATATTTGCTGGCATTCTTCTGTGCAGTCTTTAAGTGGTAATAAAACCACATTGATATTAGCTTTTTGAGAAATCAAATTGGGTGGTTCCGCTGTAGGAAAGCATGAGGAGAGGCCAGGATTTTAAATACAGAGTTTGGGATTGGAAGCAGGAGCCGACCGCCGTGCAGAAAATTAAATTGACACACTTAATCTCTTGCTAGTAAGTTTCTGCACTTCCTGCGTGGGTCACAAGCATGGATGTAGAATGAGTTTCCTTTTATAGTCGAGGAATTGGAAAGGGGAAAATAAATTAAGTATTGAACCCCTTAAATTCTGTACTCCTGGAAGCTTTGTTCTCATGCCAGGCTGTGCTGCTTTTAGAATGATGAATGATAGCACCCTTGCGACATCCACAGCCTCTCCGAGTTCTGGCTTCTGTCAGCAAAACCCAGAGAAACAGGGAAGAGCCTTGTTGGGCTTGCCAGGATTTGCACTTTCCCCCGTGCAGTTGATTAACACCTAATTTGTCATCTCTGTGAGGTTGGAAAGCTTTTTTCCATCACACTTGTTCAAAGGAGGAGGAGAAAACTCAGATCCACAGATGCACTTTGGCACTTGTCAGATCCACAGATGCACTTTGGCACTTGTCAGATCCACAGATGCACTTTGGCACTTCCCTTGTGGGCAGACCTCTCAGCATTATGGGGAGAAAAAAGGAGGTGGTGGGGATGGGACAGCCAGGAAGCCTTATCAATTGGGAGAAAGGGATGATGGTTTTTAAGGTCCTGTGTTCACTGCCTTTTCCTGATTGGAATTTGTCACCCCATTGGTGGAAATGGGGAAAAGGTAGTGAACATGAGTCCCTGATGATTTGGTACACAAAAGTAGAATGTGCTTGCATGACAGCACCCCAATTGAGAGAGGCCTGTGTGATAGAGAAACGGAGAGAGAGAGCCCCTGTTCGCTGCAGTAACAAATACTAACAGCAGCGCGGTCTGAGTGAAAAATCATGTGAATTACTTCCTGCAGATGGACAGAAATGGCCAGTAGTTTTTCACCTGCTCCTTCAGGAGGCTCTGGGTGACTAGATTGCAAAACGAGAGTGATGTAACTGCCGCTGCAATAGGGACAATCTCTTTTTGTATAGATGATAGTCAGATGGAGCAGCTGTGCCGCTCTGCCTCATCCACCACCCACTGTTTCTGTCGGTCACCTTTCTCCTCTGACAGATTTCGCATCTGCCTCAGCCAAGAGTTGACATCACAACAGCTTAGCCCAAGCAAAGCACATGCTGGGAAATCAGGAGCATGAGTGTATTATTACATGGCTGTTTGGGAGATTTCTCAGGCTTCAGTGGAAACAGGCTTTGATCAGTTAAGGACACTGGGCTGACCAGCAGCCAGTGTCCAGCAGATGAGTAGCTCTCTTCAGGGTGAAATATGTTGCAGGCAGAGTAATTTAGCAGAAAATGTGCATCTCAGAGCTATCTTTCTCCGTACATGTCTAAATAGCAGGCGAGCCAAACAGCACAAGTGCATATGCCATCTACAGGAATAGAGAGGTACTTGCTGTACAGATTCAGTGCAACATTGGAATGGACCCTTTTTGAGATTGTGGCTTGTGAGCTGTCAAACAGAGAGGCCCTCGATCTTATGCAAGCTCTCAATGTTCTTTTTTCAGGGTGGTGAAGGAGGAGATCTCGGATGACAATGCAAAGCTCCCGTGCTTCAATGGAAGAGTGGTGTCCTGGGTATGTTGGCTCAATATATATGTTTGATTGTACATGATATCTATGGCTTTGGATGAAGGTTGGGATGTGTGCAAACCCCACAGATGTTCATGTGAGGTATGGTTATCAGAAGGGCCTGAAGCTTCAGCTAAAACGAAACATGGTTGTCCTTCTTCAAATAAGCCAAAAGAGGATGCACACAAGAGGATTTTCTCTCCCAAATGTTCTACTGTTACAAATGTGCCACCTTTTAACTTATGTGCTTTACAAGGGCCTGATCTTGCATATTTACATATGGCTGGCTTCTATTCACATGAGTAGCCCCACTGGCTTAATCAGGACAGTAGCTTGGGTAAAGTTACCCAGATACATAACTGTTTGCAGGATTAAACTCAAAATCATTAGTAAAATTGAATGAATGCCTTTTGGGGTCAAACATCTCAAATATGGAGTACAGAATTTATATTCCCAAACTTTTATTCAGGCACCTAAGCTAGCAGCTTAATTTTCATATTGCTGCCTTTTTAATAGACACTTTCTACTTTTGACAATCAGTACATAAATTTAGATGTATTACTATAGTTTCAAAGCAAAAATTTTCAAACATTACTTTGGCTGCAGTCCTCAGACCACTTATCCCATTGACTTCAGTGCAACTACTCTGGAATAACTCCAGAGTAAGTTGTTTGAGGATCGTGGCCTTACGAGGAAGTTTTCATGGTCACAGGAAGGCACCTGATTCCTATTGAAAGTCAGTGGATTAGTCACCTAAACTGTCATTTTTGCCTTGGAAAATAGGAGCCTAAATCTAATTGGGCCAATCAGATTTTAAAGTCATTTTGGTGCTTTTGAAAAATTTACCATTAGAAAAACTTTAGATATAAAAACTTACCAATTTGGCCTTAGCTTTGAGAAAATACATTATGTCCAGGATCACCAGGGTGGATTACTTTCTCTTGCTCATGTTGGTGCCCTCAGGTCTGCTCTGAGAAAGAATCCAAACTACACAAGTATTATATTGACAATTTTGTCAATTACTTATGATTAAGTGGTGTTTCTGCATCCGATGGATGTGGGAGCAGCTGTGGGGTTTTCCCTTAAAAGGATTTCAATAATGGATCTTTTCATCAAAGCCCTAAGGGTTCCATGTCTTGTTTCTCCATATTTTAGTTTGGAATTGGAGTGGGCAAACTAGAGGGAATTTAAACTCGCAAATTTGCTTTTGCTCCTGTGCAGCTTCAAAAGCATCCAAGGCATTTTTTAATGCTTAGTACCAAAAGGGACAGTTGTCGGAATCAACTTCTTTGGAGAAGCTGGGAAGTGAATATTATGTAACTTCAAGTGGCAAGGCTTAAGTGTAAGGAGTGGAACCAATGAGGAAGCGAGTGACAAACCTGGTATTGGAATAGCACAGGGAAAGCTTTGTTCTCTCTGCGGAATGTTGTTGGCGGCACTTTGTTCCACCTGATAAGTCTGTCTTGCAGGCAGGTTTTAAGCCTGCTGTATTTGCTGATCTGAAGGTATTTTTCTCCACCCTTTTCTGTTTGGAAGTGGCAATGTAGTACAGCAATGACCTAGAGCCCTCAGCTGGCGTTGTGCTAGACGCGCTATACAGATAGTGAGAAAAAGTCCCTGCCCCAAAGCTGGCAGCAGAAAGAATTCATAACTTGGAGCTGGCAGCAGGGCTGGATCTGGGCCAAGGTAGACTGTGTAACTTAAAAGTTGTGTTATATGTAAAGCGCTCTTGAGTGCCATGGCGGGGGGGGCACTATATAAAAATAAAGATGATGATGATGATGATGGTGATTGATGATGAATTTTATTTAACTTGCACAGGATCCTATGTGTTGGGACTGGCCCCACAGGGACTTCCAATACCAGGTCCATGGATCAACTTGAAATAATATGTGTGTGAGAACACTAGTGTAAAATACAGACTCACCTGTTCTATGGCAATTCAGATGGGGGCTGTCACCATGTGATGTATGAGTAAAGTAGAAATAACAATATCTACATAATGTAGGGGCTTCCTGGGCCTGCAGTACTGGGAGCCCCAACTTCTTGCCTGTTCACAATTCCCTTGCTCCTCAAAATGTATCTGCCCCTTCTCCATTGCTGCCTTTCATGCCTGAAACTCTCTCCCTAACACATTTGTTCTGCTCCTTCCCTCCCTATCTTCAAATCCCTACTGAAAACCTATCTCTTCCATCAAGCTTTTCATAGCTCCTCATCCCATTAGTCTCCATCCTGATTTTTGTATTTTCTTAGGTTCTCCTTCCCTGTAACTAAGCTAAGCACGTGCACCTGCAGCGTTGCAATTTCTTGAATGTACTTCTGTCTTTCCCTCTGTTCCCCTCTCCTTCATTTCCCATGACCTGTCTCTCAGATTGTAAGCCCACTAGGGTAGGGACCTGTCTGTAAAATTGTTGATTGTAAAGCACCAGGTACATTGCAGGCACTAAATAAATACCTAATAATAATGTTGGGTTTAACTGAACTGAAATTCGTTATGCAAACATTGTTCTTTTTCTAATGAGTGAGTTGGTGTGTGTCCAGTAAACATTCCTTTATTAAGAGGGGATCTAGCTAGCTAGTTAGCTAGCTAGCTATCCCCATCCCATCCCATCCACAATGGGAATTTCAGTTTAAAATAAAATTGAAAATACCCGAAAACGGCCATTTCGGATTAATCAAAAATTTTGGTTCTTTTTCGGTACTATCGGATCTTTTGCATTGATTTTTGTACCGAATTTTTAACGTTGCGGTTTGTCCTCCATTGAAAAACCGCAATGTTAAAAATCCGGTACAAAAATCAATGCAAAAGATCGGAAACCAAAAAAGAACCGAAATTCATGAGAACCGAAACCGAAATTGACCGAAACAGAATTTTTGCCCAGAGTCCCATCTCTACTATCTATCCCCTGCAGAAATGTTGTTATAGGGTTGCCAGATATCCTGTATTTTAAGGGATGTCTCTTACTTAGGAAGAGAACTCTGTGTAACAAAATCCACTGAGCTCTGCAGGACATAATCTAGCTTGCTAGCACTTCAGAACTCTAGAGCATCTCTTGCTTTTGAAATTTTGATTGGACAACTTCAGTTGTGAGAAACAAGATGATTGTCAAGCACTTGCACTCTTAAAATATGTTGTAAACAATAAATATTACAAAGAGCTTGCACTCTAAACAGGCAAAAAGTGAGAAAGGAGGTAAAGGCAGGAGGAGGTGAAATTACTTGCCCAAGGCTGAGCTAGGTATAGTACTTGGTTCTCCCCTGAGTCCCAGTCTCTTGTCTGGCCACTAGACTCATGATTCAGAGATGGTATGGTCACTGTTGTTATGTTAACCACTTATGTGGGCTAATAAGATGAGATGGGCAGTTCTGGTCGCTACTAATGCTGGGCCATTACTAGGAGATGAGGGGCTGGAGATGATTGTAATGAACATAACCATGTGACTTTGTGTATTGGGGTCATCTCCCAGCCCCTCTACTTTCCCAGACGTGACTGTGGTGTAGAACTAAAATGAATATCAGTGGTGAATATCTTCTCCAGTAATTTTGACTGAATTGAACTGTAACTGTTGAAACCAATAACAACTGCTCATTGGTGGATATTCATTTTGGATAGTTGGTTGCTTCATTTCAGCTATTTCTTCATGGTGGGGCCCTTTGCAAGTGGTTTGAGTGCTACTAGAACATTTTCAAAGTGGGTGGGGGCAAAGTATTGGCTCGACTCTCTTCTCCACCCACTTTGAAAATTTTCTAGTGATGTTTAAGCAAATTGCAAAGCCCCCACCCCCTAGAGTCCAGGGCCGAGGCTTAACTAAGCCTCCTCACTCCATGGTAACTAGCTATACCCCTGGATGGGTATCTGAAAATGTGAATAATATCTGCAAATACAAAATGGACTATTTCAGCACTATTGTGGCACTGATGGGGTAGGGGGATAAAGTCCCTTTTGCTGTAACCACTGTTACCATGGCGTTCTATGAGGACCCCTATTTGGAGCTAGTGCATTAAGTCACACTCCTCTGGTGAGGATCTTTATCCGGTGTGTGCTCCTGTACTGTTTCCCTTCATCAGCATTCTGCTCCATCTCTTCAGAAGGCCCTTTTGTAGTCAGCTAATTGTAGTTATTAACTGCAATCTGCTGCTTGTCACATGTGCACGCTGCCCTTTGGGAGGCTTCCCATCCCACGCACAGGTGACTGGCTCTAAAGATTTGAGCGCTGCTGCTACACACTAGACTCAAAGATAGTCTCTCATTGCCTAGCTGGTTTCCTTTGACCCATAGCTGATTTTGCAGTTGCACTGAGGTCTCACTTGGCAGAGAGGCAGAATATTACAGAACCTGCACTCTGAGCAATTGTTCCCTAAGGCTTGCCGTGCAAGATGACTTCCTTGCTGGGTTGAGGATTATGAGGGAGCTTTGTGTACCAAATCTGCGGAGCGTTCATATTTATTAATGCTTGGCCGTTTACAAGGGTATTGCTGTGACTGGATACAAGGTTTACAACTCTCAGGGGTAATTCACAGAGTAATGTGCCTTAAAGCCAACAGGGAGGATATTTTATGAGCCTTTAAGCTTTGAGTGCATTTTTCTTCCTTGAGAAAAAGCCTATAGCAAACAGATCCCTGTTTACTATCATCTGAGAGGCTATTAAGACACTGTGAGATGTTACTTTCCTATTGGTGCCCAGTAGAAGGGGAGAATCAGGGTCAGCCCCAGCCACTTGGATGCCCTGTTCAAAATCACTTGGCAGTGCAAGCCCCAATCTGTAACTTGCACTATGGGGAAGGATGGTCTGGTCCCTTGCTGAATGACTGACTGAGGGGAGGGGTAAAGCAGGAATCCCAGGGACGGCCTCTAGCCTGGCTTTCTGGGGCAGTAGTACAAAGGACAGTACAAGTACATGACTCTCAATTGCATGGATTCCTCAGAAGGCTGCCACTATGGAATAGGCATCCACCTTACTCAGTGATCCTAGTGAGAACACTGCTGATTTCTTAAGAGCCCCCCCTTGGATTCAGGACAGATTGTTCAGTCTTGATTGTGTAACTCCAAGCTCAGTTTAGGCACTTTATAAGCTTTTTGCATCCTACTGTGTCGGAGTTGCTTAGAAAGTTTGTTTGGAGATGGGTCTATTTTATGTGCATGAGTTGTGGAAGCCCAGTGAAATGCAGGTGGCATGTTGTAGCCTGTAGGAACATGCGCTGTCGCTTCCCGACTGGCTGCAGGAAACCAAATGCCAGGGAGGCTGTTCATATGGGCTTCTAGTAGTTTCCTCTAGAATTTTGCTCAGCTGGAGCGCCATGCCCTGAACCCCACGCTCTCTTCAGCATTTCCTACTTTGCCTTTCCCTTCCTAGTGTGGGCAGAGTAGAGGGCTGTTCCCCTTTCCTGGCTCCTCCCTTCCAGCTGTTATCAGACTTCATTGGAGCAGTGGCAGTAAGTAAGGTGAAGGAGAGATTCCTTAGAACCAGTGACTCCTTGGCTCCCCGCTTGCCTCCACCAGCCCCTGTCCTTCATCTTGATGCTGCCGTGCTCTTCTCTCGCTTTCCCGCCCTTCCCACAGCTGGGTATTGCCTTGTGCCCATAGGGAGGGGGTTGGGAAAGCAATCTCTCTGTGCCTGGATGGTGAGGTCCTGGACGGCGCCACTGGACACTCAGCTCCATTGATTTGCATTCTTTTACTACACCGCTTCTTGTGACAACCTGGGTGTCCATAGCAGTGCTCTTCTCTTTGAGTTAGTGCTGAGCTCTTGGCTTAACAGGCAGTGGGTTATATGGAGACTGCTCCCTCACCACTGTGAAGGAAGTGGCTATAGGATCCAGTCACTAGGATTGATTTCTCCCCCCAGTCCTTGTTACTCACTGGGGAAATGAGCTTCAGGAGCAGAGTTGAGCTTGTCTGCTCACGCTATGGGGATTGCCCAGAGAGCAGGAAAACAGCAGGGAGGTGAGTGTCAAAAATCCAATTTGTCCAGGGGTGTAGTTATCATAGGGACAAGAAGGACATCTGTCCCAGGGCTAAAGTGGGGTGGGGGCCCACGGCCCAGGTTTGGTGGGGCAGAGTAGTACAAATCCTGTCCTGTTGCGGTGCCGTGTGGCTGGGTCAGAAACTGAGCTGAGTGGAAGCGCCTGCAGCACATGGCAAGCGTGGGACCCACCTGATGGACGACACAGGATGGAGCAAGCACTATCGGTGGCACGAGACAGGCAGTGCAGCCGCAGCTTCCAGGTCTCAGGCACAGCAAGCGGAGGGAGGGAGGGAGGGAAAGGTGCTGCAGGGAAGAAAGAGGGGAGGAGGTGGAACAGGGAAGAGGATGGTGATGGGGGAGGGGGTATGTCCATTTCTTGCACCTGGGCCCATTCTAACCTAGCTATGCCCCTGAATTTTTCCTGGGAATCTAAAAATCTGCAAATGGGCCTACTTCTTGTTCATTTATATTGTGATTACAGTGTTCAAAGTGCTTTCCAGTCCTTATCTAGTTTACTCTCAGTCCCAGCCTAGACCAGGCCAGAAGCCCCAGGAGGCCTGTGGAAAGTCCTGGGCAAGGTAGAAGGTCCCTGGGCAGGCAGGGGCCAGAGTGGGGCCCTGCACAAGTGACTACACTGGCAGTTAGTACATCACTTCCTCCCTCCTGGAAGCGCTGGCCCCCACCAGAGCCAGAGAGGCACCACAGCAGGCTTCTGTGCTGGGGTGGGGTGGGGTAACTGGCGTTGCACCCATTGCTGAGGAAGGGCGTTACAGGGAAAATGCTGTTCCCTCCCCTTCCCCCATGGAGTCCTGGTGCAGTGTCTCTCTGGCTCTGGCCCATGCTTCCAGGAGGGGTTCTTCCCAGGCCCTACCCCCACCCACACTCTGTGCCTTGCTCTTCATAGGTGAGTCCTGCTCACTCTCACAGCAGCCCTGTGAGCTAGGTCATTATTATTCTCAGTTTATAGATAGTAACTGAGACGGAGGCCGCTTTTAGACATGCGCGGCGCACACGTGGCATGAAATCACCCCGTGTGTAAATATCCCGCACGCGGGATTTAGATGTGACATTTCACATGTTAAAGCCGGCCGCACATTCTTTTAAAACCGTGAATTAAATACCTCGATGTCAAGGGGTAGAGCAGGAATCCCCGGGACGACCTCTCTAACCTGGCTTTCTGGGGCAGTAGTACAAAGGACAGTACATGACTTTCAATTGCATGGATCCCTCGGAAGGCTGCCACTATGGAATAGGCATCCACCTTATCCAGTGGCCCTGGTGAGAAAAATCACTTTGATGTCAAGGTCAAGTCAAGTCAAGTTTATTACGGGTACTTGCTCTCGCCATATCCCAACACCTAACAGCAACAACAAACAACATAAAATCCAACATTTAAATACAAAATAGAATACCAATTGGTATTAGTCATCAGTCAGCTCTTCAATACTCTTAAGTTCTTACCAGGACACATGCCCTCCAGGTTCATAACATATTAATATAGTTGACGTCAAGGTATTTAATTTGCGGTTTGTGCGAAATGTCGCATCTAAATCCCACACATGGAATTTTTACACGAGGTGTGATTTTATACCACGTTTGCGCCACGCATATCTAAAAGCGGTTTGGGAGAGAGTGGCTTTCCCAAGGCTACCCAGTGCATTCCTGGCTAAGAATTTAAACCCTGTTCTCCCAGGTCCAATCCCAACGCTGTATCCACTAGGTTATACTGGCTCTTATTGGATGTGGCCCTTAAACCAAATCTGCTGATATGTGTACTAATCCCCTAGCCATTGAATGAAGGCGTTAATGCCAACAATAGGTTCATAGTCAAATAGGCTTCCATCCTCCTCCATGGACCAGGCCTTTATCTTTTCCCTTTCTTTTCATCCACTCTCTGGGGTTTATTTTCTCTATTTCAAGCTTGTCCATGTGTAGTTTGTTGTACAGCGGGGAAGAGAACCTTTATTTTGCTTGTGCAATTGTACTAGTTTCTGATGATTATATATGAACTGTCAAGTTCAGTGATTACCCTGCACTAGCCCTCCTGCCTGGAAAAGTAAGATTGAGGTTACCTGTAGGGCTGTCAGAGACTCTTGTCAAACTAGGCAAGCACTTGGGCTGTGGCTATATAATTTCCCCCTTTTACCTCCAAGGTAAGGAGGCAGCATGGCCCAGTAGATAAAGCGCTACACTGGGATTTCAGAGGCCTGGCTTTCTGTACCCCTGACAACAATGACCACGGCAAATAATTACTGCTCTCTCTCTCTGCCACTGGAAGCTATGATGATTGTGGTAAAGCACACTGACCTACATGTGTGACCAGTGCTCTGAAGAACTGTGTATTATGGACTTTGGTTTTAGTTGTGTGTGTTGTTTTTTTAATTAAAAAAGATAATCCTGATTTTTAACAATATCCTGAAATATACTTTTAGCAGATTCAATCTATTGTTAGTGATTAGGGCTGAAAGCATGAATCAATTAATTGTTTAGATTTGTCAATGACTGCTGATCTTCCAATCCTTCCTAAAAAACTACTGTTTCTGTCAGGCTTTCCCTAGCTCCTCATCTCCTCGCTCATGCTTCTTATACTATATTATCTCTCAGAATCCAGCACCTACCCTTGGAACTAAGCTAAACGTATACCTGCAACTTTTCCACTTCACAAAGGTATCCCTATCTTTCCCTATGTTCCCTTTCCCTTTGGCTCTCCTCCCTTGTCCATCCTAGACTGTAAGCCTCCCAGGGCAGAGACTTATCTCTAATCCTGTCTGTATTGCTGGTGGAATATAAATAATAATACTAGGGCATTGATTTCAGATTAAAATGGAGAGCTGAAATTATTTTTTAAAAATCTAGTATTTTAAACATAACAAAAGATTTAAAGAAATAATTTTAAAAATTAAAAGCAATTTAAAAAAAGAAAAGAAAAATAACTTGACCATCCTCCAGAATCAATGAATAGTGTCGTATAAAGATGTTTAGCGGGTCTATAGGAATTTAGTACTCTATTGATTCATCAGTTGAAAGCATCACAGTTAATCAGCTAAAAACTCTAATGAGTTGACAGTTCTGCTATTTCTAATTTAATTATGGTAATGCTACAGAGCTCAATCCACTCCCCAGACATAATAGAAGACGTAAACCATGCTTTCTTATTGCCTTTTCCTAGAGGTTTTAAAACCTTTTGCCTGTATCACCCCATTTTGAAAACTTTGATATAATCCCACAAGCCTTGACAACAACAAAGACTTGCAAAGTATGTCAAGGGGTTGGACTGAATGACCCTTGAGGTCTCTCGCAGCTCTAAGAGTCTATGAAATACCAGTTGAGATGGCACATTCCCACTAGGGCTGGTAGCACGCAGTTTGGGAACCTCAGACTACCCCTACTAGAAAGGAAAGGTGCTGTTTATTATTTATTTTTATTATTTATTTCAATTTATAGCCCACCCCTCCCTGAAGGCTTAAGGCAGATAACAAAACCTACATAAAAGTCCATTTTAAAACCCAATCTATATGAAAATATAAATATTCCCCATTTAATACAACATCCCAAATCCTATTCCTGCCTGCCAAATGCCTGGCCAAATAAATAGGTCTTATGTTGACCCTGTGGAATGCCTAGGCTTGAGAGTTTCGAAGCTGTGGAGCAGCCACTGGAACTGGCTCTCTGTGTGCTCATGCCATACGGACCTGGTGCAATGATGGCACTTACAAGAGGGCACTCACAGCTGATCTTGGGGGTTGCGATGGGACATAGGGGAGGAAGCAATCTTTTAGATATGGTCTTTGTCTTGTATTACTGTCCTGCCTAAATGTTAACATCCCCACCAAGGTCAAGCAGCCCTGTTGTGCTATGTGCTGTACAGAAATGCGTTAGTGGATAGACCCTGCTCCAGAGGCTCTGTAGACAGAAAAGGACAGAAGGAAGAATGCTGCTTATCCTGATTTTGAAAAAGAGGGAATTGAGGCACTGAGAGAGAGCGCGCTTGATCTTGGACCACTTAGGCTGCAATCCTCAAACCTCTTTCTCCAGAGTAATCAAACCAGGATTGATGGGACTACTTGGGAATTGAGAACTGGCACCGTAGAGACTCATCCATAGAGCCTCAGCCTGCTGGAGTCAGTGGAAAAATGCCCATTGTGACTTGTTCAAGATCACGTAGAAAAGATGAAGTAAAGCCGGAAATCTCTTGAGCTCATGTCCGTTACCTTTCCCACCACTAGCCCCATCTAGGTTTAACATGAATGCCTCCTAATTAAATTGGAAGAATTTCTTGAAGGACAGCTGGTTGTTGTTGTTTTTTTACTTTCTTTTCTTGAACTCAGATGGGATGGTTATTAGCAACATGTGAACTTGAAGGGGAAAAGCTGAGGCTCATTGAAATGAGAGTGTCTAAAGAGAGATTTGAAGCATAAAAAAAGCCCAACTGGAACCCAAATCTCCAATGATTTAGGCCTCAAGATGAACTTGAAATGATGGGAACAGACGTCAAAAGCTTTCCATTTTAATTGGCCTCGTGCAGAGATTTCAGCGACCGTGGAATGTTACCTTTCCTGCCTACAAAGGTAGAATATTCATTAATTTTGATACAACTGTGACGTTTAGAGGTCACTGCTGAATTCAAGGTGGGTCGGTTCCTATGTGGAGCCGAGTGTCCTCCTGGAGCTGGCATCCTAAATACTTTTGTGGGCACAGGATTGGCTGGGGTTCAGTAACAGCTGTTGGCTTCCTCAGCACCATGGTTCATGGTTGAACCTCTGTCCGCACCACATCACACATCTGGAACTTCCACTTCTGCCTCCCCATTGTCCTGCCATGCCAGTCACGCCCGTAGCCAAAGACCTCATGGTTGTAGCCCTGCTGCATATACTTCTTGCATCTATAGCTGTGTTCCTTACACCCATAGCCGTGCCACACACATGGAGACTCCACCTCAGTGCAGCAGGCAAAAGCACCAACCCTGTATTATTATTATTATTTATTATTATAAATATTTATATAGCGCCAGCAGCCATGTGCCTGGCGCTGTACAGAACATAGAAATAGACGCGGTCCCTGCCTGTGACTTACAATCTAAAAGACAAAGGGGGGGAGATAGGGAGAGGGGACAGTGGGAGAGACAGGGGAGAAGACTAACAAACATTCAGGCGGATGCGAAGTCTCAGGTGCGTGTGCTTGCTTGGTTACAATCAGGTTCGTTGCAGCAGTCTGCAGAGGAGGGCAGACAGTAAGCATAAGGCGAACGACTAGCAGGCATTGGGAAAGGCAGCGAGGAAAAAATGGGACTTGAGGAGAGATTTGAAGGAGCGGAGGGAGGGGGCAAGGCGGATGTGGGTAGGGAGGGAGTTCCAGGCATGGGGAGCAGCGAGGGAGAAGGGTCAAAGGCAGTTAGGTGAGCAGGATAAACGAGGGAGAGTGAGGGAGGGGACAGAGGAATAGCGGAGAGCACGTGCAGGAGTGCATAGGGAGATTAGGTCCGAGAGGTAAGGGGGAGCTTGGTTGTGGAGTGTTTTGAACGTGAGTACCAGGAGTTTAAACAGGATACGTTCAGGAAGGGGGAGCCAGTGAAGAGAGAAGAGGAGAGGCTGCACATAGTCGAAGTGATGGGCAGAGTGAACGACAGCAGAGTTTTGGCAGCGGAGTTTGGCAGCAGAGTTTTGGATTGCGATAAGGGGGGACAGGTGAGAGCGAGGGAGGCCAGCAAGGAGGAGGTTGCAGTAATCGAGGCGAGAGATAACCATGGCATGAACAAGGGTTTTGGCCAAGGAGGTAGAGAGAAAGGGGCGGATCTGAGCAATGTTATGGAGGGCAAATAGGCAGGATTTGGCAACAGAGTCAATGTAAGGTTTAAAAGAGAGGTGCGTGTCCAAGATGAAGCCCAAGCTACGGGCTTAGAGAACAGGATGGATGGTGACTCCATTTATGCAGATGGGCAGGTTAGAGGGAAAGGAAGAGGAGGGAGGAAAAATGAGAAGATCGCTCTTGGCCATGCTGAGCTTGAGTTGATGTCAGGACATCCAGGCGAAGATATCAGAGAGGCAGTTGACGAAGCGTGAGTGGACAGAAGAGGAGGGGGGGGGGGGTAGAAAGATAGAATTGGGTGTTATCAGCGTAGAGTTGGGTGTCATCCGCTGCTTCCAGTGTAGTCTGTGACCAAACTCTGTGCCTGACCTTCTGGTTAAGATGGTGTTTATGACTTCCCTCGTAAGGAATCTGCAAAGCGTGGCTTTGTGGTGGACGATGATGTCACTGAAGTCGTGCGATTTAACATGCTGAACTGTCAGCCGTAACATCTGTGCCTGACCTCTGTTAGCAATTGCAAATGATTTTTTTCTGCACTAACGCCTGTAAAATTGCAACATTTATCTGCTTCTCCTTGCTGCTAATTAACAGAGGAAGTTTATGGAAATCTTACTGTAAATTAATTGTTCACACTTCGAAAGCTCTTAACAATCACCAGCGTTTGAGCTGAATAGATAAAGGCATCCATGCATTTCAGGACTTGCTGAGAATTTACCTTTCGGAAGAGACATGACACTGAATGGACTCGGGATTGTTTGGATCCTCTTGAGTTTAAGCACATGGTGGCCTAGAGCAAATTACGTGTACACATCTACAAAACCACTGTTAAATGTCCCATAGGGCACAAACAAGATTACACCATCCCTGTGTGTCCGTGACTACTCGTTGCCTTTCTTAGATTGCCAGTTGGCTGTTGCCACCTCTTTCTGTGCCTTAGTTTCCCCATCTAAAATGAAGATAAGGATCATTGCTAATTTCTGAGGGGCTTTGTATGGCTTGGATGAAGCAGTGTGTAAGTGAGCAGTGACAACAGGACCGTATGCTACTGCACCTGTGAGGCTGGTATTTCTTTTAGACACTTGGAGACGAGGGTAAACTGGAAGGAGATGAGTAAGACCAGTGATCAGAGAGAAGCTTGCTACTCGTATCCAGTGCCTCCATGGGTGTGGGCATCAGTCTGGGGGCAGGCAGTGTCCACAACTGACAAGTCTGTGTGCCATGCTGTGCCTTCAGTCCAGCCACCTGCTGCCCTTGTTCTTCCACCACCACGGCGGCCTTTGTGTCCCTCCCGCAGCTCTGTGTTTGCAACTCTGTTTTGTTTGTGTACTCAAAGTGCTTTTCAATCCTTATCTACTTTAACCCTCGCAACAATCCTATGAGGTATTATTCCCATTTTACAGATACAGTGTTGCCAACCCCACCATCTTATAAATCAAGAGACAAAGGGTGATTTCAGAAGTGACGGGGTGAATGTCCACCACAGTCAATCTCAGTCAAATGCGGGGGGTGGTGAAAGCGCCGTGCATGTCTGCTTGCTCGCATCCAGATGTTCACCACAGTCAAACGCGGCCCGGGGTGAAGCTAACCACGCTTTGTGAGGTCGGGGCGGGAGGAGGTCCGGAAGTGTGATGAATGGTCACCACGGCAGGGGTGAATGAAAAGTAACTTCTGAACGGAAACCCGCAGCTGCGGTGGAAGGAATTGACCCCAGCCGCGGTGCATTCTGTGGCTCAAACCGCGGTCCACGTCTCCACTGCATGTCTGTTGTGTTCCTCCGGCCCATGTTCTCTCTGATTGCCCCCGGGCAGCGGTCACGATCCTGTCACTTCCGTTGGGGCCGCATGTGTCACCACAGCCCGCGGTGAATCCATTCACACCGGGGTGGGATTCACTGTGGTGAACTGGAACGCGTCACTTCTGAAATCACCCAAACTCTTAAAACTCAGTTTATGCAGGCAGCCCCAGTCAGGGCCAGCCCTGGCAGTTTTGCTGCTGCCCTGGGTAATTGCCTGGTTTTTCCTGCGTACGGGCCGGCTCTGTTCCTCCAGCTGCCCAATATAGGGTTGTCATATATGCAAATTTTTTCAGGACTCATATGAAAAATACATGTTGCAGGGCCTGCATTGGCACCTTAGGCACCAATGCAGGCCCTGCAACATGCATTTTTCATAAGTGTCCTGGGAAAATTTGCATATATGGCAACCCTACCCAATAGCACCCTTGTCATAGCAGATGTTTTGAATTTGTTCTTAACACCCATTGCAGATATTATTTCCCTGTTGTCTGGATGTCTTTGAAGATAAGGGGCGGCTGAACTCGCTTGCGAATCCCAGCATTTGTTATCAATTCATTCTGTTTAATCCCCAGAACTTTCCCGAGGCATTTGCTTTCAAAGGGATTTAAAGATCTTCCCGGATCTTTGGGAGGCTTCCAGTTTTCACACCCGTGTCTTAAAGCGCAACTAACTTTTGAATTGAAGATTCATAGCTTGGTCTTTATAAATTGCAAATTTTTGATAACCAGATCTTATTCAAGTTGGATGTGGCTGCCGCCTTGCCAGTTCATGACAGTCTTTCCTTCTGGGCATCTCCATTGACTTGATGTTACTGCCAAGATATGCAAACGGACTCACTTCTTGTATTGTTTTTCTTTCCAAGGTAATGCTGAAGTTGGGAGTTGCTGGAGCCCTTATTAGATCGGTTTCCCTTATAGCTCAGAGCTTCCTAAACTCTGGGTCAGGACCCCAAGTGGACTCACGGCATCTGTGGGTGGGGTCGCAAATGCAACTGATATGCTTGAAATGCAGCAGGTTGGAATAATTGGAGGTGGGCAAATGGCTGCATGGGAGCCACATGTGGCTCTCGGGTACCTGTACAGTGGCTCTCGCTCGCCAAAAGTGACCGACTGGGTGTGTGTCCATGGAAAAGAGTCAAAGTCGTCATTTTGGTAGCTGGAGCCTCGTGGGGGCCATGGGAGCAAGGGGAACATGCTTTATGAGCCGCTATTGCTGCTGCTCAAACCCACCAGACCATCTGGTTGCCCGAACTTTTATCTTAGGGGGGAGTGTTTGGTGGTAGCTGACCTTCCCCGTCCCTGCAATCAGAGGAAGCCATGATTGATGTAATGCATCTTGTGAGTCTCAATGATATGAAAATGTTGGTATGTGGCTCTTGGGCCTGGGAACTTTGCCCACACCTGAACTATGTGATCCTTGAGGTACCTTCCAGCCTTACACATCAGTGATTCTGTGCTTTCAAGTCTGCTGCCTGGGGTCAGAGGACTATGTTTAAGTCTCCAAATGGGGTCATGCAAGCAAAATATTCATGAGCCACTGTTGTAGGCTAGACTGCTTTTGTAGTGCTGTCTGGTCTTTTTGCTATTGCATGCTGGTTGTTGATTGAGCTAACTCAGTGGTTTTCAAACACAGAAGGTATTTGGGATGGGCAGTGGGGTGTGGGAAGGAGTACAGCTGGCTGCACTTAGACTTGGCTAGGGGGTGTTTAGTAAGGGGGATAGAGAAGGGAAGCAACAGGAGGAGATAGGGACAGAGGAGGCAAGGTGTGTGTATGTATTTATTTGTGGTGGAAGGAGCAGCCTCAGCTACCACAGGCAAGAGGAAGAGGCTGCACAGTTGAAAGTTTTTTGAGAGCTACTGACTTAGAAGAGCTAGGATGTCAGTAAAATCTAGATCTTCAAGTATGCTCTTCTTAAATTGCATGGCTCCCTAGCGTTTCCACACCAATTCCGCATTCACAAAATAAGCAGCAAGCAGCACGGAGAGCGGAGGATGGGATTTCTTCTTTGGTTCTCTTTCATCATTTGGAGATAGGAAGTGACATAACCGGAAGTGATTGATCAGGAGCAGAAGCTTGCTATTCGGAAAAAAAACGTTCACAAAGCGCCATTTGAGAGAGCCATTGGGTAAAAACAGACGTGACAGTGGCTCACTGTGGCCCGCTTTGAACTGGGCTTCACCTGGACTTCTGTGCAGGCACCACCAGATGTTGGCCCGGGATTGCCCCAGGCCACTTGACGGCTAGCCCAGGCTCTGACCTCGGAAAACCATAGAGGTCACAGCCCGTCCAACCACGCCAAAGCAGGCCACAGTGGTCTATCACCTTGGTCTGGGCTGGCAGATGCAGTCCACGCCATGGCTGCCCATCATGGTGGGGGGCCAGGCACTGGACACAGCGCAGGGCTGGTTGGCCGGCTGCATGTTCATGTTTCTCCCCACCCTCCTCAGGCCTTGGCCACAGGCACATTTGTTCTGCGACCTGCCCCAGCCCACGTTCACTGCGGCTTCCCAGGCTGGAATGCCGCCGCACTGCGGTCACTTTTGTTTTAACCAGTCGTTCATGCAAACCCTTTGCATCAAGTGGGAAGAGCATGAGTGAGTTAAAGGGCACAGGAGATTATGACATTTTCATGTGGTCAATGAAATTGACCACTCAATTTGGGTGTGTGCCACTAAGCAAATTGTAGGAGATTTTGTAGCTTCCCTTCTGACCAAAGTGCTTATGCTCACTGTAGCTCCTTCCACTCAGTACTTCATTTACTTTCCACTACTTCACAACTTAAACAGTTTTTAAAATCCAAACTAAAATGTTCACAAACAAGCCTAAGTACAACATTAGTACTAGGATTTCAGGCCCTGTTCTCTTTAATGTCCAGCTTCACTCAGCAGCTGTTTCAGTTCTCTCAGTCTCAGTGGTCACTCTTTTCTGAACTAGTGGGTCTCAATTGTGGAGTTGCAACTCACTGGTGGGTCCTGGGATGGTATGAGGTGGGTCACGGACGGCATCTGGAGCAGCCTGGGTGTGGGGCGGCAGAGATGCTCCTAGAGGCCCCATGGGACCTGATGCAGGCAGTTGTGACATGAGCCCATCAGCATCCCCTACTGCTGCTTGTTCTGGCTTCCTGTGCTGCTGGGAGTGATATAGAGAGTGCATGGCTCCCTATAACTTTTCCACCTCTCTGGCTCTCAGCACTGCTGGCACAGGCAAGATCACCCCTACCCCCGGTGATCCTGTCCTGCAACTCCTAATCCAAGATTTTTTTTCAAGTGAGTTCCAGAATTTAAAAAAATGCTTGGGTGGGTCTTGTCCACAGAAAGGTTGAGAACCTCTGTTCTTCTTTGAGGATCGCCGCGATTCTCACTATTGGGATTCACTTCCTGCTCTTCAGGTACCGGAAAACCTCATTGTCAGCAGTTTCCAGGCAGAAGATGTCCTGGAAAGCTCTAGAACGTGGTAAGGGCTCCGCCCCTCCCGAGAAAAGCACAGGCCCTAGATCACGCGAGAGAGGGAGGAGATAAAAGGGGGAGGAGTCCTCGCCACCTCAGTTCCTTCCAACCACGTCGCGATTCGAAGACCTCGTGCTTTTTAGCACTGTCAGTAGTTTTACTAGAACCTTTTTAGCACTGGTAAAATCGAATAGTATTTAGATTAAATGAAAGAAGAACTAGAAGACTTCGCGGTTGGGCTGAGCCCCACCCTGCGGGGTTGTCCCCCGGGGCTTACCGCCTGCCTTCTCCCCTCAGGCCGGCAAACTATGCCCAAGCAACTGGGCTTCAAATGGTGTGCCTCCTGCCCTGCCACACTCTCCATGAGTGATAAGCACACTCAGTGCCTCGCCTGCCTGGAACAAGGCCATAACACTTGCGCCTGTTCGCTCTGGGCCAGCCTCTCTTCACGAACTAAGAGGGCGAGAACGTTTCGGCTGCAGGAGATCCTCACCAAGAGGGCGCTATAGGGTGGTGAAAAGGGGCCGCTTACGCTCCCCACCCGGCCCTCCGTTCACATGGACACGCCGCCCCCGGTACCGGCCATGCCGTCACAGACCCAGGATCACGGTACCGCCTCGGAACCGCAGGCTGCCCCACCATTGGTACCTGTCGTACCTAGCAGCTCTACTAACATTACCCCAATCTCTGAGGCCTCCCGATCAAAGGAGCATCACTCTAAGAGGCAAGCTGAGCAGCGCAAAAAGAAAAAGAAATCCATTAGCGCGGACGCAGCTGCTACCCTGTGCACAATTGAAGCGGAGACCGTTTTCTCCGAACCGGTGAGCCTCCTAAGTGCACTGGTCCCCCTTCCGGTACCACTGCCACTAGCACCAACCCCGGACTACAGCCTCCCGTTCCACCAACAGCTTTTCCCCGGCGTCCAGCATTGGACCGGTACAGAGAATCTTGCTCCGCCTCCCATAGTGGGTACCATTGGTACCATTGTTCTCGCTCTGGGTCCACCCCCAGGCAGGGACCATCTGAGCTGGAGGAGCATACCGGACAGGAGCAGAATGATCTGCCCAACCACTGGGCACCGTCCCTGCGGTACCATAGAGAGCAGAGGTCACGTTCCCCATGTTCCTGCTGCTCCCCATATGACAACAGCCGGTACCGGTATGATGATAGTCGGTACCGAAGGTATGATTACAGAGACTTCCGGTACTGTCACCACTCTCAGAGCCGGTCACCCTATCGCGCGACATGAGACTTTCACAACCTGCAGTGCTTCACTGACTGCAGGGATGACGCCGAGCAGTACGTATCCCCCCGCCCCACCATGCTCAGCGCCTACAGCAACGGTATCCAGACCCCCACCGGACTCACCAATCTTACAGGATCGTGCACCTTCCCTGGCGATAACGCAGCCGACTCAGTCTCCTCATCTCCATCCTCGACCGATGGTACCGCCGGTACCGGCTGCTTCCACGACTCCGTCGGTACCAGGCGCTCCTACAGGGCAACAGGAAACAAGGTCAGCTCTACCTGCTGAGTCCTCCTTCCTCAACACTCTTTTAGGCATCCCTGCAACTCCTTCTGAACCTGAGATCTTGTCAGAACGGTCTGCCTCTGTGTCATCCTCCTCCTCCTCTCCTCAAGAGGAAGATGAGATTATCTTCCCCCCCTCCGCCCGATACCATCTCTGACACTAATTTGACCCTCACTACTGAAGATATCAAGACGTTCCAGTCTATGTTAAAGAGACTGGTCTCCCCCCTTCCCAACTCCCTTCAAGGGTGGTGAAGAAATCTCAGTCTGGGCCCTATTCTAGGATCGGGGGATGCAGGCCAGATTATGATACCCATGTTGGAGCAACTCTTGGAACCTTCCAAAGCAGTTTGGGCAAAACCCACCTCTGCTCCACCCACTAATAAACTTGCCGATGCTTTATACGCTCTTCCTAGGGAGGAAGCAGATATGTTTTACAAACACCCAGCCCCAAATTCCCTCATCATCGCTGCGGCCTCTCTGAAGTCTAGGGCAGGGGGTATCCAGACCTCCCCCGCAGACAGAGAGGGTAGACGGCGCCTCAATGTCATTGGCAGAAAGATTTTCTCCTCGGAGACTCTTTCTCTTCAAGCGGCTAACTATGCCTCCGCCTTATGCGGCTACCAGCACTGGCTCTGGTCCCAGTTAAGCAGAGCCTCTGACCCTAGCCAAGTCCTAGCCCTCCAGCGAGAGGGCATGCAAATAGCACAGTTCCAACTTACCGCTTCCATGCATATAGCTGATTCAAACATCAGGGGAATGACTTTGGCCATTACTCTCCGACAGCATGCCTGGCTCCGGTCCACCACTCTGACATCTTGAATATAAAACGTGCATTGAAGACCTTCCCTTCGATGGTGAAGGACTCTTTGCAGCTTCTACAGATGACACCTTGAAAAAGATCAAGGAGATGTGTCAGACTGCCAGGTCTACCGGAATCATCCATCCTGTTAGGAAGAGACCCTATCATTCCTCTTCTTCCTACCCCTATCCATCCAGACAGCAATCCCCCTACCAGACAGGGAGATACTACTCCCCCCAATACCAGCAACCACAGATGCCCTGGGCTCAACCTCGTAGGAGGTTTACCAAACAAAGGGGAAAAGGGAAATCTTCTTCCAATTCATCTGCCGGACCTCTTGCCAAGCAGAAGTTTTAGTTTCTCCCCAGTCAAGAGAGCAAATGAGCATCCTGTCTCCTTCATCAACTATCTCCAGCCCTTTTACAGTCTCTGGGCTTCCCTTACCACCAACTGCTGGGTTAGGGAGATTATCTCCTGTGGTTATTCTATTCAATTCCACATGCTCCCCCCAGATTCCCCACCCCCGCCCCACCGGGGCTCCCCTCACAAACCTCAAATACTTCTAGAGGTACAGGAGCTCCTATCTAAGGGAGCTATTGAGGAGGTACCCTCTTCTGAGCGGAATACTGGTTTTTACTCCAGCTACTTCCTGGTCCCCAAAAAGGATGAAGGGTTCAGGCCTATCTTGGACCTCCGCCGTCTCAACAACTATATTAGGAAGTTTAAATTCTGTATGACCTCCCTTCCCATCATCTTCCTTGGACTTCAACAAGGAGACTGGTTAGCCTCTCTTGACCTTAAGGACGCTTACTTCCATATCTCTATTAACCCTGTTCACCAACGATACTTACGTTTTATTGTAGGGGACCTCCACTTCCAGTATTCCGTCCTTCTGTTTGGCCTCTCCACCGCTCCCAGAGTCTTCACCGAATGTGTTGCGGTAGTCGCCGCACACGTACGGAAGTTGAAAGTAAGAGTGTTCCCTTATCTCGACGACTGGCTCCTCGCAGCATCCTCCAGTCATACCTTGGCGACACAACTCGAATGGACCCTCTCCTTACTACAGAGCTTAGGCTTCATTATCAACCTCAACAAATCACACCTGCTCCCATCACAGTGCCTTCAGTTCATCGGCGCTGTGCTCGACACCCAACAGACAAGAGCTTACCTACCAACAGACAGATTTCAGGACATAACATCCACTATTATGGCTTTAGCAACCAGAACCACAAGAACTGTTCATTACTTCCTACGCCTTCAAGGGCTTCTGGCTGCCACCACAGCCGTGACACCTTATGCCCGTCTACATCTGCGATCTCTGCAACAGTGGCTGGCACGCTCTTACAGCCCTACCTGTCACCCTCTCAGTATGCTAATAACCATTCCACAGGAGGTGTACCTCGATCTCCTGTGGTGGACTGACCCGGACCATGTCCTCACTGGCATGCCGTTCGATCCTCCAAAGGTTCAGGTATCCATCACAACTGATGCCTCACTCACAGAATGGGGCACACATATGGATCACGTAAAGGTGCCGTGCGCCTCTGGTCTCAAGACGAGAAGGACCTGCACATAAATATGCTCGAGCTCTGAGCTATCTGTTGGGCCCTCAAGGCCGTGGTTCACCACATCACTGGTCGGAATGTCCTCATTCTCACAGACAATACCGCAGCGATGTGGTATATCAACAAACAGGGCGGCGCAAGATCTACACGCCTTTCTCTAGAGGCTCAGATCATTTGGACTTGGAGCATCGAACGAAACATACACCTCCAGGCCATACATCTCGCAGGCCAGGACAACTCTGTGGCAGACCAACTCAGTCGTCGATCTTCAGATCAACACAAGTGGACTCTCAACGACGTCATTTTGAACGACATTTTCTCCAAGTGGGGCACTCCGACCATAGATCTCTTCGCAACACAGGACAATGCGAAGATGTCCAGATTCTGCAGCAGAGCAGGGCAGGCTCCAGGGGCCATTTCAGACGCCTTCGCCATCTCCTGGAGTGGGCCCTTCCTCTGTGCGTTTCCCCCAGTACCTCTTCTGTACAAGGTTCTCCACAAGATTCAATCAGATCACGCCTGCATGATTCTCATAGCACCCTTCTGGCCTCGGCCCTGGTTCCAAACCCTGCAGAACATAGCTTTAGAGATCACGCAGCTGCCTCTCCTACCCAGCCTCCTCTCTCGCCAACAAGGCTCCATTTTTATACCACGACTTGCATGTGCTCCACCTCTGCGCTTGGTTGATCTGGCGGTGATGCATGATGCCTCGTCAGACGTTACAGAAATTTTGTTAAACTCCTGACGTCCTTCCACTTGATCCCATTATGCCGCAAAATGGTCATGGTTTTCAAGTTGGTGCTCCTCTCTCCCCTGTCCCTTGATCTCCCTCTCTATGAATCATATATTCAGATATATGTTGTATTTACAGAACTCTGGTTTATCCATCTCTTCCATAAAAGTGCATCTTGCTGCTCTTTCCTCCCACTTACAACTGGAAGGAGCAGATACCTTGTTCTCTCACTCTCTCATGAGGACCTTTTGGAGGGGACTGCTTAACTCTTTTCTGCCAATGTGAGGTATGGCGCCCCCTCCAGGCACTGTGAGTACTCACTGCTGGGCCGCAGACAGACAATGCCCGACCCAAGGCCATTTGACACTGCGGCCCCAGCAGGACACCGTGGCACGTCAGGGGAATCCTGCCCCCCCCCCCCCCCCCCCCCCCCCCCCCCCGGGATTCCCTGCGCAAGCCCCACAGGACGCAGGAGAACGGTCAGTGCCGCCGCGACATTCACAGCGCCTCCTGGCACGCAGAGGGGGCGTGGTCAGCAGCATAAACGCCGGCGCCTCAGCACAAGCAGCGCCAGTGATCAGAGACTGGCCCCTCTGCCTTCCTGAGCCCTTCCTTCCCGACCAAAAGAGTGCCATTGCAGATCGTGTGACTGGTGAGTGCATGAGTCCTGTTGTACCCTGTGGAGTGTNCAGAGGGGGCGTGGTCAGCAGCATAAACGCCGGCGCCTCAGCACAAGCAGCGCCAGTGATCAGAGACTGGCCCCTGGATTGAGAGTTTGCTGAGTTACTTGCCTTACTGCCTTCCTGAGCCCTTCCTTCCCGACCAAAAGAGTGCCATTGCAGATCGTGTGACTGGTGAGTGCATGAGTCCTGTTGTACCCTGTGGAGTGTCTGTGTGAGTGAGAGACTGAGAGTCTGAGTGCGCGGTTCTGCCCCTCCCCTCCGGGAATCCTCCCCTCTCTCCCGAGTGTTTTATCGTGTTCCCGCTCCCCCCGACTTCCCGGGACCCTGACCCGCTATCCACATGTTGGACCTTGCACCCCCTACTCCCCCCTCGTGGTGTGATTGGTGGTATTGGGTGGTTGAACGGTGGGGCAGGGCCCCAGTAACCTCTGCTCGGCGCTCTATGATGATAGGGGCCTGATCCTTGTGTAGGATCTAAGGCCCAATTACTATAGTAGTTACCTATAGTCTTTTGGCAGCTAAAAGTTCTAGTAAATGGATTGGTGACCCATTATACATAATATCAAATGCTATTTGGATTAAAGTTAGGCCATTCTTGAAAGGGTCTATGCCAAATTGGCATGATGTTGTAATAGTGGCTCAAAATCTATCCTTCTTATTGGGGTTCAATATTCAACCTAGTGAAATCCAGAAGATTGATAAGCTGAGTTACTCAAAGAGTAAATCATGTGTTAAGATCTTTTTCACTTCAGATCAGATGGTTAGGAGGCTATTCCGTGCTAGAAAGCATTTGATAACAAAAGGTGTGTCTATTGATAGAGCCTATACCACCTGTAAATGCCAGGAGAACATATCTTGCCCCCATGTTGCTCTATCTTCCCCAAATTGTGTTCCCTTGGGGGCTGATCCGAGTGCCAACCCTGTCTCTGTAGGTACTCATATCACTGGAGACAGATTGAGGGGAGAGCAAAGGATTGGGCAGGCCTCAGACCTATCGACAAGTAATGATGTAGTAGGGAGAATGATATCCCCCAACAATAAAGGACAGTCTGAGGACTGCCTTTTGATGGAGACAGAAACGGCAATTCATGGGGTCTCATCGGCTTTAGCAGAGGTGGTTAAGGACTACTTGGGCGATGCTGCGAGAGGCATAGGAGAGATTCCCTCTCTAATATCCTTTGAGGATTTGTCCATTATAGACCAGGAACAATTTATACAAAAACTTGATGCTCTAAGGAGAGGCCTACCTTGTCTCTCCTTGAACTTTCAGGCGCAGGATGTAAAGGCTAGGAGAGGGATTTACCACCCCCTAAATGATCCTGAAAGCCTTCTTGCTACCCGGTATCTATCGGAAGGTGAGCTTGGATCTGTAGAGGACCCCACTATTTATGTGGAAAATATGCCTCATATTAGCGCATCTAAAGAGGCTGTACAAATCAATAATCTAGATGATAAATCGGAAGGAATGATTGAGCCTGCTGGCCCAGATATGTATAATCCCCTAGAGGGCACTGGGCAGCAGGTGGAGGCACAGCAGAGTTTTAGGCAAACTGGTAAATCTGTAGAAGTGGGAATAGAGAATATAGTAGATCCCCAGAAATGACGTATGGGGGTCCCCACAAACCATCCGGCCGTGGAAGGCCGGAGGCATGCTGGGGGTTCCATGTGCCCACCTTGGACACTGCAGCCCACTACTAGTGCAGATTTGCTGCCTGTAGATAGTGGGAAGAAAAAGAGTAATAATAATCCCTCTGGCCAGCCTCAGCTAAAGGCCATGTCTTGGAATGTTTCTGGATGCAAGGCCAAAATGTTCAATCTAGATTGGATTGATTTTGTGAACCAATATGATCTGGTATTTCTCCAGGAAACGTGGCTTGGAGAGAATGATGTCTTTCAGGTTCAGGGATATCGAACCTTCTCTAACCCTGGCATTAAACTTTGCAAAAAGGGGCGCTTATCTGGAGGGTTGGTAACTTTAATTAAGGATAGGCTTGCAAAGTCATACAGACCCTTGGTTTCTGGCAGGTATGAGTTCCAGTTAGGCCTTTGAACTTCTCCTGGTGGAGAGTCCTTTATTTTCCTAAACATATATATTCCCCCAGACTCCTCAAAATATTATGCCAATGATATATGGGAGAAGCTCGAGGAACTTCTGACCATGTTAGAGGGGAATTATCCCCAGGCAATTCTTGTGCTTGTAGGGGACTGGAATGCCAGGATTGGTCAGGAAACCACCACTTTAGTGGATGGAAGTCTTGTTGATGGAGCGGTGACTCCACTAAGACAGTCCAGAGATCATCAAACAAATGAGGCAGGGGCCTGTATGCTCAGACTTCTGAGCTCTTGTGGTCTGGTCCCATTAAATGGGAGCAGCCCAGAAGATATGGAAGGAGAGTTTACATTTGCCAATTCAAACGGCAGAAGCGTGGTGGACTATATTATTGTACCCATACGGCTTTGGCATCGTTTCTCTCAATTTAAAATCACCTTAAGGCCCGAAAGTGATCACATGGCTTTGACTGTGAGGATTGTTTTACCATCATCCTTAGATTTAGGCAAAATGGGTACTGGTGAAGTGTGCTTGGAAAGTCGTATAGTAATCGCTAAGTGGTCAGCATCTCAAGCAATCAGTCTTTTTGAATTACTTTGGAGTCAAGCATTCTGTAAGGGTCGCGAACAGATAATACAGGCCCAAGAAGGAAGTATTAATCAGGTCCAAGACATTTTCCTGAGACTAACCAAAGAATTAAAAGATGCTGTGCTCTCTCGAGTAGTTAGAGGACCATCTCCGCAGTTGAGGCATTGGTATGATTCTGAGTGTAGAAGAGCGAAACGTAGTATGACCCAGGCCAAAAAGAATTGGCTGAAAGCTCCTACGGTGATAACATGTCGGGAGCTGGAAGAGAAAAGAAGGGGGTATAGGGTATTATTAAATCAGAAAAAAGACCACTTTTTCAACCAGGTAACGGTTAAGTTAGATCTAGCTGCCAAAACCAATGACTTAAGGACCTTTTGGGCCCTTCTAAATTCAGGGCTAAGAGCTGGCTCCAGACCAATCACTCCTCCGATTGATAATAGTGCTTGGACAGCTTTCTTTAAAGAATTGTATAGCGATAATGCTGAGGAAGAGGTATCGCTAGAGGGCCTGCAACTAATGTTACCTCCAAAAAGCATCTTTGAGCCGTATGCTGATGAGATGTTAGTAAGAAAACTCATTGCCTCATTGAAACGGTACAAGGCCCCGGGAGATGATTGGATTAGGGTGGAAGTACTTCAAACCTGTGTTGAATGGTGGGCACCCTTGTTGGCTGCCTTTTTTACGCTGATAAATAAAACAGGATGTGTTCCCCCTCATTGGGGAGAGAGTATAATGGTCACTATATTTAAGAAGGGGGACCCAACCGATCCAGGGTGTTATCGGCCCATAAGCCTTCTTCCCGTGATAGGCAAACTGTATTCAAAGACTCTTCTCCTATATCTGGAAGCTTGGGTACAGGAGCAGGAAATAGTTCCAGAGGAGCAGTTTGGTTTCCGGAAAGGCTACTCCTCCATGGATAACTGCTATGTCTTGTCACACCTTGTGACTAAATATATGAAGATAAGGGCAGCCCGTTTGTTCCTTGCCTTTATAGACCTAAGAAAGGCCTTTGATTCGATCTCACGGGGAAGACTTTGGAGAAAACTTGGGGCTCTAGGTATTGATGGGAAAGCCCTTGACCTACTGATCCAGCTTCATAAATGGAATAGGGCTTGGATAAGGCTGGACTGTAATGGGAATCTTTCCGATTATATTAAGATCCAAAAGGGAGTAAAACAAGGCTGTGTGTTGGCCCCTAGGCTCTTCAATATATACATAAGCGATATTGTCAACGAGCTGCTTATGATTGAAGGGGATCCTCCAAAAATTAAAACTAGGAAGGTTACAGCGCTTCTTTTTGCCGACGATATAGTCTTGGTTTCTCAGTCACAGAAAGGTCTCCTAACTCAATTAGATCAACTTGCTGTTTATTGTGCAAAGAATGAGCTGGTGATAAATATAGAGAAATCACAGGTCATGGTTATGGACAAAAAGAAACCCAAATATGTCTGGCCTATTAAGGACCAGAAGCTTGCCCAGGTAGACTCTTATGTTTACCAGGGTGTCACCTTCTCAACTAATATTTGTTGGGAGAGGCACAAAACTCAAGTCGTCCTTAAGGCCAAAGCTGTATCTAGGGCTATGATAAGACTAGCAGCAAAATCTAGGGATATGCCTCTCCCGCATATTTTGAAGGCATATAAAACCAAGGTAGGGCAAGTATTAACATATGAGTTGGAGATTGTGACGGGAACTGATTTGGGCGCTCTTGATGTGGTCCAGAATCAGTTCCTGAGAGGACTCCTGGGTGTGCCGCAGAGTGTCCCAGCTGCTGTCTTGCATTCTGAGACAGGAATGTTATCTGTTGCGTGCCTTGGTAGTCAATTGTCTACTTCTTATTGTTTAAAACTATACTCCAGAGGCAAGTCGGACCTACCTGCTCTGTGTCTTTTTGAAAAGTTGGAGCGAGACTCAGCTCCCTATTACCCCTGGCTTATACAAATTACAAATCAACTGCAAAATTTGAGCCTCACAATCAACTGTCTACTGGGGCTTGATACTTTATGCCGGCAAAGGCTGGTAAAGATCAGGGCAGAGGATGTTGCTACCTGGCACAGGCCTCAGGATGGAGAGCAGCTCCTCAGTACCCTCTTCTTAAAACTGTTTTTGGGTTCGGGGAATACTTGGATAAGCTGACTCCAAAAAACCTGCGGAGAGTGTTTATGCTCTTAAGATTACAATTGAATGATTCAGCTGTTCTTCAGGGAAGATATGGGGGGGAAACCCTATGATAAAAGATTTTGCCCTTACGGCAATTCTGAGATTGAGGATTTATATCATACTCTTCTTACTTGTACCTTCTGTGATAATCTGAGGCAAGTATGGCTATACCCCCTGCTCTCTGATAAGCAGTTTCTTACTAAAGACCAAAAAGTCCTCTATCTTTTAGTATCAAGTAGTGAGCAGGTATTGGTTGCTGTGGCCTCATATGCTATACTGGGAGCAAAAATTAGGGAAGAAAGGGTTAAGGCCTTTTTGTGACCCCAATAAGTGTGAATAGGTTGCTGCTCTGGTGCTCTTTGTGGGTTTCTTTTCTCCTTTCTGTGTATTAATTGGAAGCTGCAACAAACCCACTAGGACTTCATGTGTATGGAGTCCAGTGGAAGAGTTTGCTGCTTGTATATATATATTTATTTTTGGGGGGTAACTAAGTTATAATTTTATGCCACGTTTTAGCTTTTGTATGTTGTATGTCTGTTTGTCTTTGATGTTGGGTCATGGAGAACACCGTACCCTAAATAAACTAAGCTAAACTAAACTGAGAGAGAGAGAGTGCGAGAGCGAGTGCGACGAGCATGAGGTGAGTGCGTGAGTAGGTGCCTGAGCAGAACGGGTGTTTGGTGGGTGTGTGAGTTGGCCTAAACCCTATTCCCTTTTCCCCCCTACTGACGGTGTGAGTGTCCTGTCCCATCCTTACTGTGTGCCTTGGGTCCTGGGTTCCCCTTTTCCTCCCGCTGAGCCACCACTGACCCCTCACCCCCATCCCTGGTCCCAAGTGTGTGGGGCAAGACAGAGATATAGTGTGGGCACCGTGTCGTTCGCCAGTTCCTGTGATGATCTTCGGCTTGGGACTGCTCTTGTAGCTTGCTTCTTCTGCCACTATAAGATCCTGAGGGACCACCTTGAACCCCACGAGTGCCGTTGTGACTGGGGTACGACAGTGACCTTTCCTGTGATATTTCCCCAATCCTCTATATTTTCTTTTTTGGTGAGCCCCCTGGATTTTGAGTTTGTGCCGTATGGAGCATGGGGCAGTAGGCGGAGCGGGCCCTGTGGGGGCGGTAGGAGGTGCAACACCCGCCAAGGCCATGGACCCGTCCTTGGGAGAGGAGACATCTCCGGGGCCACCTATGGGGCCCACTCCTCTGATAACAACCCCTAGGGATATGGGAACATTTGATATCATTCGGGGTCTGCAATCCTTAGCCATGGACGTCCGGGATTTTACAGCAACGTCCAAGTGATCTCCACCCTCGAGAGCCCGAGGGACCGAAGATAGCTAAGTTTAATGGGGACCGAAAAATGTTCCAGGGATTCATTGCTCTTTGTGAGCTAGCATTTTCAGTAGAACCCCGTACTTACGCTTCAGACCAAGCTAAGGCGGCCTTCATTTTAGGACACTTAGAGGGGCTGGCTCTTTCCTGGGCCACCCCTTTACTCATAAGCCAGGACCCCTTGATTTGGGACTATGCGGCCTTCAAGAGGGAATTTACCTTTCTTTTTGATTATCCCCATAGAGTACTGGATGCCGAAACGGCCATTTTAGAATTGAGGCAAGGGCGTGGGTCATTATTAGAATATGTGGCCCACTTTCAACAGTTAGCAGTTGAACTTGCATGGCCAGACAAAGTATTGAAAGTTATGTTCAGGAAAGGATTAAGCGCGGAAATCAAGGATCAGCTAGCATACACCCCTCTGCCCGAAAAATGGGCAGAGCTGGTCACCCTGGCAATCCAGATCGACGAGCGTTTAGCCGAAAGGCGATGGGAACTTCAAGGAACCCGAGGGATGCCTTCCCACCGCTATGCCCCGCCTCCAACATGCCCCGAGCCTTCAAGGATGGACGCAGAGGAACCCATGCAGTTGAGAGCATCACAAGGACCTCTTCCCCTGGAGGAAAAAGAGTGGCGACGTCAAGGCCGTCTTTGCTTCTATTGTGGAGGCACCTCACATTTTGCCCGAACCTGCCCTCAACTACCCCCATCTCGATGGCAGGCAGGAAACTACCAGGGCCGGGACGATCAGGGGGCACCTCGGTAAGCGCTACGTCACCCCTGAAGAACCTCGTTGCTTCCTCGTCATCAGGGCACCTCCAGGTAACCTTGACCCTTACATGGGGGAAGAATCGGTCAGTAATTCGGCGGGCCCTGATAGATTCCGGGGCCTCTAGTAACTTTATTGATCAAGGGTTGGTGCGCAGATGGGCCCTCCCTGTGCAGCCCCGGGCCCATGCAGAGGTGGTGCATTCAATCGATGGATCGCCCTTAGCTTCAGGGCCTGTCACGCAGGGGTTACGGGGACAAATAGGCACCCATAAGAAGGACCTCCAATTTGATATTGTCCAAACCCCTTTGTTTCCTATTATACTAGGTATGCCGTGGCTCCAATGCCACAACCCACAGATTGATTAGATTACTGGGATTGTGAAATTTCAATCCCTGTATTGCCGAGATCGCTGTTTACAAGTCCCCCTGTCCTCTTCTGTCAGGTGGGAGCAGGCCTTGTCAACTGCAGCTCTACCGTCTGGCCTTTCCACCATCTATCGGAACCTACAGGACGTTTTTTGCAAACAGGAAGCAGCCTCTTTACCCCCATATCATCCGTACGATTGCCCCATAGAATTGCTCCCTGGCACGGAGCCACCATAGGGACGGATTTACGCCCTCATGGAACCTGAGTTAAAGGCATTAAAGGGCTACCTTGATGAACGTTTGTGTCGAGGCTTTATTCGTCATTCAGTATCCCCTGCGGGGGCCCCTATCTTCTTCGTGCCAAAAAAGGATGGAGGTCTCCGCCCATGCATGGACTATCGGGGCCTTAACTGCATTACCATCAAGAATCGTTACCCGTTGCCACTTATACCCGAATTATTGAACGGATTACAGGGAGCTCACATTTACACCAAACTGGATCTGCGTGGGGCATATAACGTATTGCAAATTCGAGCAGGGGACGAATGGAAGACCACCTTCCGCACTCAGTACGGACATTTTCAGTACCTGGTGTTGCTGTTCAGCCTGGCCAACGCCCTTGCCACCTTCCAACACTTGATGAATTACTTGTTTGAGACATCTTAGATGTATTTGTGATTATTTATTTAGACGGCATTTTGATTTTTTTCAGCTACAGAACAATTTATTTATTTTATTTATTTATAGCATTTATACCCCACCCCTCCTGAAAACAGCTCGGGGCGGCTTCCAACAACAATAAAAACAGTATAAACAAGTATAAAACAATTTAAAACAATCCAACAAGTTAAATGTTTTTAAAACAGGGTCCCGGGATACAACTTAAGCATTAAAAACAATAAAAACAATAAAACAGGGTAAGGGAGAAAAACAAAACCCTAACCACCCCAAAGGCCTGGGCGAACAGTCAGGTTTTACAACACCGCCGGAATGACAACAGGCTTGGGGCCAGGCGAGCTTCCTCTGGAAGGGAGTTCCAAAGGCGCGGCCTGGCCACCGAGAATGCCCTCTCCATTGTGGCCCCCCGCTTTACGCGGGGAACCTCCAAGAAGGCACCCCCGGCCGACCGTAGGAACCGCTCTGGGGCGCGGAGGGCGAGGCGATCCCTGAGGTACGAGGGGCCCAGACCGTGAAGGGTCTTATAGATCAACACTAAAACCTTGAACCTTAGCGACTGCCTCCACCTGCCGCTCCAGGTGGAGGTCTGCATCCAGTATCACCCCCAGACTCCGGACCTGCTGAGCTATAGGAGGGCAAACTCCCCCAATCAGGGGAGCCACTACCTCCCTCGCTCTCCCCACCAACATCACCCCATGTCGTTCGCCAGTCCCTGTGATGATCTTCAGCTTGGGACTGCTCTTGTAGCTTGCTCCTTCTGCCACTATAAGATCCTGAGGGACCACCTTGAACCCCACGTGTGCCCTTGCGACTGGGGTATGACAGTGACCTTCCCCATGATATTTCCCCAATCCCCTAACACCTGATGGGCCCCTTGGCAACTTGCCTGCCACCGAGCAGGTGCTGGGTGAAGCCGGTGCCGCACGCCACCCCTTCTGTTCTTATGCACTCAGGACCCCGTTCCCCAGACCCCTGTCCTGGAACTCCCTTTCCTTCCCCCGCACTGACAGCCAACTACTTAACCGGATCCTCAGTGGGACCTTAATCTTGTCTTGACCAAACTCATGGAATCCCCATTCGAACCTATGGCTTCATGTACTATGGAGAATCTTTCTATTAAGATGGCTTTCTTGTTTGCGATCACCTCTGCAAGAAGGGTTTCTGAACTCTCTGCTCTTCGAGCCTCTCCCCCTTACACTCACTTCTATTCCGACAAGGTGGACTTGAGAACGGACCCTTCGTTCATACCCAAGGTTGTCTCTCCTTCCATTTAAATCAAACCATCTCTTTGCCGGTCTTTTTTCCAAAGCCCCACACTTCACGAGCAGAACGGACTCTACATTCTCTCAATGTCAAAAGAGCACTCTCATTCTACATTGATCGAACTCGACTTATTAGGGCATCGGATGCCTTATTCATATCGTATGGTGGTCAACGTATTGGAGTTAGGATCACGTCTCAGAGGCTTTCCAGACAGTTCCTTCTATGCATACAGAGGTGCTATAAACAGGCTGGCAGAACACCTCCTTCTCACCTTCGAGCTCATTCTACGAGGGCAGTAGCCTCGTCGATAGCCAGCCTCCATGGTGTTCTAATTCTGGACATTTGCAAGGCTGCTACTTGGTCATCGGTGCACACCTTTACGAAGCACTACTCCTTGGACCTAGCGGCCAGAGTGGATTCAAGAGTGGGAAGAGCAGTTCTATATTCACTCTTTGATTAACCTCCTCGACTCCCTCCTCCTTGTGGTAGGTCACCTGAACTGCTACTCACTCTCCCAATAGTGAGAATCGCGGAGACCCTCGAAGAAGAAATAGAGGTTACTTATCAGTAACTCTGTTCTTCGAGAGAGCTCCGTGTATTCTCACGACCCGCCCACCTTCCCCTCAGTCTCGGAGGTACCTCTGGTCTTCCTGGGATGGGGTTGGAAGGAACTGAGACGGCGAGGGCTCCTCCCCCTTTTATCTCCTCCCTCTCTCGCGCGATCTGGGGCCCGCGCTTTTCTCGGGAGGGGCGGAGCCCTCACCATGTTCTAGATCTTTTCAGGACATCTTCTGCCTGGAAACTGCTGACGATGAGGTTTTTCGGTACATGCGGAGCAGGAAGTGAATCCCAATAGTGAGACTACGCGGAGCTCTCTCGAAGAACAGAGTTACTGGTAAGTAACCTCTATTTCCGTACAACTGGCTCAAGCTTTTATAGTGGCTTTCCCCTGCTGGCTCCTTATTCTCTCTCTCAGGAAAGGCCATTTAAGCTTGTCAGGTAGCTAGCTGCTGCTCCAAAGGACTGCTTCCTGCAAAATCGTTACACTGGTGCTGTGTTACATTACATCCCTCTGAATTGCTAGGCGAATAAAATGCAAGTCACCTGTGATTCCCAGGTTCCTCTACCATAGTTTCTTGGCTGTATGTATATTCTGTATCCAGCTAGCATGTTTAAAAACTAGAACAGCGGGTGCATGTGATGATGAAGCTGAGCAATTCCATTCGTTCTCTCTCCCTCCAGAGGCTGGTGCAGCAATTACTGAGGCTTTGAAGTTTTGGGAAACGACTGACATTTATAAAGTTCCAAGTTTCTCTCTTTAATAACAACATTTGAATCATTATATTTGTCATAGGCAGGAACTTTGATCTTAGCATCACACACTGGACCCGTTTCCATACGAGATAGCCTTTAAAAGGAAGGTTTAGGGGAAAGGCTCCATAATTCTGGAGCTGATGCCAGTTTTTACTGCTCTTGGAATTTTGTTTCTACCTATGGAGCTAGATAGGTATTAAGTCCTGGTCCCTTCTTCTAATTGGCTGAGACTTGTGTACATCCTTTTATTTTTGCTGCCCTCTTTCTCCTATCCCAATCTGGCTTGCTTGTTTGCCTTATATGCAAGTTGGGATTTCGGTGCAGCAACAGACCTAGCTAGGGGGATCACAAAGCTAATAACAAGGGAATTTTAGAGCTATCTGAGATCTTAGAAGCAGAGCAGCAAAAACCCAGACGTTTTTGTCTTTGTGACTATTAGCTACATTTCTGGATAGCCCTCTGAATTTCCAAATAAGTATTTGCCATGGAAACGATATTCACATATCCATTTGTAGCAGGGAGCTGGTAGTGCTGGCCTGAAGGCCACAGGCACACCCTCTATCAGAGGACACTATCACAGTGGGCAATAAAGGAAGGTACGGGCTCTATGGACAATGGAGGACAGTGCTTAAGAGAGCACAGGTCCTGGCCCCTAGAAGCTGGGAGCCTAGATGGCTAAGGGCGTTTATAAACCTTCTTCGAGTGGCTCCTCCCATTCTCACAAATGGGTTTGCGCATGCGCGCCCTTCTCCTACTGGCATATACCAAGCTCAAATTCAAATATGAAAAAAAAAATTGACACGTCCCCACAGTATAAAAGGCAGTCCCCCGCCCAAACCCAACAGTTCCTTCCAACCGCTTCGCGGCTTACCTGCATCTCCATAGCTCTCGTTCAACTATGTCTTCAGTCAAGCATTCTTTTAAGCGCTGTTCGCTATGCGATAAAAAAATGACTACTAAGGACCCGCATGAGCTGTGCCTCATCTGCCTGGGAGACGACCACGATGTTCTCGAGTGCCCTAGTTGTAGGCAGTTGAAGCCCAGGGCTATTAGGGAGAGAGCTAATAGACTTCCCCTGCTCCTGAGAGAGGCTCAACGGTCGACTTCAAGTAAGTCCCCGGCTGCAATTTCCTCACCCCCGTCGCAACCTACTAGTATCGGGGCTTAGGTTGTCATACATGACTTTATGGAAATGGTTGAAATGTCGGACATCCCTATACCCGGTCCGTCTGTGACCAGACCTTCTGCCTCCCCTCCTTCTAAGAGGGCGAAATGGTCTCAGGAGATTGAGCCTGCCCTTGAGGCAGTTCGCTCGTGCTCTCCTATCTTCTCTGAAGATGAAGAAGCCCTCCTGTGGGGTGACTTCTCTTCTCCCTCAGCCTCCCGCTCTCCAATGATTATCTCTTCGCCGTCCTACAATGCTGAGGCACAGTCTGCCCCGGAGTTTCAGGGTTCGCCATTTCAACCCCCTAAACTTCAATGGGTGGCCAGCCCTAGGCAGCAGCCTGTCCTGAAGCCTCTGCCTCTCCTCCCTCGACAAGACCCCGAGCTTAAGTTTCCTTGGAGGAATTTTAAAGATCAAGAAGCTTCGAGACAGGAGGAGTCCAGAAAAATCTTATTTTGCCTCGAGCGCCTTGTGAAGGTGTCGGAGTCCAGGGCTTCAGCGTCAATGCCTCCTCCTCCTCTCAGCGTCGACGCACCGCCTCCCTCGACGCTGCCTCTTAGCCCCCGTCAACACCGAGGCACTCTTGGAAGCCTCTTCCAAGTTGGGGCATCATGCGTCGACGTCGACAAACAAGGCATCGACGTCGACAACTAATGCATCGGCGTCGGCATCAACGTCGAAGAGCAAGGCATTGATGTCGAAGACCAAGGCATCGACGTCGAGAAGCGGGGCGTCGACGTCGAGGAACAAGCCATCGACGTCGGGAGCCGATCCCTCGACGCCCACGACACTCGCTGCTGAGAAATCTACTGCAGCGCTGTTTGCCGAGGCGAAAAAGGCTTACTTGGCAAAAAGAGAGAAAAGGAGGCTCTTATTAAAGAAGTTTAAGCTGGCCAGATCCCACTCCTCTGCTGACCCCCCCTGACGGTGTCCACTCCACAAGACCCCCAGCAGGGTTCTCCTATCCTTGATTCACAGCCTCAGCCCACTCATCTCCCCTCGACACCAGATAACCCCGAGCAGTTCGAGGGGGTTCAGGAGGAAGAAAACGTTTCCCCTCCGCCTTCGGATGTTGTTCACGGTGCAACGGCTATGGGATCATCTCAGGATCATAAGCAGTTTCAGGAGTTGCTGAAACGTTATTCCCTGGCTCTTAGGTTGGACACAGCTCCTATGATGGAGCAGGACATTGATCCCGCTTATTCATCGGTTGAAAAGCCGATGCAACCTAAGCTAACTTTGCCTTTGCTAAAGAGGCATGCAAATGATGCTGACAAGATATGTATGACTCCTGCTGCAGTGCATCCAGTCTCTGCTTCTGCCAGCTCCTTCTACTTGTTTCCTCCGTCCCAGACTTCGATCTTTTTCAAACACCCCTTGCCCAATTCGCTAGTGGTCGCCGCCTCTGCGGAGAAGCCCCAGCGTAATTTGCATGACACCTCTCCAGCTGATAGGGACAATAGGAGGATCGATTCCTTTGGCCGGAAGGCATTTGCCTCATCAACTATGATGATGAGAACCGCCAATTACGCAGCAGCTATGGCGTCGTACCAACATCACCTGTGGGATGAGGTTACTAAGATCTTACCGTCTATCCCTAAAGACAACCAGTCTGCGCTCCTGGCTCTATGTGCTGAAGGCAGAGACACCGCCAGATTCCAGCTGCAAACCTCCAGGCACTCTTCCGAGACGGCAGCCAGGGGGGTCGCTAACGCGGTGGTCACGCGTCGATTCGCCTGGCTTAGGGGAACTAAAATTGATTCCCACCACCGCTCGAAAATTGAAAACTTGCCATTCGACCAAGACGGTTTGTTTTCCAAGGACACAGACGAGATCCTGGAGAGGATTCAAAAATCACGGGCTACTGCCATAAAGATGAAAATTGCTCCGAAGGACCAGGGTAGCCATTACCCCTCCTATAGGCCTCAGCACCAGCAGTCCTATTATAGACAGCAGAGGCCCTACTATTCTGGGGCACAGGCTTATAATAAAAGGTATACACCTCCTACTCCCTCGTATCAAAACAGAGGGAGGCAGCAATTATACCCCTTACAGGCAGAAGTCTGCCTTTGGCAAGCAGTACTCCTCTTTCCCCTCCAGAGGGCGTAAGTGACAATTACTGCAGAGGCATCAAGCACCTGTTAACTTTGCTTTTGCTTTGTCAAGTTGTATCTCTGTTTGGGACCATATTACTAATGATAAGTGGGTTTTATCGGTTATAGAGTTTGGTTACAGAGTTTCGTTTACTTCCCTCCCTGATGTTTCCCCACTCGTTAAGGTACCCTCTTCATCTAATCTTCTGGTTGCAGAGCTTAATAAAGAAGTTTCCACCTTGTATAATAAGGGTGTTATTGAGCGGGTTGACGCCTCCTGTGCATCCTAAGGATTTTACTCAAATTTCTTTCTGGTTGAGAAAAGGACGGGTGGGTTTAGGTCCATTTTGGATCTTAGAAGGTTGAATACCTTCGTGTCTTATCACAAATTTAAAATGCTAACATTGGACAGGTTGTCGTCCTTTCTGCATCGGGGACAATGGTACGCTGTGATTGATCTCCAGGACGCGTACTTTCATGTTAGGCTTCACCATTTGTCTCAGAGATTTTTTAGATTTGTCCACAATTCTAGGCATTTTCAGTTCTCCTCCCTCCCATTCGGTTTGTCCTCTGCACCTAGAGTATTCACTAAAGTCATGGCCGCTGTTATTGCCTGCCTTCGCAAAAGAGGGGTGGATATATTTCCATACTTGGATGACTGGCTCCTTATTGCATCATCCCCCCAAATTTTAAATCGCAGTGTTTACACTACCCTGCAATTGTGCCATAGTCTGGGGCTCTCGGTTAATTTCGAGAAATCATCTCTTGTTCCCTCCCAGACGGTAGCCTATATTGGTGCAGTTTTGGACTCTTCTCAGGCTAAAGTCTTCGCACCAGAGGAGAGGTTTTCTGATATTTTATCTTTAGTTAGACTGGTGTCTATCCATAGGGCTGTCTCTTATACACATCTAGATGTGTATAAGAGACAGGCCCTTACCAGTGCTAACCCTAACTACGTATGCTTCATTAACAGGTTGGGGAGCTCACCTGCAACACCTCGAAGTATCAGGAACATGGACTACAGTACAGAAGACATTCCACATAAACCTGCTGGAGACCATAACTATTTTAAAAGCTCTCCAGTCCTTCTATCCTCTTCTGCAAGGGAAAACCGTCAATGTTGCTACAGACAGCTCCACGGCAGTGTGGTATTTAAACAAACAGGGCGGGACGTCTGCGCGATCGTTCTCCAAATTTGGGAGTTTGCCATCTCCCACGACATTCACCTCATAGCCTCCCATGTGGCTGGGAGTTTAAACACAAGAGCCGATGTCTTAAGCAGGCTCGGCGTGGAGAACCACGAGTGGGAACTCTCCAGGGAAGTTTTCTTAGATCTAGCCCATTTATGGGGCGCCCCTGTGGTGGATGCCTTTGCCACCAGCGTAAACGCCAAGTGCGGGCTGTTTGCCTCCAGAGCAGTTCACGACATTCGCTCCATGGGCGACGCTTTCCAGATTCCTTGGAAGCCTCACTTGGTCTATGCGTTCCCTCCCATTCCACTAATTCACAAGGTGCTACAGAAGGTGGTTGCTCAAGGTGCAAATCTCATCTTGGTTTGCCCCAGATGGCCCCGGCAGTGTTGGTTCACACTACTGCTTCGCCTATCCAGCCATTCCTTTTCACTTCCCCTGACACCAAATCTGCTGTCCAAGGACCAGGGTCGGGTACTCCACCCGGACCTTCCCAGACTGAACCTTCACGCGTTCAGAATAATTCACCCTTAACTCCCAGACATATAGCTGACAAGTTATCTCATGTTATGAACAGTGACATCAAAGAATCTACCATGTAATCCTACAATTCTAAATTTGTTAGATTCTCCCACTGGTTAGCCAGTTTCCCCGAAAAGGTTGACCATGTTTCCATTGATCTAGTTTTACTTTATATCCTATCCTTAGCTGAATCTGGCCTTTCCCACTCATCCCTGAGGGTCCATCTCTCCGCTATCTCCAAACGCCTCCAGTTTGAAGGTACCTCCTCTCTTTTCTCTCACCCAAAGGTTAAGAGGTTTTTCAGAGGGTTGAACAATCTCTTCCCTCCTGTTAGTACTCCTATCTCTCAATGGGATTTGACCTTGGTACTGGAATTTCTTACAGGACATCCCTTTGAGCCCCCAGATCTCGCTGACCTGGTTAACTGGTCTCTTAAGACAGTTTTTCTCACAGCTATTACCTCCATCAGAAGAGTCAGCGAGCTGGCAGCTATCAATATTAAAAGCCCTTATATGCAATTTTTCCCTGATAGGGTGGAAATCTCCATCCACCCTTCCTTTATTCCTAAGATAGTCTCACCGTTTCATCTCCAGCAAAAGATAGTTCTCCCAGTTTTTGCCCCACCTCCTCATGACTCTGACTTCATCAGAAAGGCCCACACTCTAGACGTTAAAAGGGCTATTCTCATTTATTTAGATAAAACCAAGGACTGCAGAAAATCTGACAACCTTTTTGTATCCCCTTCGTTGCGTACGTTGGGAGCTAAAATATCCTCTCAGACCATCTCCAAATGGCTGGTCCGAACCATTTCCTCTGCTTACATTAATGCTAAGTTATCAGTACCACCTAATTTGACTGCCCACTCCCTTAGAGCAACAGGAGCCACTACGGCTGCCTTTTCCAATGTCTCCCCTGACCAAATCTGTAGGGCTGCCACTTGGTCTTCGTTGCACACCTTTATTAAACACTACTCCATTCATTTAGCTTCTCAGGTTGATACTGCTCTCGGTCGTTCAGTCCTGTCATCAGTGGGCAAACTGTCATAGATTCTTTATATTACTGCATTCTGTATACATGGTTGCTAGTGTTCTAAATATATTGTTTGCACATCATCTATGTTTTTGTGCACCACACTTGTGTCTTTTATTAAATCTTTTCCATTGCATTCACAAATTTTTTGTGGCATTCTGCTTTACAGTCTGATAAATTCCCCCACCGCCTTGTTCTAGGCTTGGTACTCTTCCATTTGTGAGAATGGGAGGAGCCACTCAAAGAAGAACAGTAGGTTGCTACCTTGTAAACAAGGTTCTTCGAGAGGCTCCGAACATTCTCACAAATGCCCACCCTTCCTTCCCCGCATGGAATTTATGCTTTTTTCCTAGTTGGAAGGAACTGTTGGGTTTGGGCGGGGGACTGCCTTTTATACTGTGGGGGCGTGTCAATTTTTTTTTTAATATTTGAATTTGAGCTTGGTATATGCCGGTAGGAGAAGGGCGCGCATGCGCAAACCCATTTGTGAGAATGTTCGGAGCCTCTCGAAGAACCTTGTTTACAAGGTAGCAACCTACTGATCCCGCTTACAAGCGGGATCGCTAAACGCCGGCTTTTCTCCCCGCGCGGTCTCTGCATGCCGTGTCTGATGTTCAGACACGGCGCAGAGTGCGAGTGCGCGCGCTTCTGCGCATGCGCACTAGCCGCGGAGCCAGGAAGTGCGGCGTAAAGCCGGCACTTCGGGAATCCGCGTCGGAGGGGACAGGCTCGCCTGCCCCCTCCGACGCAGATTAAAAAGCAGGGCAAGCAAGTAGACGAGCGGCAAGAAAGGCGGCTGATCAAAGGATCAGCCGCCTTTTTTGTCTCGTCTATAAACGCCCTAAGTGGGGCTGGCTGGGCTGGGCTGGGTGTGGCTAGACCAGCCCTAAGGCCTGAAAGGCAGAGTTGAGCCCTCAGTCTGAGACAGCTCTAGGGAGACTACCAGAGAGAGTCAGGGAGGTCTCAGTCTGACACGGTCTGAGCCAGGCCGCAGCCAGGAGCTGCCCTGGGAGAAGCCTGGCTTCAGGAAGGATCATGCCTGGCCAGGGTCAATACTGAAAGGTACCTGGACGGGTCTGCAAGTGAGTGCTGGATGGAATGCTAGGCTGTATAAGAACTGCATATGTAGATATGGTGATGGACTATGAATGCTGGAAATAAAGGACATGATTAATGAAGATCCGTCATGGGCTGGCCTCATTGGGGGTGTAGATCCTACAAAGACCTATACACCCAACCCCACCCCTCAACCCCCAGGGGCCACCCTATTACACCATTTATCCAAGTATTTCATTTTGGGTATTTTTCAGTCACTTCATTTCGGTGCTTCAGTCACTGTGGGTGTTAATAGAAATAACGGCGGAGCTGGGAATCTGAACTGGGAACCCGGTGGTAACGTGGCCAGGATCATGTCTGGCCAGCCACCAAACGTGCTTCCGGGGAGGGTGGGGAGCTGCACAAACGTGCAATTGGCTGGTCCCGTGCTGCACCCAGCACCCCAGCCCCCGCCATGACGGGCAGCCATGGTGGCCAATGACAGCAGCCATAGTAGTTAGCCATGGCAGACCCAAGCTGGGCCATGGCAGGCTATAACAAACATTATAGCCTGAGGTAGCCTGCTCTGGCCTGATCGAGCAGATGGTGACTTGGGTTGTGATTCTTGAAATCTGAAGGCCACAGGCTAGCCTGGACTAACAGCTACCATACCCAGGAGCAATCCTGGGCAAACGTCTGGTGGGGCTCCAACAAACGTGACGGTGGCCCATGGGGCCACCATCCTGTTTGTTAACACCTTGTGTTTCAGCCTTCTTAGTGCTACTGCACAACAATTTGATGCATGATGTTTATTATTATTTATTTAGACTTCTGTCCCACCCTAGCCCGAAGGCTCAGAATGGGTTACAAAGAAGAGTGGCTGAAACAGGGATAGTCTAGTGGTCTGTATTCACTTTGTTGAACCTAGTCCATTTTCCTGTCCTTAAGCAGGGCCAGTGCTACCTAAACCATCCTGGCAGGTGTTTAAAAATAGGCTAGATCAGAGGTTCATACTTAGCATGTCTTTGCTGCTGCCTGGGGTCATGAAGTTAGGTTAAGTTTCAAAACGGGGTTGTGCTGACAAATTTTGGGAACCACTCTGTTAGATAGACTTCGGTGTTGGAGTCTGTACAACCTCCTGGGGTGACTTATCCCCATACTCAACTACATCAATGGTTGGAACTGGTGGTCAAGCAATTCTTTGCAGACCTCCATTTTCATCAAAAATGGGCAGTTTGCTGCTTTCCCAACAAAGCAAAATTTAGCTGTTTTTGAACCAATTCATTCAGCATCCCCTTTCAGGAATGCCTTTCGGTACTTTTGGTTCCATGTGTCGTAAATTGTTTTACGGTGCTGTAAAATGTTGTACGTGTAGGAAGTGCCGTGTTGTAGTTGTTGTAAGCTGTTGGAATTTTGCCAGTGGAAATACTGACAGGGGCGAAAGGGCAACACTTTGTTTGGATGTGAAATTCCATCAAAAGATTGGCACAGTTCCTGAAATGATGAAAATTGCCATCAGTTCAGGAATGGTTGATTTGTCTGAACATGCTTCCTGATATTTAAGTTAAATCTTTCCTCCTAAAGTTTAAGGCCGTTATCTTTTGTCATACTTTTGGTGGTCACGGAGAATAATTGGATACCATTCTGTTTATAGCAGCTTTTACATATTTGCAGGCTGTAACAATGCACATGCCCCCCAGTAGCCTTCCCTTTTCTAGGCTGAACATGCCCAGTTCCATCAGCCTTTCCTCCTAGGTCTTGCTTGTCAAACCTTTTATTGGTGTTCTCCTGAACTCCCTCTTGCAAGGAGCTGTAGGACAAGATTGGACTGTGTTAGCAGAGGCACACGAAGAGCCCATAACCATATCTGAGAAGTCTCCCTTGCCTTGATGTTCAACATGGAGGCAGGACAGAAGACCTGCCTTGACACCAACATTAGCAACTTCGGTTTCTGAATATTTCTAAGCATGTCAAAGGTTGATTTTCTTTCTTCTTCCTTTAAACGCCGTGATTAAGAAAATCTCGGGAGGAAAATCCTCGACATGTTTACCAAGTTTGATTGCCCGGCCTGAGCCCAAACTATGGTGGGCCGTGCCCGCCTGTGCGTTATACTTTGTCATTGTACCATGCAGGCCAGCTGATGCTAAAGGACAGGGATTCTCAACCTGGTGCTCAGGAGCACCAGAGTGGTTGGGGCCATGAGGGAAAGCGCGCCCCAAGCCAGCTGTCAGTAGTGCTCGGAAGCACTTTGAAACAGTCCTTCTTTGGACTGAATTAAATTGAATTGCAGAGGGGAGACAACCTATGCATATTTATGCAAATCATTCATGCAATTTATGCAGTGCTCCCAAGTAGTCACGTCACTCCAGTGCTCGTGACTGGAATAGGGTTGAGAACCTCTGCTATAGGAATTAGCTCTGTGAAGCTCATGCCAGCTTAGGAATCATTCTGCCAAAACAATGGGCCAGATCTCTGCTGGGTGTAATCCATGAAGCTGCCTGGTTTCCAAATATGAGACTCAGGCCTGTTGTTTATACACGCTTTCTTGCCCCATCAGCAGATTGTTTTAGTTTTTGCTTCAGTCAGTGCTAAGCATAGACAGCCACTCTCTTCCCCCCTTCCCCCCCTTCCTTTTGGCTTCAGCCAAGTGTATTAAATCACTGTTCTGATTTAGGATACTGTCTCAGCATGAGCCCTCATCAGCCCTCCCCATCCCCCCTCACCCTGCCATTTTGCTCCGGCCATTACATCCCCTCTCTCTTCCCCTCTGTGTTGGCTGCCACAATTGCACAACCTGTTTGCACTCCAGGAAGCCTGATGAACCAGTCTCTCTCTTTGAAGTCTCTTTCAATGCTCTTCTCCAATTTAAGCAGCAGGTGAGCGCTCTCTGGATGGCATGGTTACGCTTCGCCTATGTCTGGAAGGGCTGACTGAAATAGCTGGATATTTATTGTTACAAGAAAACCCACTTCAGTGAGGGGGTGAAGCCCACTGAGCCATTAGCGGGATGCCAAACAATTGTCCCATTTCATTCCATACAGGAGGGGAAACAGTGATTTCAGCAGCAGCTTCAATTCAAGGGCAAACTACAATGAATTCCAGACACTTCAGTCTTGGCATCAGGAACCAAGAAATGTCCTAGACAGCAGTGGTTCTCTTTTGTTAACTTAAGTGTTCTCAGCTTTTGTGACTAGTTCTCTCTGGAGGAAGCATGGCCCAGAGATGAGGGTGCCAGCCTGGGACTTTGTATATATCAGTTCCGTCCCCAGTTCTGCCACAGACTCCCTCTGTGATCTTGGACAAGTCACTCATACTTGGAGTTATCACCTCTTTGGGTTTCGCTTCAGAGGAAGCCCTGTTTTTTCTGGGTCAAGCAGGTGTGTGCAGCGACCTGGAGAAATTGTGACTTCCCAGAAAGGCCACATCAGAATGCGGGCAGACCATAGGGATGTCCTGCTCCCTTTCTGATGTGGACCTGCCCGTATGAAATGTCATATTGTCATGATGCTCTGTAAGCAGCAAAGTTATGTCGGAAAACGTATGTCAGCCTCCTTGCTTCATCCTTTTCCAGTGTTGCCCTCCTCCATTGGGGTGAAAGTCCAGAGGAAGGTGACAAACGTACTCATACTCGATCATCTTGATTTAGGTTCTTTAGTTAAAAAGAAATAAAAATCCCAGTTGCAAGGGCTACAAGTTTGCAAGAGGTGTGGAGGCTGTTTAAAAGCACCCTTCTGGAAGCCCAGATTAAGTGCATCCCGCAAGTTAAAAAAGGAAGCAGGAAGACCAAACGTCTTCCACTGTGGTTAAATGGGGAGGTGAAGGAAACTATTAGAGTCAAGAAGGCATCCTTTAAGGAATGGATGGCTAGTCCAATGAAAATAATACGAAAGAGCATAAACACTGGCAACGTAACTGTAAAGTGTTAATAAGGCAGGCCAAGAGAGATTTTGAAGGGAGGCTTGCTAAAGAGGCAAAAACAAGCAACAAGAACTTTTTCAAATACATCAGAAGCAAGAAGCCTGCTAGGGAGTCAG
>QEPC01001471.1:954139-967177 GCA_003113815.1 Sphenodon punctatus | reverse complement strand
CCTCAGGGATCTGTATTGGGACCGGTGCTGTTTAATGTATTCATTAATGATTTGGAAAAGGGTGTTAAGAGTGAGGTGATCAAATTTGCAGACGACACCAAGTTATTCAAGATAGTTAAAACATGAGCAGACTGTGAGGAACTGCAGTGGGATGTTACGACACTGGGTGCCTGGGCATCTAAATGGCAAATGAGATTTAATGTGAACAAGTGCAAAGTGATGCACGTAGGGAAAAATAATCCAAACTATGCGTACACGATGCTGGGTACTAAGCTAGGAGTTACCACTCAGGAAAAGGATCTGGGGGTGGTTGTGGACAATACAATGAAATCCACAGCGCAGTGCACAGCAGCAGTCAAAAAAGCAAACCGAATGTTAGGAAGTATTCAGAAGGGGATAGAGAATAAAACTAAGGAGGTCATAATGCCTCTATACAAATCAATGGTACGACCACACCTCAAATATTGTGTGCAGTTCTGGTTGTCCCATCTCAAAAAAGACATAGCTGAACTAGAAAAGGTAGAGAGAAGGGCAACAAAAATGATCAAGGACATGGAAGGGCTCCCGTATGAGGAGAGGCTTGGTAGGTTGGGGCTCTTCAGTTTGTAGAATAGACGACTGAGAGGAGATATAATAGAGGTCTATAAAGTCATGAGTGGTGTGGATCTAATAAACAAGGCGCAGTTATTTACCCTCTCAGCTAGTACTAGAGTTAGGGGACGCTCCATGAAACTCATGGGTGGCAAGTTTAAAACAAATAAAAGAAAATATGTTTTTACTCAGTGTATAATTGGGTTGTGGAATCTACTGCCAGAGGCTGTGGTAAGGGCCAGCACTATAGCTGAGTTTAAAAGACGTTTAGTCAAGTTTCTGGAAGATAGGTCCATTAGCAGCTATCAGCCAGACAGGATCAGGGATCATGACGGGAGCTGGGGGAAAACAACAGGGAATGGATCCACCATTGTGACATGTTGGGTGCTTCTCCCAAGCCACCATGATTGGCCACTGTCGGAGACAGGATGCTGGGCTAGATGGATCATTGGTCTGACCCAGTATGGCACTTCTTATGTTCTTATTGGTAAAAGGGGACAACAGCACTTCCCTATCTCGCAATCTGTTATGATGAAGATAAGCACACAGCTGTCTGTAACTACAGTAATGGAGGCCGTAGAAGTAAAAATGGTAGATTTCCACCTTCCTTTCCTTAGGTCATCATCTTGCAAGCTGCTCCACCTGGCAGACCATTCCTTTCAGTGCAGATCTTGAGGATGAATTTCTGCTGGGCTCCACTACACAGCTGTACATTGACTCCCCATTTATGGGTGCATGCTTTCTTCTTTGTAATGGCAGGCCCCCCTAAATGCTTGATGGCTGAGGTCCTGGGGGCAGGTCATCCTAAGTAGCTGCAAGGTATGACCCCATGGGGAGAGTAATTAATAAGACATTAAGATCTGCCAAGGGTGCCCTCTTGCAGGTTCCATCACTGGCCCAGTTTCATACGACTCGGGCCTGCAGAGAGACATTCTCGGTGGCTGCCCCACAGCTTTGGAACTCCCTTCCCTTGGAGGCTCACCTGAGCCCTAGTTTGAATGTCTTCCAGAGGCAGCGTAAGACCTTTTTATTTGACCAGGTATTCAATGGGCAGGGATAGATTGCGGGGAGGGGGTGTTTTTTAGTTTTGTAGGGGTTTTTTTGTTTTACGTTTGTATTTTATATGTGGTTGTGAGTTGCCCTGAGCCTTCAGGGATGGGGTGGGATATATATATAAATAATATAGTCACCTGCAGCTGGCTAGGTAAGCTTGGGAGCAGGGGAAGGAAGCTGCTAGTCAGTTTTAGGGTGTGTATGTGGCTATAACAACCTTGTTTGGGGCAAGAGAGGGGGAGGCTCAGAGGAAAGGGCTGAGAGCTTGAGGCAGCAGTTCATCTCCGGTGGGCATGTTAGCTAGAAGGGCATAGCACAGTCTCGCACTATGCTGCAAAGCCCAGTGGGCCAGTAGTGAGACCAGGGAGTTGCAAAAGGCAAGCTGCTCTGGTATTGGCTTAGCAGAGAAGGCCAGAGGACATGGGGACTGGAATACTGGATTGTTTTGTACCTTGTAAATACAACACAATTGTAAGGAAAGCTGAGGACTTTGGTGTTGGTGGAACTATCAAGGGACCAGAGTATGCACAACCTTGCATTCAAAATGTATTGTTTACAGCAGGAGTGGGGAAACTTTACCCTCCCATGTGTCACTTTAAAAATGAGTACAAGCTCTGTGGAATGGGTAGGAGTTGGGGGAGCTTAAGAGATGTGCTTAGGATGGGGGAAGGAAGGGGATGGTCCACATCATGGGTTTAACTTTATTCCCTGTCCTTGAGTGCTTGCCCTCATCTCCGCTCCCTTCTCCATAGCTCACTCCTTCAGTGCTTGAGAGTGGGGACAGGATCCATGTGCCAGATACAGGGATTGGAAAGGAGCGGAATAAAAACAGCTGCCGGCCAGATTTGGCTTATGATCAGGAAGTTCCCCACCCCTGATTAACAAACTCTCATGATGCTTGTGCTCTAGATTGTCCCAGTTTTGTGGGTCTGAATTATGTAGACATTGAGGGGCTGCAGGCACATAGCTATCTTTCCCCTAGCGAATCTGTGAGCAGTTCATAAGCTCATGATGGTAGCATGCAAGACAAATGGGCGGTTGCAAACGTGCCGGTGGCCCACATGGCCACGGTTTCCCCCGCTTTGGCATGGGGCCCACCGTCGCGTTAGAAAGTGGCTGTATCACAGGCACCAAATGTTTGCCCAGGATTGATCCCGACCATGGTGGGGGCTAGCTTAGGCTGTGACTCGGGGAAGTCCCTGAGTCCTAGCCCGTGCTAGCTGCCACTACAGCCGGGATCTGGCCGCCTGACCAGGAGTAAAATGGGCTTTCACATTTGAAAGCATGCTTTACCTAACCTGCTCAGGATTCCCCCATAGTGCTGGGTGCCATGGTGACCTCCATGGCTGTCATTTGTGTGTGTGAGGGGGGGGGGGGAGGCTGTGCTAGCAGCACGGAGGCAGGGATGGGTGACGGCATGCCCACTCCACTCCCTGTCCTCCTTGGTGGCCAGGCCCCTCTCACGCCAGTTCGGGGGCCTGGCTAGATCCTGACCACACTGGCGGTCCGACACACGGAGGGGTTAAGTTCGTGGCGGTGCGGCACTTCCGCACCATCACGTCTGAAGACACCCAATGATGATTCAAAGTCCATGGGAGTCTGTTAGCTGACTTCACTGGGGTTTGAATGTGATCCTGTAGAGAGTCTGCTTGCTCTCTGCAAGGCTTTTTGTATTGTGGAAAGAAAAGAAGGTGTTGCTCTGGATGGGGAAGCTAAAAAAAAATGCTACCTCTTATCTGTGCATCACTTCTCTCAACCCATTCTCTGGGGCTCTACTGAAGCACGGGCTGAATGCGTGTGTCGGCATATGGTGCTATTTTATTACAGTTGTAATAAGATTGCACCCCACCTGTCAGATACACTTGAGGGGAGAGGGCAATCTTCTCCTTTTGTAAATGAAATTGTAAATGAACTTGCTGTTTGTTGCACAAGGTGACTGATTCGCACCCCAGCTCTCGCCTTAGCTGGGCCACTGTGTAATCAGTTTTAACATGCAAGGTACACCCTTTGAAAATTAAAACAGACACAGGCAAACTCCCAAGCCTCCCTCCCTAATCTCTGATGGCTTGCAAACAACTTTGTTTTTCATGCGGTGTATCTGATCAGACGTTTGAAAAGGGTTGCAAAGGCTATTTGAAGCATGCAAGATGCAGCAAGGAGAGTATATGACGCTTTAACAAAAATCCCAATATGCTCTGAAGTACAGTTATTTTAATCCTCTGCTATGTTTGCTGCTAGTCTTTTCCCCACCTTTCCCACCTCTCTACCTGTTATTGCTCACTGGAGTGCTCCATACTTTGCCATGTACCCACATATTTGTTGCAAATTCCAATCACGATTTTCAAATGTGATAATACCAAGAGACCCCTTACAGGGACTTGATTTTGCAACAGTGCTGAGCGCCTGCCTTCTAAAAGCTCATTCACACAGCACTCTTTTAGAGTGGGAAGTGGGACAAACTCACATTCTAGAAGTTGCGTGAAACCCTTACCACTAGTTCTGTTCCGCAGTGATCCCATGTTCTCTGCCACCCGATGTAAGTAACGGGTGGGCCATTAGAACTGAAAGGTGTCAGCAGTTATGTGAATGCCTTGCTACAGGGAACAAGTGGTGAGTTTGCAAATGAGAAGGGTGTTGAGCCTAAGAAGCAGGACCCCCTTTAAGAAGTCTCAGCTTGGTCACCCAAAATCACAAATCACTGTAAAAACTTGACCTGTTTGCCTAACAAAAACATCCTCTTCAAAGGTGTTAGTACACCAAATATTGATCAAACAGCAGCACTATCATGCTTCTGTATTCCTGAGTAGCAAGCAGCTACTCTTTTAGTCCTACTCTGGTATCACTCTGGCTAGATATCTCTTGCCTAGCCAGAGTGAATTGTTCCAGAAGAGAGTATATAGGGTTCCTGCGGGGGCCCAGCAGTAGATGTCTGAGGGGGGAAGCACTGGTACGGGGTTTGCATACCTCCCAATCTTTCAGTTGGCCACAGAGGGACATGCCCTGTCCCTCACCGAATAAGCTCTGCCCCTCATGCATTTACATGCACTTGGAATGTTGGGAGATGTGTGTGTAAAGAGGGACAAAATCTCTCCTGCTTATCATTCCACTTAGGCTCCTTTCCTGCGAGGCTGCTTGCGCAGGCTTTGGCACCACGGGAGCATGTGCTGTTCAGTGTAGCACAGCTCCTGTCTCGTGGGAAAGGAGGAAGTGCGTCTCTCTGTCAGTGGCACGCGGGCCAAACACGGGACCCCCAAGGCACCCCCACGAACCCCGGGACAGCCCAGCAGCTCACCAAAGCGAAGAGCCCCCCCGACAGGTTCACAGGCAGCTATGGCAGAGCCACGCCCCCAGCTGAACGCCGGCAAGAAGGCTTCCCCCCGACGCTCCCACAAGCAAGGGAGGCAGGGCCTGGGTCTGTAGCCACGCCCCCAACAGAGACCAGCCAGGCGGGGCCTCCCCCAGCCCCGCAGGGAACGCCCCCGCAGTTAGCGCCGCCGATAGTAGCAAGGGTGCGGCCTGAGGCCACACCCCCAACAAGGAACTATTCTGTGGGAATTCCCCCGCCCCCGCAGCGCCGCTCAGAGCGGCTGCGAGCTCGCACGGGGGCGGGGCTTAGGGAATAAGAACCAGCGCCGCCTGGGAAACGGCGCTGGTGATTCGCAGAAACCGGCCCTTGACTGAAGCGTGAGCGAGAGCAAGCGTGACAGGATATTGAATGATTGTGACCCCGACTATTGCCCGAGCGTGTGCACCTTCCTAGAGACCCTTGTGATTCCTTGAGTGCTTGCAGCGTGAGTAACAGAGAGAGCCCTTCCAGAACCTTGTGTGGTGTCCCTACCTTCGGCGGTGAGTGCCCCGTGTCCATCCTTCCTTCCCCCTTCCTGGGGCCCCCGCACCCCCGGGGGTGAACCCCCTCACTCCGTGTCCCTTTTGTGTTGTGCTGGGTGTGGTGAGAGAGTGTGGGGCAGCCTTGGGTTCTTGGTCATCAGCGCCTGATGATGATAGGGGCTCGTTCTCTTTAATTAGAGGTGAGAGCCCACACACTATCCTGACGGGCATTCTACCACCGGTCGCTCCTGCTCTGACCTCGATACCCCTGGGCCGTGTGCATGTGTGTGGACCCTCTTCCCCTACCCCCGGTAACACTCTCCCACCGACAAGCTCATGCATCGGACAGGGTAGGATTTTACTACCATGTCTGATGCATGAACTTGTCGACGGGAGAGCCGCGCTTCCTCCTTTCCCACAAGACGGAAGCTGCGCTACATTTGAATAGCACATGCTCCTGAAGTGCCAAAGGCTGCCCGTGGGAAGGGAGCTTGCATTAAAAGGCTGCTCGTGGGAAAGCAAAGCAGCCTTAGTTTCTTCCTGTTCCATCATCTTCCAGTTGTACTTCCAGGTGCACTTTTTGGGAGGCAACTGGGAATGAGGTTCCTGAGGCTTGATACCAGACTTTTTGACTCTGTCCGATGACAGAGGGACTTTGATCCTCTGAAAGAGGGACAGTGGGATCAGGGCCGGCTTTAGAACTTGCAGGGCCCAGGATGAAGATAAAATGTGGGGCCCCTGATGGCCCCTCCCGCTTGGGGCACCTTCCATGGGGCCCTAAAGGTGGTCGTGTTCGGGGCCCCACTGGGAGGGAGTGGGGCACCTGCACCCTGCCCTGGTGAAGACAGGGGCCACTGTGGGGCCCCTGGAAAAAGTAGGGCCCTGGGCCATACTCCAGGTCACCCTATGGCTCTGTGTAGGTTTCAGCACCCAAAGAGGGACTGTCCCTCCAAAATAGGGACTGTTGGGAGGTATTGCTGTCCACATGATTTCAGTAGCTATGCTGTAGCTGGCCCTCTTGTTCTGTTTGGGCATAGCTTAAGACCTGAGCTTATGACTGGGAAGTAGTAGTTAACTGGGACTGCAGTCAGGGGAAGAGATGCAACCAAGACAGGAGTGGAGAGGTTAGGAGGCAGTTTGGCTGTTGTAGCAGCACATAGATGTGGTGGGTAGGTGGGAGGGGGAAATTCCTTGGGCAGTTGATAGATCCAGGGAAGTTAGGGAATGTGGTGGGAGAAGAGCAGGGGAGGTGGATACGGAAATGCTTCTGACAGCCTTGGTACTGTCCCCACCCAGCAGGATTGGGGCCTCGTTGACAGTTTTGACTATGACAAATCCATCCACAGGTTAGAACATGTTCATGACCCTCAGGATTTCTATCTTCCTTCTCCCCTCCCCTCGCTCAATGATAGCCCTAAGTAGTCACCCCGTTGAGGATGAAAATTTGAAAAGAAAATTGGCTTGTAGTAGCAGAAAATTGAGAGCAAGCCAAGCAGCTGCTGGCAACAGTTTGCACATGGTGGGTTGGCCATTATCAGCAATATTTTTTTCTCTTTTCCTTTTTCTTTAGGAAGGCTTTGCTGTATCAGAACAATTGCCTGATAAGTTGTCAGTGGCTAACACATTTCTTGATTGGCTGTTGGTGATGTCATACCCCTCTCCCCCACTTCTCTCTCACTACAGAATATAGGTGCCGATTTGTCATATCCAGTAAAAGGACCTAACTACTTGTCCTATTTGTGTGCAGCATTTTGGGGCAATTACTGCTATGCTTGTCAGTTAGGGTTGATTAGTTTTGTGTCTCACAGAGAGCTGGGATTGGTCAGCAGTCCAGACCTGAGTGCCTCTTGGGGCTTAATTGAGGCAATGGTGCAGAAATCGGATACACCAAAGATGCTTCTATCTATGATGTGAATTTGCAACCAATGTGGAATTATAGTGGATCACTTCTGCCACCCCCATTAGTAGAGCGTGCATGAGGTCACCTCTGCTGGGGGTCATTGTGCTCACTGGTTGTCCTTAGGGAAAGGTTGTAAGGTAGGATGCATAAAGTCTGCCAAAAAGAAGAAAATTATCTGCACTGTGCAGTGTTGGCTTGGTATGACTGCAGACCTTAAAAAGAGCTCAGCATGCTGGTTCCCTGTTGATTGTCAAGATCTTCTTCTGAAAATCTGGTCTCAATTCTGAGCACTTGAAAATCACATCCCACAGTGATTCTAACATCAGGTACAATCTCAGGAGGCTACATTATTAATAGTTTATATAGTGATTTCTGTGTTCAAAGTGCTGTGTTCAATCCATATCTAGTTTGTTGGAGTACGCTGATTCCCTCCAAAGCTGGGAGATACGGAATGTAGGCTGGAACCGGGAATCTGAGGGTCCTACTGGCACCCAGGTATTTATAGGGATACAGACAAAGCTGTCCCAAGGTGTAAGCTCATTGGAATAATTATACATATGTATATAGGCTTACATTCTAGAAAGTGTCAAATACATCTTTCATTGGTCTTCTAAACATAGAGTCATTTCATAACATCCACTGTAACAAAATCACATCAGTATGGTATGGACAGAGACAGACTGGCGAGGATGAGACTTCTTATCACCTAAACTTCTAGTATAATTCCTGTTCCCAGGAACATACAATGCCGTGTGTAGGCTTGTTTACTCAACCACGAATTTCCAGTAAATGGCTTTCGTTTAGGTTTCACTTCCCTTTGTCTGCGAAGCATCTGGCCTGACATGAGTTTAGGCCTGAGCCAGAGTCTGTTTCACTCTGTCTGAAGTGATCCATACCTGAAGGCTCAAATCCTTACATAGTTTGCCCTCACCCTCACAACAGCCCTTGGAGGCTTGTCGTTATTATTCTCAATTTACAGATGGAGAGGGGAAGCTGAGAGATAGTGATTTACCCAAGGCCACCTAGGTGAATTCATTCCTAAGACAGGCCTTGAATGTTTGTCTTCCAAATCCAAGTCCAACATCTTATCCACAAGACTAGTCTGTCTCTTGGCCATCACTCAACCCCTGTCTCTGACTTTCTCTGCACGCATCAGTTTCCCCCACACACCTATGCTGGGAATGCCCCTTCAGACGCAGCTCTCTATCTCATTCCCATTTCTCATCCACATGCCGACACAGATCTCTCATCTGCCTTAACACTGGGTGTAAAATAAGTTAAAGACCTTTTTTGGGGAGGGGGGGATCCCAAAGCACTGAATTTAAAGGGAGCCATTAGCTGCCCTTTTGTGGTAACCTTGCATAAAAAATGCATTTATATGAGAGAAAAAAGAGAGAGATCTTGGTCTGAACATAGGATGCTTTAGAATGTCTTGGTAAGCTCTAGCCTTTCTCTCTGCCCCTTCTCTCTTGTATAATGTCTCAAATTTAGAAGACTGAGTGAAGGAAGGAGGAACAGCCAGGTTGTGCCAGTCAAGGGGGAGGGGGAATAGTGGTGAGAAAAACCGGCTAAGGTCTGGGCCTGAGCAATGGGGAGGGTAATGAGGGGAAAGAGAATGAGAAGGTTTGAGAGTTGGGTTTTGTTTTTTCTTCCATAATACAAGGTGGCAGAAGTTGGTCCCGTTCTCCCACTGATGAGAGCAGATGAGCCACCCCCTGTTTGTTTTTCCTGCACAACAAGGGACAAATAGACCTCATGGGGTTTTAAATGATGGAATCCAGCTTTCTTCAATCACTGCAGAGTTCCCAAATACAGTTCTTTTCACTTTGTCATGTGTCAGAAGAGATGCAAGACTGTGTGAAATCTCCAAACTCTGCAGTAATGTATAAGATAAAAGGAGCGAGAGAACTCGGTCTGAACATAGGATGCTGAAGGAACTTTAAGGACTGTTTCCACATATGACAAATAATAATGTCGGTACCATCTCTATATACCCAGAGGATTGTTGGTTACCTGATGCATCAACCTGCTTATTAACACAAAGGGGAACTATCCTACAGGTAATAACCTCCAGACCAGTTTGGAATACTTGTCCCAGCAGTAATCTTGGATTGACTTCTGTGTTGTGTGAATGCTCCTTCATAACCTGGGAGGTAAGACTTATTTAGCCAGGGGTTTGTTAAAATGTGGTTACCATGTTGGTTCTAAGTATTCAGGAGACAGAGTGGGGGAAGATGATAGCTTTTACTGGAGTAGCTTCTATGAATGTGTGTGTGTGTATGCAAGCTTTTTAGCTTTCCTACCAGAAGAAGAGCTGTGTGTAGCCTGTAATTATACACATGCTCACCAACACAAGTTGATCCAAGGAGCTACTTTATCTTTGGCCTATTTCTTAGCCAAGGGACACCCTTTCATAGACCCTAAGTCTGAGGTGTCCCCATTTGTGCTAGTGCGATAAGTTCTTCACCCCTATTAGCTGTTAGGATGTCAGGATTCTTCTCACCCTGGTGAGGCTTGAACTTTTCTGCAGGGCTGGGGGTGGGAGGGTGCGGAGGCGGTTTGAACCTATGTGTCACAACTCGACACAGGCTGCCTGGTAAAACTGTTGTTTTATGTGGTTTTCACAGATGCCTGAAGACTACTGCTGATTGGCTGTCCACGACTACCTTCTTGATTGGTTACTAGTATATAATATAGCTTCTAGGGTCAGCACCAGCATCCCTGGTCTTGAAAAACCAAAAGGCTAGCACTTTTGTTTTGCTCCACACTCTGCCCTGTTTGTTCCTGTTGGTGACCTCCTGGTCTGATTGACTTCTGGTAGTTGACCTTGGCATGTCTCTGGACCATGATGCTTGGCTAGCCCCTTGGCTCTGACTTTCCTTGTATGACCGTGGTACATCTCTGGACTCCTGGTTTATGAGATTAGTGCTCTGTTTATCCTCCTCCCAGGCCCAAGGCTTGTCATGGGGTAACCTCCACTGATTTTTTTGCCTCCTTGACTGTCACATCTGCCTGTGAACACATGGAACATTTCAGTCAGCTGATGATGATCACTGCAGTTGACTTTCTCTCTAGAGTAGTGTCTTGATTATGAAGGAATTGGACTTGCCTAAAAAATACATTGATGTGGGAGAGAGGGGGACAAGGCATCCTGGTGAGCTGGTATAACTTCATTGGATTTACAGTCATGGGAACTCCATGACGTACCACTTTAGGAATGTCTTAAAGCAGAAATAGCTAAAGTTCCCAACCCCAAGAGCTGTATATCAAAACCTTCATATGGCTGGGTGCCACAAGACACATGCACACATGTACACACGCAAACCTTTCCTGCTTTGTGATTGGCTAGTAGGGTTGGTGGTCTACGATCCTGGTAGCTGAGATTCTGAGGTGCAGCTGTGATTCAGCTGTGAGGCTTGGATGCAATGAAGTAAGAGACAGGACCACTGAGTAAAACACAGAATCAGCCCTGGTGAAATCCTGCATGTGGCTCCTGTGCCACAGTTTGACTACCCCTATCTTAGAGGATGTCTAACATGGATGGAGGAGGTGAAACAGTGTGTAATTCTTTCAAAGACTACAGAAACCAAGGCCTTCAGCCAGTGTTTAAAGAAGTCGTGGGCGCCCAGAGGAAATTCAGATCCAGATCTTTAATTTCTGGATTTAATTATGAATCTGTATTACAGATCTTAGTTAAATACATTTTAAAAAATAAAAAATAATATTTTAAAAAACAAATGTGCATGCGCAAAATAGCTGCTAGACCGTTCTGTGCATGTGTGCCCTTTTTTCAAAAAGGTAGCAGCATTGTTGCTGCCATTTTGTAAAAGGGAATCCGGTCTGCGCATGTGTAAATGGCCACTGTGAATGTGCAGACTTGCTGCCCTTTTCCATGGCCACCATTTTGGAAAAGGCCACATATGCACAGAATGGTCCAGCAGCCATTTTGCGCATGCAGTTAAAAAAAACAACCTAATTATAGATTTTAAACCGAACCTCAACAGGCGTGATGCAGTTCGGTATGGATTGCAGGCAGTTAGGATTAATCTGAATCCGTAATGCCCATCCCTAGTTTAAAGGCCATGTCGGATGTTGCATCTGCAGAGCTAGAAGCTGCAGTGTGCTATGCTGCACATTTTCAGGCCTGTCGCTTGATCTGGTGTAAATCAGGATATCTTCATGAGAGTCGATGACTTTATAACAGTAAAATCTGGGCAAGAAAAGAACCAGGTTCTTTGACTAAAAATAAAGTAGGAGGCAGGCAGAGCCACAGGAAAGAGATCTTTATTTCATATGCCGAGAGGTCTCTGTTACAGGCTGAGGCTCTGTGTTCATGAGCTGAAAATCCAACATTGGTCTCTGGTGTCGTGCCCAGCTAGGTTCCTCCTGGAACCTCATACCACTTTCTATAGTTCCACTCATCATACCACACTTCCTGTTGCTCTCAAAAATCAGTAGGCCATCCCCGTTCCTCAGCAAGGATTAAATAGCAGGTTCTGTGGGGAGATCTGTTGCTGCTGAGGTCTCAGCTGAGGATGAATTTTCTAAGCAGCCAGCAGTTAAACAACCATTAAGTGAGGCAGTAATAATTATCTGTGTATTCAGGAATTCTCTTTGCACTCATGTGAAATAGGCTAATGTTATAAAAAACTGCTCTTGTCTGTCACTGCAATGCAGTCACCTCTGGGGTGAAGCCTAACAGTTGTTTAACAGTACCCAGCAGCAGGACAGGAAATGCAGCCTATGTTTTGTTTGACAAACAAACTATGTTTTGTTTGTCAAATTCCCTCTGCAGTTGAATTGGCCAGAGGGAATTTGACAAACAAAACATAGTTCTGAGGGTTAGATTGTACTTTGGGGGCTAATCCCTCTACTTCAATAACACCTACAATGTTGGGGGAGGGGAAGTCCCTGACCTCCTCCTTTGACCTCCGACTCTGGACCGACTCCCCCACCCATATCGACGGCCACTCCCTCTATCTCATCTTTTCACAAAATTGCTCTCTTGCTGACCTCTCCTTTGATCCCTGCCCTAATTCTGATCACTTCCTCGCCTCCTTCAGCCTCTCCCACCAACTCCCTTCCTCCTCCTCCCCCTCTCCACGCCCCTTCCGCAATATGCAAGTTTTTACCCCCATGGAGTTTGACTCCTCTCTATCCCCCCTCCTCCCCCCCGTTTTCTCCTCCTCCTCCCCCCTTGACTCTGCCATCTCTGCTCTCAACACCTCTCTCTCCTCGACCCTTGACTCTCTTGCCCACCTCTCTTCATGCCCCGTCCAGCCCCCAAACCCCCGCCCCTGGCTCACCCCTAACATCTGCTACCTCCGCTTCTGCACCTGGGCTGCTGAACACCTCTGGCGCAAATCCCGCTCCCTCCCTGACTTCCTCCACTACAAATTCTCCCTCTCCTCGGCTATCTCCCTAGCTACTAGTGGTGGGACCCCGGACCCATTACCGGCTACCGGATTTACCAGTTACCGGTTCTGGGAAAACCGGATTCCCGGATTAAATCCGGTATACCGGTACCGGATTTAATCCATTGGTTTCAATGGGGCGCTGTGTCCCCATTGAAACCAATGAAATATCCCTCCCCCTCCCCCTCCCAGGCTGCGCGGGTGGAAGGGGGGACACCCCCCACCCACCCTGCCCAGCCTGGCTTTTTGTTT
>QEPC01001471.1:923107-953366 GCA_003113815.1 Sphenodon punctatus | reverse complement strand
AATCTTTCTCTCGCGACCCTCGCCGCCTCTTCTCTACTTTCGACTCCCTTCTTAAACCCCCCTGCCCTCCTCCGCCCTCTTCCCTTGCTGCTCAGGATCTTGCATCGTTCTTCACCTCAAAGATTGACAAGATCCGTCGGGACATTGCCTCCCACCCACCTCCTCCTCCTGCTCCCGTACCACCCCCTTCCCCCTCTCTCCTCACATCCTTGCCTTCTGCCTCTCTTGAGGAAGTCTCCACTCTGCTGTCTTCATCCAACCCCTCCACCTTCCCCCTTGACCCAATTCCCTCCTGACCTCTATTGCTCCCACTGTTGCCCCCCCCCATGTCATTAATCTCTCCCTTTCCACAGGCTCCTTCCCATCTGCTTTCAAGCATGCCACTGTCTCCCCCATCCTCAAAAAGCCCACCCTAGACCCATCTGACCCCTCTAGTTATCGGCCAGTCTCCCTCCACGTGCTCTCCACTCTTCCTCTGTCCCCTCCCTCACTCTCCCTCATTTCTCCTGCTCACCTAATCGCCTTCGACCCTTCTCCCTCACATGACAGCCCCTTTGCCCTGCACCTCTGATGTGGTTCTGCCCTCTCTGGGTTTCTTCCCAGAGGAAGGTAACAACCCTAGTGGCAAGGTACCACACCATGTTGTTGTCAGGGAGTTAGAAAAGTCTGACTGGCTTCCAACTTGTAAATTCCTCACTGTATTAAGGTAATTGGAAAGTCTTCTGTTGGACTTCATACATATTGAGTGTCTTTTCAGAAGGACTTTGGCTCCTAAATGCTTATCTTTAAGTTTAGATTTTTTAAATCACTCAAAAGGCCCCTTCTCCCGCTTTGCTCCTCATTGGACTAGGTTCTGTGTGCAAGTAGGACGTTGGCGTTCTAATTCGTGTGCCTACTGTGCAGATGGGCTGGTCTGATCCATTGCCCTGACTTTACTGTTGTCTCTGGCTAATTCCCTGTCCTTCAGTAGCACAGCGGCAGCCAACTTCCTGGAGCCCTTCAGTTGTCAGCTGTTAATCTAGTTTGAGGTCTGACTGACACTCTTCATTCCAGTGCCTACAACTGGGAACTGAGAGTGAAAGTGTCTGAAAGATCATCAGTGCCCTGCTTGCTGTCACCAGGCACAGACCTGAACAGCAAATTATTATTTTTTTCCATTTTAATAATAAAACTGCTCCAAGGCCCCTTGCTAAATTCTCTGAAGTCAGGTCATCCTCCGGGCCCCTCCAGGCCTCCGGTTCGGGAGACAAGCAAGACACACTAGGCAGCCCGTTTAAACTCCCTCCCAGCTCATTTGAGATGTAGGACTTGTGGGATTTCCTGACATTTCCAATATCTACAAAGAACCAGTTTGGATTTTGCATCCTTCTTCCCCACCCTCGCAAAGTCCAGGCCTCCTTGACTCTTCTAAAAACACAGTCAGTGGCTCCTTGATGGAGGAGGGTCAAGTACTCACCTGTTAGATGCAAAAATATTGTGCTTTTGAGTAATAATTTCAACATAATATTTTCAGACGCAGTGGTTCCTCATAGATCCATAGGAAGAAGGTTCATGTGGGGTTGTCCTTAGTTGTCAGCTGAGGAAACAGCCATGCAGGGGGCTAGGTCAGCTGTCCAGTGTCACACAGCGAGCTAGAAATAGAATCTGGGAGTTCTAACTTCCCTGTTTTGAACTCTAACCCAGGGGTTCCCAAGTGGTTTTTGCCTGTGACCCCTTTTAAAGACTTAAATATAATCTCACGACCCTAGGCAAAAAGACATGCGTGCAGAGTATATCAAATATTAATTGGGATTAGAACCTCACTCGGGGTCACACAACCAACCCATAGTTTGCTCTACTCTAACCAGTTGGTATGCTGCTTCCTTCCTTAAATAACAGCTGTACAAACCCTTTTGTCCAGACACCTCAGGGGATATGCTGTGCTATTTGGACTAGAGATGTGTCCAGGTAAAGGTGTTTCTAGTCTACTGTAACAGTACTTACAGTGTGTGTGAATTGTGGAAATATAGGATGCCCTTCTCGAGGGCACCCTTCTCGGGCTGCCCTCCATTGAACTATGGAGAGGGTGTTCTTGTTGGCCGCACCAAGGCTGTGGAACTCCCTTACGGCGGGGGCCCAAATGGCCCCAGACCTCTCCTCTTTTTGATGTCAATGTAAAACGTGGCTGTTCTACCTGGCATTTGGTACCTGGCATGGGTACAGGTGGAGATTTGGGGGTTGGGGAGGGTTTTTTTGTGCTTTTGTTGTTTTTATATGCTCTACATTGGTTTTTAAAAAAATATTTGTTATTGCTTTATTATTGTATTTTGTATTTTTATCTTTTTATCTTATAATATGTGATTTTTTAATTGCCCTGAGCTGCTTTAGCAGGAGGGGGTGGGATATAAATTATTAAATAAATAAAATAGAACATGCTGCAGACACTTTGGGTGTTAACAGACGAGACGGTAGCCCAGAATAGCCAGCAGCAGCTCCGGGGCCATGGGCCTATCTATTAGGTGCCTGTCGGATGTTTGACACCCTCCCGCCACAGGGCTGCTGCTCATGGTGTTGTCCTGGGCCAACCCAGAGTACCATGCTTCCCTGTGACTGCCTGCTGTCTGTTGGGGGTGGACTGTGGTGCGTGCACCCACATGGCTGCCCCATCTATTAGGGTGCATGCAGCCTCTGCACATGTTCAGGTCTTCCAGGACCATAGAGTCCCAGGAGATGCAGCTAGAGTGGTTTGGAGAACAGCCACGTCTCAGTGGTGGCAGCGGGACGGAGCACAGCACCAGCCTGTTTATTGGGGTGCCAGAAGCGACCGCATGCTGCTGTCAGCTCCAGTCCTGCCTGTTTTCACGCTTTGTGTGACCCTAGGCAAGTCGCTTAGCCTTTCCAGTCTGTACAATGGGGGTAATAGCTCTGTCTCACAGGGATGTTGTGGGAATATAATATATTAAAGGGTGTGAGGGGCTCAGGTACTATGGTACAAGGGACCAAGTAAATCTGAAGATCATAGCCTTTAGCAATCACTACCCCCTGTAACTAGCCATGCAATTAATTCCCCTGCACATTGCCACCTAGTGATGGATTGTTAGAATGGAAGTTTTTCCCTGTGAATGTTCAGAGAACAAGAGTTCAATAAAGTTGTTGTGATGCTATTGTTTCAGCAAGGAAGCAGTGTGTCCAAGTGTGTGACTCTTTTGATGCAGAATTGATCCAGGAGTTGGGGAGGCACCACACACCCCTCCACCCCAAGTTGGGAGTTTTCAGAGGGAGCCTACCAGAGATACGTGCCTCAGTATCCTTCTGAACCTGAGTTGGCCACCTGTCTTGATCCCATTGCCAGTCCCATTGCGGAGATGCATTCCCGACATAAAACCCATCCCTGACATTAAGCAAAGCTGGCAGCAGTGATGAGAACACTCTTAAGAGTCAAAGTTTTTTTGCCTTTCATCTTGGTTGGTGCAATTAGCTTTTCAGGGCAAAAAGGTGTAACTTGGGGTGACTGCCATTTTCACCTACGGGATTGATGAAAATGTCATACTCTGGGGCCTTTCTTCTGAGAAGAGGGTTCTTCCATTGTCATCTGCTTTGCTCTGCTTTGAACATAATTAGGGCAGGTGTTCCCATCAGCACAAAGTGCTGCATCTGTCATTATTGAAGTGAAGCTAACGCGACTCGTGTGAATAGTTTGTTAGAAGGGGAGGAGTGTTCAATCTTGTGCTCTCCTCCACCCTCTTTCTCTATCCTCAGTTCGATTGTGCCAATGTTTTCAACAGCAAAATGACGCCTCGGGGGACAGGCCTCACTCGTATCTCCATAATGTCAACACACCTCCCAAATACCTTCCCGTTAACGTTTTCTGGTGCAACAAATAGATATCTATCAATTTCTGTTGGCACGTTATTATTTGGAGAGCCTGCATTATCTATTGCTTCAATATTTCCCCAGTCGCTATTGGTTTGGGTGATGGATGGGTTTGATGAATAATGGAGCCCACTACACACGGTTCTGGGAAAACCATTTTTCTTCAAATTGGTTCTTTGTCTGTCCGTCTGTCTCTTTCCTGTGATGTATTCTTCTCTTGGTCTGCCTGCTTCCTACTCCTTTCCATGTCTTGTCCTAGAAATCACCCATAAATTTAAGCTAAATTAACCAATTAAAGTCAGAATTGCTTATGTCGTATTAGCACTGTTGAGGGATGCCAAGATCCTGTTGCTTCTCTGTAAGAGGTGATAATCTGTATTAGTATTAGTGTCTCTACTTAATTAAAAGCGCTCTTAATCATGTTGTTTTATGGGGGCTTAGGCACAAGGATTAGATAGCTCAGAGGATTAGTGATAGGCTTGTGACCCCAAAGGTCATAAGTTCAAATATAGTTATGACAGCACTAATCAGAAATGGCTACTGTCTTGCCCCATGTATATCAGCAGGTCTCAGTTCCATGCTTCCCTTGCTGGGAAAATGGCAGGAGAGGCCTGGGTTAATTCCCTGCAAGTTTCTTAGGTTCCAATCTGGTGGAATTTGTGCCAGCACAGCATCTTGAAGAATAACTCCTCTCTACTTCCCTATATGTAAAATGGGATAATGTCACCTTTGTCTCTCTTTTGTGTACTTAGACTGTAGGCTCTTTGGGACTAAGACTATCTCTTTATGTGTATGCATGCAGAGCCCAGCACAATGGGGCCTTGATCACACATCCATGTAAGGGACAGGGGAGGAGGGGCACCCAGGATGTGGGTAGAGAGTGAGGTTGGAACATAAAGTCAAGATTGGGGTTGGACAAGAGAATCTGGATCAGGACCACAGCATGAATCAGGATTAGGACTAGAGCGAGGGCTAGAACAAGAAACCAGGGTCAGAACCAGAGCCAGGAATTTATTTTATTTTATTTATTTATTTCAATTTCTTATCCCACCTTTCCTGCCAAAGGTGGCTCAGGGTGGCGTACAATATTAAAAACACACATATATAAAGCACAAACCATAAATACAAAATCATTAAAAAAAACACAACACCAACTCCTCTCCACCCTAACCCCCCAAACCTCCCAACTCACCCTTATTCCCCACAACTCCCCGCCTACCATACCCCCCACTGCCAAACACTCTTGTGAATAAGACTGTTTTACACTGCCTCTTAAAGGTGTTCGAGCCAGGATATAAACAAACCTCCCATGGAAGGGAGTTCCACAACTGTGGAGAGATGGCCAAGAATGCTCTTCTCCTCGTCGAGACCAAGTTAAAAACTGGTACCTCCAGACAGGTGTCCCCAGCTGACCGCAGAGGCCACGATGGAACATGGTAGGCCAGACAATCTTCCAGATAAGTGGGTCCCAAGCTATTTAAGGCTTTAAAGGTCAAAACCAGCACCTTGAATTTTGCCCAGAAGACAGTAGGCAACCAGTGCAGATTTCGCAGCACCGGTGTAATGTGCTCCTGGTGACCCGTCCCTGTAAGGAACCAAGCCTCCACATTCTGCACCAGCTGCAGTTTCCGAACAGTCTTCAAGGACAGCATCATGTAGAGTGCATTGCAGTAGTCTAGCCTTGAGGTAATGAAGGCATGGATGATAGTTGCCAGATCTGAATCAGAAAGAAAAGGCCACAGCCTTCTCACCAGATGGAGTTGGTGAAAAGCACTCCTGGCCACTGCCGCCACCTGAGATTCCAGGTGCAGCGGTGGATCCAGGAGCACTCCAAGGCTGTGAACCTGAGTGGCTGGGGGTGGGGTGGGGTTCCCCCCCTCCCAAGTCACAAGGCCAGCTAACCATCATCACCTCAGTCTTGTTAGGATTCAAGCTCAGTCAAATTAGGAGGCGGCAAGGGGATAAAGGATGAGACAAGGCTGGGGAAATCAGAGAGAGAGCAGAGCAAGGCTGGGAAGGAGAGGGACAAGAGCAGGGTGAAGCTAAGAGCAGAGAGGCACAAGCAAGAGAGGAACAGGAAAAGGATTGCTTATAATTAGGGCTACGATTTTTTCAGGGAGGTCACGGTTTTAGTGAATATTTTCCCCTCCATGACTTTCACTGTTTCCCGTGACTCCCCATGATTTACCTGAGATTGAAGCCGACAGTGGAGGCTTCAGTCCTGGAAGTGCACCGAGTAGAGCTGTGGAGGCTCACAAACCCCTCCCCTTGGTCAGCTGCCCAAACCTGACGAGCGGGGAGTGATTTGCACCGCGGAGCAAAGCCGCAGCATCTCCCCGCACGGTACCAAGCCCTTCCTATGCAGCGTGCTGTGCTGATGTTTCAGCGCGGCGTGGGACAGCGGGGTGTGTGGCCAGTTCATCAAAAGGCTGCCAGGAGTAGACGGCAGCGCTTCATCTGCCTCTCCTCTCTCCTTTCCTTGCACCAGGCCCTTGTCTGGCTCCATCTCTTTGGGCAGGCTCTTGTTGCCAGGGGCATTTCCTTACGGGGGTGGGGGGGTGGTGTTGCTTTGCTTTTGCTTTCTTGTCGAATTTCTATTTCTTTTCAAATTTATATTTTTGACTTGCTTTCTTGTCCCTAGGTCCTTGTAATAATTTAATTTTGCCAGGTCAAAATGCCAGGTTGTTATTTTTTGTGCCAGTTCCCTAGGATTTATCTCTTTAATTTTATCTCTTTAATTATTGCCTTGTATCTCTTCAATTTTTTTTTCTAGGTACTTTTGGAAGGTGGAGTGTGGTTGCACAAGGGGCTTAGAATCGGGGGGGGGGGGCGCCTTCCATTTTTAAATAGTTATTGAATAAAAGCATTTTTTTTACCCGTGACTTTTTCTCATTTCTTCCCTAGCCAAGTCATGACTTTTTAAAAAAAATTACTATGAAAAAATCATAGCCCTGCTTACAATCAGGCAGCCCTTATAAGAAGACCTGGGGCCAATCAGAGTCAGCTGGGTGTGTGGCCCCAGCACACAGCAAAGGGCTAAGGAGGTGATGTTGATGGGAAGCAGCGAGGGAGTGGAGACCCCCGTCATTGATGGGTTGCACCCCTCCTTGGTGTCTCAGGTACGGAGTCTGGGTCTGCTCCTTGATTCACAGCTCCGCCTGGGTGCCCAGGTGGCGGCTGTGGTGAGGAGCGCGTTTTGTAAATATGTTTCACCGTCTTCGCCCTTCTGTCTCGGACTCTGACCTGGCCACTGTCATCCATGCATTCATCACTTCGAGATTGGACTACTGCAACACACTCTACGTGGGGCTACCCTTGATGATGACCCTGAGACTGCAGCTGGTGCAGAATGCGGCGTCCTGCCTCCTGATGAGGACGGGCCGCCGTGAGCACATAACACCGGTGCTGTGGTCACTGCATTGGCTGCCTATAGTCTCCCGGGTCAGATTCAAGGCGTTGGTTATTACCTTTTAAAGCCCTATACGGCCTGGGCTCTGCGTACCTGCGGGACCGCCTCACTCCTCGGGTCCTGGATTGACCCCTGTGGTCTGCCAGGGGTGCCGTCCTGGAAGTCCCCCAGGTGTCCCGGAGGGGGCAATCTTTGAGAGGGCGTTCTCGGTGGCCGCACCTCGGCCGTGGAACTCCCTCCCAGTAGAGAGATGCCTTTCTCCGGACCTCCCGTCCTTCCACAGACAATGCAAGACCTGCCTGTTTCACCAGGCATTAAAACTACCCACCTTCCTCACCGAATCATTCGGTGAGGAAGGTGGGTAGTGGGTGGGTTTTTTTTCTTCTTTGGGTTTTTTTGTTTGGGTTATTTGAGTCCATCTGTTGTATTTTAATAGTTTTTATTGTATTTTTGTATTTTGTATTGTTTTTATCTTTTGCTGTGCGCCGCCCCGAGCTGCCATTGGGCTGGAGGGGGTGGGTTATAAGTTTTGATTAAAGTAAAAGTAAAGTAAAGTAAAGTTTCTGGAAAGCAGGGCCAAACCAGAGTGCCACAGTGGCACTGCAGGGCCAGCTAATGGCTGAGAGACAGCAGGGTGCCTGCTTGGAGCCCTCTTCACAGAACCCCCGTGGTCGGCTTCCTTAGCTCCTTTCAAGGCCTATGCTTTGGGCGTGGGTAACAAATTGAATGGCTAGATTAACTAGCTAGTTTAACGTTGCCCAATGGATAGGCTCTTTGCTTGAGATTTCAGAGACCCAGGATCCGTTCTCTGCTCTGACACTGACCTACCACCTATTCTGGGGCAAGTTACCTAGGCTGCACCTAGTTGATGTAGGATGACGAGGCAGGAGAGTGTGCACGTGGTACACTCAACTTATGGCCTCACAGTTAGGGTGAGATTGTCCCATACTGCAGCTATAGTGCGCTTGTCCACATAGGGAATGGCAAGTTGCTATGTCTTTCTGTACCTCAGTTTCCTATCTGTAAATAGCGCTTCCCAATCCCTACCTCAAAGGGATGCAGTGAATAAATACATAAAGATGGGTGATATTTCAGCAATGAGGGTTGTATAATAATAATTTGATTTTATTCTATTTTTATATAAAAAAAAATTTTTTATACTGCCTCTCTCCTGCCAAATGGCACTCGGAGCACTTCACAACCTAAAAATACAAAAAAAAAAAAAAATAGATTTTAAAAAATATTTAAAAGGGGAAACTAAAGAGGGAGGAGAAAACACATTAAGGGGAACCAGCAGCTGATCCTAAAAGTAGCTGGAGAATAAATAAGCCTTCAGGTGCTTGTTAAAGGTGAGGAGGGAGGAAATGAAACAAACATCTGGAGGGGGGCGAGTTCTACACTGAGGCCATTTTTGAATGGGCGGGGGACCCGAGTCTGCGTGCGCTCGGTGGAGCACACACGCACTTCCGGTGGGTTGGGGAGGGTTTAAACGACAGCGGGATGGGTGTGTGCCACCCATCCACATACCAGCCACCCATCCACCTGCACGGTGCAACCCAGGATTTTCCAGGTGGCACCATGTGGGGAGGTGGTGGTGGTGGTGTCTCGCAGGAGCGTGCACCCATACACCGCCACTCTTACATGGGCTCCACTCAGTGGACCTGCGTGGTAGCGTCTTATGTAAAAACGGCCTGAGAGGCCCACCGCGGCAATGGCCCAATCACCTGCACGCTTAAGGTGTAGTGGCAGGATCCCCAAACAGCAGGTGGTTTCTGACCACAGATGTCAGATAACCATCAGGGTGAGGCGTCAGGAGCGAGTCTCAAATATAGCCAGGGCCTACACCTTTCAGGGCCCTGAAAACCAGCAGCCTAATCCTAAATTCAATCCGCTGCTGTACCTTATATATGGTCCTACTGAATTCAAAGCTCTAGTAGTGTTTGCTTTCAGCTCCATTGATTGAGGTCCTGTCTAAAGCTCACCTGTTTGACTCTCTCTCAAATGGCTCAATCCTGTGCATACTGGAGTCAATTGACATTTTGCCGTGGAATCTGGTGAGACTTTCCATTATGTCTCTCGTGTGACCCTAACTGTCCCTGTTTATCCGTTTTCAGGAGGCTTCTTCCTCTGTGATTGATCCTGTTGATAGGAAGTGGTACTAATAAGGATCGGCATTGGTAGTTATTTGAAGTGTTTATCCCCCGTTGTAGCGCGACTGGAATGTCTAAATAAGCCCCCAGAACAACTGGTTTGTAGCGAGGTGCCTATTATTTGCGGCAAGAAGATTGATTGCTGTAGTTTTTCTTCAATTACCTATTTCCATGCGAGTGTGATGTGTTGAGTCCTATGCATCCTTCCCTGCTCGGCTGGCTGGCTGGCTGGCTGCCAGAAGTCCTTAGCCTCCGTGAATGTAGATGCTGCTATGGGAGAGGAGAGGCTTTCGCAGGCAGTAGCAATAACAACATTGAGGGAGGGTTTTTTTGTTTGTTTGTTTTTAAGAGCAGGTTGTAGACCATTCCAGGCTATTTGAAAGTGCAATATGAAAATGCCCAGGATCGTCAGGGATCCTCTGGAGGTTTAAATCAACTTCATAGCATTTCTGCTGGGAACATGATTTTAAGGCCTTGTCGCAATGCTGGGCTTGTCTTGTTTTTGAGAGAACATTTTTCACTGAAATGGAGCTTACTTAAACTATTTGAAGATCCAGTATCTCTTAGAGCAGGACCTGAGAGGTGATTTTTATAGAACCTGTTCACACGTTAGTAGTGGGGATAGATTCCCCCAGTGATACTCCTGACTATCTTGGCTGCATTTGCACATTACATGAGTGGTAAGGTTTGTGGTTATTACCACCTTCTGACCTGAGGTGTAGTGAGTGGTAAATCACATTAATGTATGAACACTTGTGAGGGATACCAGGTCTTCAGAAAGGAAACAACAGGGAACATGTGGTACTTTAATAATAATGTTTATTTTTATATAGTGCACCCCTGCCATGGCACTTGGAGCGTTTTACATATAGCTAATAAACACAACTTTTAATCTTCACAACAACCCTGTAAGATAGGTTAGGCTGAGAGAATATTGTGACTGGCCCAATGTCACCCGGTGACTTTCTGGCTAAGGCGAGCCTTGAGCCAGGGGTTCTCCCTCCTGGTCCATGTACTGCACATTTAGCCGTTACACCACACCGTACCCCACACTTCAGAACATTCATATGATATGGGATACTACAAGGTAAATACCTAGTGGTTTCTTTACCAGGGGGTATTGTACCCCACACCATAGCCTAGATTTGGGCTTTGTGTTGAAACCACTTGTATTAATAGCGGTCAGCAGTTTCAGGTGTGCATTCTGAATTGCCTCAGTCAACATTCAGGAGTGTTTGTGTAGTAATCTGAGGGAATCAAACTCTCAGCCATGAGTCAAAAGAGTTTGAGTGCTGTGCTGAGTCACCAACCAGCAAACATAACTCCTTGTCTTCTAAATATGTCCTTAGCAGAGTGAGTAGAGGAGCGTTCCCCTTCAGTGCAGGTGTATGGAACTCCTTGGCCCCCATGATCCCATCTTGCCTCTTAGAACAGCACAGCTCAAGGGCCTTCAGCTGCACCGCTCCCTCCCTCCTAATACCCCTCACCCTCATTAAGACAGGTGTTGACCTATGGACCCACAGCATGCAAAGGTTATCAGTTTTGTTAGGGAACTCAAATGATGCTGTGGAATGGGCTCTCTGCAAGTGGGCCCCCTGTCTGGCTGTGTTCTCTTGCATGGAGATGCCTGAAGGATCTGGGGGCTCCCAAGAGCTTTGGATGAAGTTGGTAGGCCCGGGTTTCCATGTTCAGACCCAGCATGAGCTATGTCTTGCAGAACATCAATGTCTGCTGGGAAAGATTGGCCCATAAGTACCTCTCGACAAGCAGCCCTGGATGTTCTCTGTGATAGCTAAGTGCCAGGGGTGTAAAAATGGAGGAATCTACACCAGAGGTGGAAGGGGAAGGGAGGCCCCTCCTTACCTTCTCTGTGGCACCAGTATGATGCTGGGAAGTCAGGGAGTGGGGGCAAAAAGCAGGGGACTTCCCCTTGCACCACTTTGTTCCCCACTGGCATTTGAATTTCCTGGAAGCTGGATGAGCGGGTAGAGCCACCAGGGGGAGAGGAGGAAGGTTTTTTTTGAGAGCCTAGGGTGGAGCTGTTCCCCACTCATTTTGTACTATTGTTACTCCTGTAAATCTGAGGGTGGAAAGAAACCTGTGGAGTCCCATCGTTAATCTCTCTAACTCTCCCCCTTTTCTTTTGCAGCTGGTCCTGGCTGAAAGCTCTCACTCTGACGCAGGGTCCCAATGTACTGAGAGCCACACAGACCTTCCACCTCCCATTGAAAGAACAGGGGGCATCGGAGACTCACGCCCTCCTTCGTTTCAGTAAGCCAAGATATTCCATTGTGTATAGACAAACAAAAAAAATGTCCACCCATGCCGGCTTTCAGGTCAGCAGCTCATGCCAGCCCAGCGTAGCTGTGTATTTTACAGTAATGTGTTCTTTGGAGCCAAGGGGTGGTAGAGAAATTTGTGACCATCCAAGCAAAATTAGCATCCATTCACTTGTCATTTTCCAAGCCCACCTTGGGGAGAGCTGGTGAAGGGGTGGGGAAATGCTTTTTACGGCATGTGGATGACAGCCCTTTATTACTATGTTATATATAATTGTGTATATCGTGTGCAAGAGGCAGAAGAACGTTACTCTAAAGAGCAGCAATTTTCACATGAAATAACATTCCCCCCTCCCTGGCTCATGCACGTTTATCCCAACAGCTTCTTGTAAGACCAGGTTGGTGTTCAATAGAATGGCAGCCATTGCACATACAGGGAAGAAATCTGTCCGTGCTGGAAATCCACAGTCACACTTCCATCCTCCGAATTGTGAGGCTGAGGACAGGATTTAGCTCACAGTTTTGTATGTTACAGGTAGATAGAGGAAATGTAGGGAATGTACACAACATCTAGGTGTCATTGGACACTTAGGCATTGTATATGCTACCTCTGAATTCTACAGGATACTTCTTTCTGAACTTGGCCTGGACTTAGGCACACTGGAGAGAGTCCTAGCTCTCTAGGTTGTCCACTATTGGTCAGACATGCTAAGGCAGAGCAGACAGATTAATTGGCAGATACTTTTACTATTGATAGGGCCTGATGTGTTCACTGTGTTTTCCCTATTGGCAGCAATGGGGGAAACACAGCAAACACAGGTCCCTGACTATGAATTTCGGGCACTGTACACACTACCCAGGCATTATCCAGAGTCCCCCATTCTGAACTTTGCCATTAAAATACACGCTTATCGCAAAACTCCCAAACAGCAGCTTCTGGTCTGCAGGTTCCATGCAAGAAGTACTTCCCACAAAGGCCAGACTGCCTTACGAGTCTCCACACAATTATCTTTTTGGTAGGTTTTTTTGTTTTTTTAAAGCAACCAAAAGTCCCCCTGAACCTGAACAGCTCTGGCTTTCGGAGCATTTGGGATGCAAATTCCCCACCTTCCCTCAAACAAGGAGAATCCAAACTTCCCCCTTCTGCCCTAGTCCTGTGGGGCATTTTTAGAATCCCCATTGGAACTGGGAACCTAAACCCTTCATTATTGATCAAAGAGTAAAATATTCCACCACCACCCTTGTTGGTGTCTTGATACTTCACCAAGGAATGGTTAAAGTTTTTTGCTTCAGTCTTGCAAATTCACATCTCAAAGAATTTGACACTGAAGGAGAAACTGAGGCACAAGGGATGAAATGAGATACTGGGCCCTCCCAGTCCCCTACTCTAACCATGACCTCCAGGGCTGAGAATAGAGCCCCACAATCCTGGCTTCTGATCCTTACTTTGATGAGTAGACGGCTCCCATGCAGAGCTGAGGAGACTCCCCAGGAGACCTGGCTCTCAGCCCTCCACGTCAGCTCTTCTCACTAGATCACACTGTTGTCCAGAGAAGAGAATAGAACTTGGTCCTGGCTCCCTTTTCCTCTGTTTTAACTACGGTACCCCAGTGTCTCTCTCCAAACAAGCAGCCATCAGTCTTGAGGGCTGTTAGTCCTAGTGTGTTTTGTTTTTGTTTGTTGTTGTTCATTAGTAGCCCTGAATTCAGCTTGGATGCTCTGTCTGCCCTTTGTCTTGTGTTTATTGGAGCAAATGCCCTGGCTGCCTGGCTGCTCATTTTTACTTTCCACCGGGCCTGCAAATCCTTGGTGCTTCCAGTCTCATTTTGCTTGTCTGAACCCCCAGGCTCTGTGTTCTGGATGTTATGATGAAATCCCTGCTCCACCTGTCCTTTAAACAGGCTTCATGCCTAATGGTCTTGTGTGACAGGCAGCACTCGGAAATGCTGACACAGCAGCAAAGGGGCTAATATCTGCTCCCTTGGCCCTTCCTCTTAAATTTGAATTTGCATTAATGTTGCCAGTGGGGGAGCAGTGTCCAGTGCTGCAGCTCAGAACTGCTATTCTGACACCCTCCCCATCCTGTCTGCTGCCTGGAACAGCCCCTTTATCTTTCCTGAGGCCAGCAAAGCGAGCTGACTTTTTCTGGAATGGACCAGAAACCTGCCTCAGTTCTAGCTTTGCCTGACACCATGTTTCTTGCAAGGGTTCTGCTGCCCTCTTGTGGCTACCTGTAAGCAGGAAGCACCCCTGAGCCATTGCTGTCACATGACACACCAGGATAACTAATTCTTTGTCTTCCTGACCTATATATAAACGTGTTACACTGCCAAATGGTTTTAGACATCCCTGTTTATTGGATGGGCAGATCTCCCAAACTGTAAGTGCAGAATCAGATGTGTAGTGCTTGCAGTATCTGCTCCTCTGTATTTTTAAGGTGCTGCTTTATGGAACTGTGTTTTCCCCTGTAGGATCTGCCACCCAAACAACCCCCAGTGCTTCACAAACACATACGGTGCAGTTTTCCATAGCACCCTCAGTGGCTAAGGAGTCTTAAATCCTGTTTTCCAAGATGATCTGGGCACTTAGGAGTTTGTCTCATTGGATTTCAGCAAGGCTTATACTCCTGAGTGTCTGTTTCTTTGCAGAAGAGAACTTTGGCTCTATACTGCTCAGGCTTATGCCCACATGTTACATTACGCATATAAGTTTCCTCTTCAGTGGGTTTTGTCTAAACCTGGCTCCACAAGATAGAACCACCTGCTTGAATCCACATGATGGGACTAAGATTGCCACTTCCCTCCAGGAAGCACCGTAAAGGGCAGCAAGCACACCGCTTTCTGACATAAACCCACCCTTTACGGAGCATTGTGACATCACAGCTCTCCATAGGGACAGGGCTACTTCAGAAAACCCTTATGGCCCATCCCCTTTTTGTGGTAGGGCTCTCGTCCCCATTTTAAAGATTGGGAATTGACTTCCAGAAAGACTAAGCGACTTGCCCAAGGTCATACAGACAATCTGTGGCAGAGCAAGGGCTTGGCTGCTGATCTCCAAGTCTCAGGTTAACACCTTAACTACTGGAATCTTTCCAGCCTGTAAATTGGTCTCTCTCTCTCTCCAGTGGAGCTATGCCAAAGCAAGCGAGCATTCTGTGACTCCAAGGTAGAAATTTTCCCTGTTACCTCAGTGTTTGAGGACTGATTTTGGGCTGTTTAGTGATACATGGTAACAACCTGTGGTCACAAGATGGTGCTGTTGATGCTGACTGAAGGCCAGTAATCCTTGGCTGGCGCAGCTCCTGACGCCCATCTTTGCATAGCAACAAAAGAAGGGAACATGGTCACAATTGGAAAATGTGTCTCTTTCCCTGATAACAGGAGCTCATTCAGAAAATGGTCCCAATTCAAGACAGCATTGAAGCTTGTTTTAGGGCACAGGTGAGGAACCACAGGCCTGGGGGCCAAGTGTAGCCCATGGCTAGTTTTTATGTGGCCTCTTTCCAGTGCCTGGATCTGGCCCCTGGATCCAGTTCCCACCCCCAAGCGCTGAAAGACTGAGCTCAGGGTAAGGGAGCAGAGATGAGGGTGTCACGGGTTGGAGGTCCCGCACCCCCACTTTACCGGGTTTGAGTGACTCAATTTCCCTCGCACACAGTCCGCTTGAATCAGTTTCTCTCTCTGGCTAATTCAAGTCTGCCGCAGGGACAACCCCTTTGTCACTCAAGGGCCCGATCCTTCCCGTTTACAGACTCTTTACTCTCTGGGTTCACAAGAGCTTGAGAACTCTTGTTGCTCACTTGTGTTCCAATGTTAGACACAGACACTTCTTCATAAAGATAAGAAGTAAGTTTATTGATTAACATAAGCAAGATAGTTGATACAGAGTGGTTACTAGAAATCAAAGGTAAATATAACGCATTCCTGATCTATACTGGTTGAGTTCCTAAATAAGCATCTTGCCCTACAAAGGTCCATAAGTTCCTCTCAGTCCTTTGGTGTAAGCGACTGGGCCTCCAGACGTAGAGTTGCTAAAGAGCAAAATCATCTCTCTCAGTTCATGGTCTCCAGCCTGACGTGCTGGCAGGCTTTCGTATGCAGATGTCGATGAGAGTGCTGAAGGTGGCTCTGGGCAAGCGATAGCGAAGCTGGCTTAATGGCCCTTGCTTAAGTATCCTGCCTCGTCCCTTTGTCTTGGGTTTCCCGCCATGGGGAAATGTGTGAGGTGTCACGTAGGCAACCCAGGCAAACATGAAGGTTGTTTTGCATCTCTGCAGGTCTTTCTGGCTAGGGTTGCCAAATACACATTCTTTGTATCTCTTTGCATTTCCTGGAGTTTGGTCACATGTCATAGCCCTAATTTGAGTTTTACAGTTCTCAATTGTAACATTACATACATGTGGAACCTTTTGCATTACATATTTAACCAGACTTGTAGCCTACATGTAGGCCCGTGCTACACGTGTGTGACTCTATGTTATTCCGTGACAGGGCATGCAAACAATGATAGTGGACAGATCCATAATCTGGAACTTCCTCTTCCTGAGGGCATACCTTAAAGCGCCCCTGCTCTCAGGTTCTGTGCTGCTTTTGGAGTGTATGCTAATTTTCAAGGTGACCCCTGGGACGGAAAAGGTTCCCCACCCCTGTTCTAGGGTGAGACTGATTAAAACTTGAGTTAAAAAAAAACCTTGCTCCGAAGTGAAATATCAAGTGTGAGCAATAATGCTAAATAGCACATGGCAAAATGATTCTGGAGCCCTCTCCAGGCTCATGTGGCGAGAAGGTTATCATTGCAAGGAGACCATCCTGTGATTATGAGGAGGCCCTATTGTTTGCACTTGGCTCTCTAGCAGACAATAAGCATTAACTCTGGAACTGGCTGGAAATGTTTCCCCCATTGCCTGATTGTACCAGACACACCTCTCTGTCCATTGGGGGTTGCTTGAGCAGTAGAAGGCAGCACCGTTGCACTTTATTTGTTTGTTTAAACTTCTATCCCACCCTTCCCCTAAGGCTCAGGCCAGCTTACATAAAATACAAAATACAATAAAACTTCCTTTAAAAACTTTGAAAGGAAAACCCACCCTCCCCCCTAACTTTCTCCCACTCTAACCCCGCCTACCAAACGCTTTACCAAAAAGAAAAGTTTGACACTGCCTCTGGAATATGCTGCTCAGGCTCAGGCTCTGACGGACCTCCGGGGGAAGGGAGTTCCATAGCATAGGGGCAGCAACCGAGAACGCCTCCCTGTGGGCCCTTGTCATACGAACAAGAAAGATTGGCAGGTGCTACCCACAAGAGAATGCTCCCAGCCAACTGCAGGGGCTGACGCAGTGGAGCGTGGAAGGAAAGGAGGTCTCTCAGATAGGTGGGGGCCAGGCCGTTTAGGGCTTTAAAGGTCAAAACCAGCACCTTGAATTGTGCCCGGAAGACTGTAGAGAGCCAGTGCAGATTGTAGAGCACCGGTGTAACGATAACTGCTGTAACCTTGTGGCTGATCTCCAACTGGGAGCAACTGCAACTCCAGGAGCACCTTGGATTCCCATTTCAGGCTTCCAGGGGGTGGGTGTCTCGACACATTACGTTACCCATGGGAGAAATTAACTCTGTGTTACTACCCATGACAACACTGCAATCCATAGCAGTTTGAGCAAACGTTACTGCAGGCACTATCCTGACTCTATGCCTTGTTGCCCTGTGTGGGGCTTGTTGCAAAATGCATTTTTGGGCTTGCACTGCTCCCCCTACCCCCCCACCCCCCATTAGCAGTAACTTCCAGTTATTCCAGTCACTCCCTTATTTTGTGGACTGTTGTCTGATGGTGGCACGCATTTCCCCATAACTTGCAAGCTGCCTCTAAGCCACCGCAGCATGGAGGACACCCGCATGGCAGAACAGTGGCATTGAGCAGACATTGATATTCATTGCCTAAACCGTTGGTCTTCTCCAGATTTCCCTGGATATGTCGTGCGCTGCAAAGCTGTATTTAATACATGACCCCAAAAAAAGAAGAAATGTAACGGGGCCCCAGTTTTAAATGGATGGAACAGATGGCAAGCGTAATGTGTAGACACACCCAATATGGGAGCTGTCTGCTATGGAGGTAGTGGTCGTAGCCATCACCATGAATGCTCAGCTCTCCATCAGATTAGAGTTCCTCCTAGGTTTCCTGGATTATGTCTTTGTTCATGAAGGGATCTGGACTCTCAAATTCTGTTCCTGATGCTTTGCAACCATGTCATTTAACCTCATTAAGCCTCAGTTTCCCCCATAATAAAATGGGGATAATTGTTGGGTTTTTTATCTAGCCAGAGGTTATAGAGTTTGCATTTCCCATGGCAGAGGGACTGGACAATACTGTTAACCTATTTCACTTGATGGCATTATTAACAGTTCATGCCATAAAATGGAAACTTCCAATAAAAGAAGAAATCAATGGTGTTAAAGAGATGCCCATAATTGGCTTTTAGGCCTATTGTGGGCCCTCTACATCCAATGCAGCTCTATCAGCGGTCTATGGGAGCTGAATAAATTTTTCCTTTATATTCCCTTTGATCAATAGAGCATTTCCATGCATCATTAACTGTACCCATTTTATTGTGGGCTTCATCACCCCCTCCTAACCTGCTGTTGAAATGAAGAGATCCATCCAGCTTTTGATAGGGCTGAATCAAGGACAGGACTGCAGTAGAGATTGCTTGACTCGTCTTCCCACTATTTCTTTGTCGTCTGTAAGGGGAGCATTGAATGTTATTGGACTGTCATATGGTGCAAACAGGTGGCACTGAGGCTGTGATTTCTAGTGGTTAGACCAAGGAACTGGGACTTTAAAAATTACTGGAGAAAATTTGACCTCTCTACCAAACTCCGTCACCCTCTCAGTGAAGGAAATGGCCCCAGGTATACACAGATATATTTGGGGCAGGTATCCTGCCTTACGTTTCCATGCTCAGCAATAGAAAAGGTACTGTGATGCGGCACCTCATCTTCAGAGTTGCTAAGCTCCAGCTTCCTCTGTTGATGGGAGTGACGGATGCTGACAACTAGTCTATAAGTCTGAGAGAAGCAAGTCAGCTGAATGGGAGAAGAATGGTCTAGTGAGCAGGGTATTGGACTAAGCCTCAGAAGAACTGGATTCATCCACAGGCTTCCTTTGGGAGTCTGTGCTACGCATCTGCAAAATGTGCCAACCATTCCTCATCTCTCAGGGAAGATTCAGGGATAACATCTGCTATTGATTTTGAGGGCTCACTGTGGTCATGAAGACTCTGTAGGTGTCTAGATACAAAGGCAAATGCTATTGATGGACGCCCTGCATAAGGGAATCCTCCTGGTGCGTAGACATGTGCTGCCATGTCACATTGTGTTCTCTCTGCCTTTGTGGCAGCTGCGTGTCAGTTTACCCAAATCCAGTCCATTAATATGATCTATGGCCTCTCTGAGCGCGTTTCTTGATTGCCTTCCATGCAAACACTTCAATGCTATTTATGAAACATAAGAATGACAGAGCCATAAAACACACTGGGCCTGGAGGGAGAGGCATATAGACAAGCTAATAGCGTTTGGGAGGGTGGGGAAAGATCATTTCCCTCTGCTGCAGCCAGCTCTGCTTTGGCATGACTCATTCTTTTTCTTCCGCAGCAGTCTCTGAACAGATGGTTGCTCACAAATGGGGTTATATACACAGTGCTTTGTATTACAGTCACTGTTACCGGCTAGCAATTGGCTCAATTATTTAAAGTGGGGGTGATGGGTGACCTTGCTTGGATACGGTTGGGGCTGGAGAGGCAGGTTTGCTGACACTGTTTGCCTTGGGATTAGCCCTCATTCACCCCAGGGGACAGCCCAAGCCTCACAGGACTCATTCTGCCCTGATTTACATCCCAAGGTTTCTGCTAAGCATCTTGGCAATTGGCACATCCATGGGGTAAATTGGTGACTTCCTGACTGCTGAGAACATGTTTGCATGAACCCAGTCCAGAGTGTTTACTCTAGAGGAATTCATCAGGAGCAGCTACCTTCCTCTGCTTCTGTTCTCATTAGCAGGGGAACTAGGGGTTAAATAACACCTCCTCTACTTTGAACTTGCAGGGAACTACCAGGGGGAGGGTGTGTGTGTGTGTGTGTTCAGACGAGCATGGCTGGAGGGGGTGTGTGTGTCCGTGTCCAGTAAGAGGAACTGCCACACGGAGGGCCCACGCATGTGGAGTGAGTGAGGAGGAATTCTAACGAGCGGCCCCCTGGGTGGCTGCCGTACGCACGCAGGCAGCTTCCCTGCACTCTCGCCACCACTGACTAGCCATGCAAACAATTCATATGGGTGGCTAGCATCTGTTTCCCCTCCCCCCACCTGGAAACACCCCCCACCCCGTCCAACTGATCACCCTGTGTCATGACGCACGGCTGCTGGCAGTTTTGGACTATAACAGAGGCGCGTGCGTACTGGGAGGGAGCTGCAGGAAGCTGCTGTCCGAGCTGCTGTCCTCCATGGCATTGGCTCGTCTCTCATGCATCACAAGGGGGGGTTGCTTTTCCTTGAGCCAACGTGATGTATTTCGTGCGTGTGTCCTTTAAGAGCTCCCCAGACAGCCCGGCAGGACCGGGGAGGCAGACAGCCGTGGATCTATCTGCTGGTGTGGGTAGGTGCCCCAGTTCAGGCCAGAGATGCATGGGCACCTGTCCCCTCGCACTGTTTTGCCTTCCCCTGCACAGGGCACACTGGTTTTTTATCTGGTGCCCCATGAGTAGCCACGAGTGAGTGTTGCGTGGGTCACGGGAATGTGCCCTCACCCACACCACCTTCACATGAGTGCTTGGGTACATGGTTGATGGGTGGAGCTGCATGGTTGCATCTAAAAACATCTTGTGTGTGAGTGAGAGAGAGAGAGGCTGGAACAGGAAGCAGGCAGTGAGGCAGAGAAGCTGTGTGAGGGGAACGCAGAGATAGAAATACTGAGCTTTGTTGAGACAACCGAGAACTGCAGGGAGAAAGATGAACAAGGGAAATTCCCCTGAACAGTCTACATGAGCCTGACCCCAGATAGGAGTCTTCCTCCCCAGTTTAACCCTGTTTGTTTGCAGAGGTGGTAACACTCCCTCTTTCTTTTCCCTGCCCTGCCTCACTTTAACCCCTGTGCTTGTGTGAAAACAGGTGAGGTTAATGTGAGTTAGGATGTAGCTAACTCTAACCAAGTGTTTGGGTGAGGCCTTGCAAATGTACATTCAGTCAAGGTTCTATTCCCCCTGTGCTCTTCAGAATCTCTCTCTGTGGAATACCCTGTTAGGAGAATTTCCCTTTCTTATCACAGTTCTTGGTTTGCTGGACCCCCAGGCTGCACTTTGGAGGTTCTGAAACTAGGTTTAGAGTCATAATAGGGCATGCCATAAATGGAAAGCAGAGAGCCCAAGGCATGGAGCTTGAACTGTCAACTCTGTGGCCTTTGGGACAAGGCAGCACAGTCCATATAAGGAAACTTGCTCTGTGGCTATCCATGGTGGTGCCTAGAGGCAGGCTTGCTTGTTGGATAGAGGCCCAGGCTGGGTTTAGTCCCAGGTCTGCCACTGACCTGTTGGGAGGGCTGAGTCTGGGACATTGGCAGACTTGAGAATCAGGTCTGGGAGCGGAGTCAGGACTGGTGTCTGTGTCTGAACTCAGAATCAGGCTTGGGTGGGGATCAGGGTTCATTTTGTTTTTAAAATACCAACAACCTAGCACTTAAAAAAAAAAAATAAGTCAGTTGATAGTGGTTTAACCCAGTGACGTTTTACATATAGGAAGGTTTAAACCAGTTTCTGCTGGTGTTTTTTGAATGTTTAGGATGGTTTACCGCAGTGGTTAAAACCACCATGGCTGGGACTGTCTAATGTTGGCAGATACAAGCTCGGGCAGGAAGAAGGAACAGGCTCAAGTTCAGGCACAGGAAACCAGGGAAGGAGCATTGATCTTCCTCTTGCTGCTGGGAGGTCTTTGTCTGAGCAGGCAGCCAATTGGGAAGCAGGGGAGGTGTGGCAAAGGGCTGGAACCAGGGCCTACTGGGTAGGTTCTGACCAAAATCAAGGTGCAGCAGTGGTACTGTGGAGCCAGCCACCATGCCAAGACACTGATTCAAGGCGCTGGTTCCTGACACTTTTAATGACTTTGGGCAAAGTCACTTCCCCTCTGTGTGCCTCAGTTTCCCCCTCTATAAAATGGAGGTGGTAATAAAATGCACCTCTTTTGTAGAGTGCTACAGATAAAAAATTCTCTCTGAGACTAAAGGGATATTATTCTTTATGATCTGCTCTACATACAGAGGGGGGAATATTTTTCTCATTGAGGATCATGGACAGCATTCATGTGTATTCGTTTATTTTTAGTGCTGGTTATCACCTGTAATGCCTTCCTCTCCTTGTGTCTTGCAGCCCAAATGCTGCCAGCAGCCGAGATGGACTGGACAATGAAACGGGAACGGAGTCGGTTGTTAGCCACAGGCGAGACAGACACCGGCGGCGGAACAGAGAAGGCCATGAGGATGGTAATTCATCTTCTCTTTTATCCATGGACACTGACAGTACTTTTCTGTCTGTGGCTCTGACGCTGTTGAAATTTGACTGAGAAGGGCACATCTTGCTTCCTGCACCTTTATGGCATGGAACTATCTCATAAACGGCAATTAAAGCAGATCCCAGATCACTGACATGCAACACATTCCTCCTTTGGCACCAAGTGAGGCTTGATTGTTTACAGAGCATGTGCAGAAACGATGTGGGGAAGGCTGGTCTTAGTTTCTCGTGTGTATTTTTTCTCTTCCAGTGGGGATTTACAGGGTGTATTGGTCTTTCAGCTGATTCTAATGTTTTCAGAACAAGCTGCTGTTCAGTCTAGTTCTGTCATTGGCTTATAACCTCTGCTTGGCTTCCTACTAGGATCACTGAAGAAATAGGCCAATGGGGAAGGTGATTGGGATTCACACCCCCGCTAGGTCTCAGGACACCCCTTCCTGTGCAATAGTAGATTTTTTTCTTGAGTTCTGCTACCCAGTTTTTATAACAACCAAAACCCTGTGCATTGTCAATGGGAACTAAATTGGGGATCTGTGAGTCTTAAAAGATGAGCCTCTGTTGATTTGAGTTAAAAACCTGGGCTTCCTATTTCAGGTAAGTAGCAGCCTCATGAATGGATGTGCCCTAGATGCTACCAATGTTAGAGGGTATCAGAGTGCTCTAACCTCTACGTGGCTTAGCACCAACACTAGAGGGTGTCGGAGCTCCGTAACCTCTGTGTGGCCAAGGTGCCACTTGTAGAGGGAGACAGAGACCTACAGTCTCTCTCTGGCTTTAGTAGGAGCAGCGATCCAGCCTCTGTGTGTCCTAGTGACACCACTGCAAAGGGTAGAGCACTACAACCTCTGTGAGGCCTCTGTCACTAGAGGGTACCATTGGCTTCATATAGGCTGCATACACTGCCTGTCAGGGTCATTCTCTGCCAAGTAACCTGGGATTATCTTCAGCCAGGCTTGAGCACTGTGTGATATTCAGGGGTACATGCTTTAAATGAACAGGACCAATATCAGTCATGATGCAAGCTCCTTGAAGTCAGTAGAAACACGAGCTTCTACATGAATCAAGTTTTCAGCATGTATTAATGTTAACTTGTGCACTTTGGGGAATTTTGTATTACCATTTATAATGCATTCCTACTGTCTGTGATTTTGAAACACGTACATGTCTGTAGTGCACGTATAAACTGTTGAGCTCCTTCCCTTTGCTTCTGCCCTACACACGTGCATCTTTCCATTCATTGGCCGGCAGCCTTGGTTAAGAGAAGCTGCCCCCCAAGTGTGGAACAGTCCAGCTTCTGGAATGTTTGGCCTCTCCTGAGTCCTGGTAGGTTTAACCTGCACCCTCACCTACGAACGCATCTAAGGGCACCTCCAAAGACTAAGGAAGCATAGCTTCGGTGTCTTTCTGTTTACTTAAACACCTAGCTTGTCAGCAGCTGAGAGGATGAATGAATGTGACTCAGACGGTGAGCGAGGAGCTGTCTTCGTGTGGTACTGACTGAAGATGCCCCTGAAAAGGGGGGAATCTCTCTAACAAGGCTGGGTCAAAAGGTTGTTGCTTGAAGAATGTTAAAAGGCGATTTGTGTTTAAAGCTGGTTTATTGCCTCTCTCTGCTCTTGATCTCTTTACAAACGACTCCATTAGAAGGGCCAATCTGAACTTGATAAAAGGGAAAAACTGGGAGGCAGGCTTTAAGGCCTCCTTTACCTCCCACTAGTCTGCTGTAGCTCTCCTCTTGAGACACACAAGGCAGTGGGTAGGAGGAAGGAGGCTCTCTCTTTATTTACCACACTCATTGTTGGCTCTAATTTTTCCACACATGGGATCGTTCACTTGAGTTCTCAACAGCTCCCATGTCCCACCTGGTCCAGCTCCGTTGGAGCTCCCTTCTCCTAACGCTTTTGCTGTCACTGTGTGGAACTCAATACAGCTTTTCTGACTGTGTTCCTCATGATCAGTTTTACTCCATTTCAGTCCCCAGTGAGCTGTGCCGCCGGAACATTGCTTTGTATTTGTGCATCGGGCCCAAAATCTCAAAGGGAAATTGGTTCAAAACTGCCTTGTCTCATACTGGACAGGCCCAGTTTCTTATTTTAATTTTTTTTTTTTTTATTTATTTAAGCCACATATGGACAGGCCTTTTGTAGGATCCAATTTCTCTAGATTTTGACTAGGAAAAAAGGTAGCCCTATCCTCTTCCCTCCAAGTTGGCTTGGAACACAGCCCCTTCAGTGTAATCTGTCTATCCCCCACTCATCATTGTAGTAGCATTACTACAATGCGAGTAGCATTGCTAAATAGTAGCAATGCTACTCGCATTGTAGTAGCATCATTGTAGACAGCATTACTTTGCCTCCCGCATTTAATCCTGTTCCTGGGACCCTCGCTGCCTGTTCTCCACCTTTGACTCCCTCCTCAAGCCCCCCTGTTGTCCTCCTCCCTCGTCCCTTTCTGCTCAGGAACTCGCTTCCTACTTCACTGCCAAGATAGACAGGATCTGCCTCAACATCGCTTCCCTCTCCTCTTCCTACTCCCTCCTTTCTCCCTCTCTCCTGTTCTCCTTCCCTCCCTTGAGGAAATCTCCTCTCTGCTCTCTTCCTCCATTCCTTCCCCTTGACCCCATCCCCTTCCGCCTCCTGACCTCCATTGCTTCCACTGTCGCCTCTTCCCTTCTGCACATCATCAACCTCTCCCTCTCTACTGGCTCCTTCCCCTCCACCTTCAAGCACGCCAGTGTCTCTCCTATCCTCAAAAAGTCCACTCTTGACCCCTCTGGCCCTTCTAGCTACCGTCCTGTCTCACTCCTTTCTTTTGCTTCCAAGCTTCTTGAACATGTTTTCTACTCCTACTGCCCCGACTTCCTCTCCGCCAACTCCTCCCTTGACCCCCTCCAATCTGGCTTCCGCCCCTTTCACTCTACTGAAACTGCTCTCGCTAAGATCACCAATTATCTTCTTGTGGCTAAATCTAATCGCCTCTACTCCATTCTTGTCCTCCTTGACCCCTCTGCTGCCTTCAATACTGTTGACTACTCACTCTTGCTGGACTCACTCCACTCCCTTGGCTTCCATGGCTCCATCCTCAACTGGTTCTCCTCCTACCTCTCTGACCATTCTTGCCAACTCCACCTCCTCCTTCTTTCTCCTCTCGGTTGGTGTTCCCCAAGGCTCTGTTCTTGGCCCTCTCCTCTTCTCTATCTACACCCTGTCCCTAGGCAAACTCGTTGCCTCCCATGGCTTCCAATATCACTTTTATGCAGATGACACTCAACTCTATCTCTCCACTCCCTCTCTCTCTCTCCATCTGTTCAAGCTCTCCACACCAGCTGTCTCTCTGATATCTGTATCTGGATGTCTCAACGTCAACTCAAACTCAACATGGCTAAAACTGAACTCCTTATCTTTTGCCCCATCCTTCCTCTCCCTGTCGATCCTTATCGACAGGGTCACCATCCTTCCTGTCCCCCAAGCCCGTAGCTTAGGCTTCATCTTTGACTCACTCCTTTCTTTTAAACCTACATCAACTCTGTTGCCAAATCCTGTCGCTTCTCCCTCCATAACATTGCTAAGATTCGCCCTTTTTTCTCTGTCTCCTCTTCCAAACCCTTGTTCATGCCCTGGTCATCTCTTGCGTTGATTACTGTAACCTCCTTCTCACTGGCCTCCCCTGCTCTCACCTTTCTCACCTTATCTCCGTCCAAAACTCTGCTGCCAGGGTCACCCACCTCACCTGTCACTTTGAATACATGCAGCCCCTCCTCTCTCCTCTTCACTGGCTCCCCCTTCCTGAATGAATCCTGCACAAGCTCCTAGTCTTCACCTATAAAGCTCTTCACAACCTTCCTCCCCCCTACCTCTCTGCACTAATTTCCCTCTGTACTCCAGTCTGTGAACTCCGCTCCTCCTCTGTCCTTTCACTCACCCTCCCACGCCTCCCCTGCTCCCCTAACTGCCTTCGTCCCTTCTCCCTAGCTGCCCCCCATGCCGGGAACTCCCTCCCTGCTCACATCCGCCTCGCCCCCTCCCTTCGTACCTTCTCCGCTCTGCCCTCCCCGACTCCTCGCTCCCCATACCTAACTCCTGCTGATACCTTCCATCAAGTACAGTCTGTTACCTGAGGTCTGTGTACTAATATCCTCACCACACGGACCAGCCAGCCATCATTCTTGATGTAACCAAGCCAAGCATGTGCACCTGAGACCTCACATCTTCTTGAATGTTACAACCCTTTTCTCTCCCTCTGTTCCCCTTCCTTCTTCTCCTCTCCTCTGTCTCGCAGAATGTCAGCCCTAGGGCAGGGGCCGTGTCTATTCCATTACTTTGTAAAGCGCCAGGTACATTATTGGCACTATATAAATGCTTGATAATAATAATAATAATAATTAATAGTAGAATAGTGCCTAGTAGTATATTACCCTGTGGGTTCAAGCATATAGAGCCTAGGTTCACAAACTATGCAGGGAACACAGTGTTCTGGGGGGCACAAGAAGGACACAGACACAGACAGCTTGCAATCTCACAGAGCTACAAAGAATCACCAAAATAATGGGGTAGCAAGGGAGAGAAAGATTTAGAAAACAAGAGTGGGGGTGGGGGGGAAGCAATAGGATGGGAAGCAAGGTGTATGTGTGTAGTGGGGGGAGGAGCCTCAACTGTGATAAAGAAATAGTAGGAGGACAAGTTCAAAAAGGTTTGAGAACCACTGATATACAGGACTGCCCCAGCCCTGTGGTCCATCTAGCTTGTTATCCTGTCTCCACCACTAACCTGCACCAGATTCTGCAGAAGGTACAAAACCCCCGTTGTAGGCAGATGAGGACTGACCTGTTCTCTGTGAATGTCTTCTCTTAACCCAGGGAGGGGATTGGTGTAAAGGGGGCAGCATATCCCTTCCTCCAAAGCTTTGCCAGTTGTTCTTCGAGGATCTCCGCGATTCTCACTCTTAGGGATTCACTTCCTGCTCTGCAGGCACTGGAGACCTTGATGTCAGCAGTTTCCAGCCAAAAAACCTGGAAAGTGTCATGGGCGGGGAGTAGGTTACACACGCACTACCTTGGTTGACCCGGTCAGAGCAAGGATCTTGCACAGAGAATGCCCATCAGGATAGTGGTTGGGCCTTCACCTCTAATTAAAGAGAACAGGCCCCTATCATCATAGGGCGCTACTGACCGAGGAACCAAGGCTGCCCCAAGGCACTCACCCCACACCCACACAACACTGGAAAGGATAAGCAGTGGGGGTTCACCTAAGGGGGGGTGCACCAGGGCCACGGGAGCAGGGAGTACGCAGGGCACTCACCTCCGACGCACAGGGACCCAGAGGCAGGGAGGAGAAGGAGGACACTCACCCACCACACTCTCACTTGTTGCTTCACACGAGCAGGCACTCAATAGGCACTGTCCAAGGAAGGAGAATCAATCGCACGGGGCAAACACAGTCGCAAGCTCAATTGCTGTGCACGCTCCATGAATCACACAAGACCGGTTTCCACTAATCACCAGCGCCGCTCCTTTGGCGGCGCTGGTTCTTAATCTCGAAGCCCCGCCCCCGTACGTGCTCACAACCGCTCTGAGCGGCGCAGCAGGGGCGGGGGATTCCCTACGTTGCTTGTCGTTCCTGGGGGCGTGGCCACAGTCTGCAGTTCTGCCGCCGGGGCCGGTGATGCATGCGGGGGAATCCCTACGTTGCTTGTCGTTCCTGGGGGCTTGGCCACAATCCGCGGTTCTACCGTCGGGGCCGGCGGTGCATGTGGGGGAGACCCCGGCTCGGGGCATTTCTCAGGTAACTTCCTAAGGTCTCAGGGCTGTTGGGGGCAGGGCCGGGTTGTTTCTGGGGGTTGGAGAGCCCCGCCTCTCCGCCTTCCCCTTACAGTAAGATCTAGAACATGGTGAGGGCTCCGCCCCCCCTCCCGTTCTGTCAAAAGTGCGGGCTCAAGATCGTGCGAGAACGGGACTCTATAAATAGGGGGAGGAGCCCTTGCCGCCTCAGTTCCTTCTGACCACGCCGCGTTTGGAAGACCTTAGCGCTTTTCAGTGCTTGTCAGTAGTTTTAAAAAAAAAAAAAAAAAAATAGAAAAAGAAGAAGAGTAAGAAGAACTAAAACAAGACACGTAGCTGAGTGCCCATGCCTTAGTCAGCGGGGTCCATCCCCCGGACTACACCCGCTTCTACGCAGTGTGCCAGACTATGCCCAGGCAGGCGGGCTTCAAATGTGAGGACTGGCCTGTTCTCTGTGAATGTCTTCTCTTAATCCAGAGAGGGGATTGGTGCGAAGGGGGAAGCATATCCCTTCCTCCAAAGCTTTGCCAGTTTTAACCAAACATCCATGTTCATTTCACTAAAAAAAATCAAAGTTCTGCAGCCGTGAAAACCAAATTTTGCAAGTTCACCATGAGTAGAAAATATTTTGCATAATTTGCTTTTTTTACATAATTCTGCAAATGTTATTCATTCAAACTGGCTTCCTGGCATAGAGTTACAGCAGATTTGGGCAATTAAAAATATACAACCCAAACACAGATCTCGGACTCTCAAAAGACATGATGTACCACCCCAGAATCAAGTTTAAAAAATAAAATAAAATATCATGGCAGCCCCACCCCCAGAATCTGTCCTCTCAGATTCTCTAGCACAACAGCCTGTTAACTTTCACTGACTCTAGCCCCTCTGGCTAATCTCCTTACAGGGCCCCATGCGCTGACATTGGTAGCCTGAAAGGACTCTCCCTCTTACCCCCCACCCCCTCAATCCCACAATTGCCCTTCATTAGAGGCAGCATCTGCAGCACAGAAGGGGCTGGTTGTGCTTCCCTCTTTTCTACTCCTTCCTGCTCCTCTCTCCCTTCCTTCCCTCTCCTTTCCACCTTCCCCAGAGACAAAGGCTACAGGGTATGAATTGGCCAGCTTCTCACACACACCCTGGACTCGTGTTCACTGAACACAGGTCCCATCCCATCCCTGCCCTTTCCAGAAGTGACAGCTACACAGAAAGGACTAACCAGGCTTCCTTTCCCCTGAGGCAGCTGCTACATTCATAGGATAGGTAATGATTAGTAAGAGAGTAATTAGCAGTTAATTTAAAGTTCACACATCCACAGTGCCTTCACTGTGATTTAATGCAATCACCAGGATTAAGAGCTAAATCTGTGGGAAGCAGTGTGAACAAGGTGTTTGCAGTAAACACTGGTTCCTGGCTTTAACTCTTCTAACTCTGGCTATTCTTGCCATCCATAGAGATGTTCAGCCCTTCTTTGAGTGTTGCTACCATCGTGACCACAACCCCAGCCTGTGACAGGGAGTTCCACAGTTTAGTTGTACATCAAGTGTATAAGGATTTCTTTTTATCAGTTTAGAATAAGCCACCTTTTCAGTTTTCACTGAACCCTCCCGCCACTCCGTACTATGAGACCAGGAGAGCACCCAATGCCAGGATGGATGATTTTGAATAAAAGCAGTTTATTCCCATCAAGGGTTCAATCTTGCAAGATTCCGAGCAGTGGAGTAACACAAAGAGGAGGGATGTTGTCCCCTTAGCCCCCCCCCTCAAAGCCCTATTCCTGATATTCCAAATTTGGGGTGGAGGTTGTCTCCTGCATCCCCCTTGTGTTTACACTTCTGGACTCCTGAGTGTCAGGCTCTGGGGCAGAGCCAGGGAAAGGGGAGGGGAAGCAGGTAGGCAGGAGGGGAGATGGGTTGCAGGGAGTCAGGGATATCCCTCAGATTAAACAAGGAAACCTCTCAGCCACTCTCCAATACTTTAGGAGATTAAGCACTCAGCATAAAGACCAGCCACGCTGGTCTAAGAAGGCTTATGGCTCATCATCGAGGTTGAGGGATGGGAAGCCAGGAGCGAGGAATCCAGGAACCAGAGGCAGGGATCAAGGGATCAGGGGTAAGGAACCAGGGGCAGGGGAGCGAGGGAGAGGGAGTAAAGGACAAGGAACCAAAGACAGGAGAGCAAGGGATCAGGTTGAGGGATGGGGAGCCAGAAACGAGGAATCAAGGAACCAGAGGGCAATGGAGCGAGGG
>QEPC01001471.1:879243-912862 GCA_003113815.1 Sphenodon punctatus | reverse complement strand
ATTGTAAGCCCTAGGGGCAGGGACCGTGTCTATTTTATTACTTTGTAAAGTGCCAGGTACACTGCTGGCGCTATATAAATGTTTGTTAATAATAATAATAATAATTTTATTAGGGCAACAGTTGGGGATGGAAAATTCCCTGCAGAGGGGTCAACCAGAAGGAAATGGATTGACGTCAGAGATCCTGGGCAACCACTGCCTCATAATTGGGGATATGGTCAAGAATCTGTATGCCCAATTGAACTCTGTGTTCCTTCAAATAGAAAGACAAGCCCAAAAATTAGATACTCTTATAAATCTTGTTAGCGTCTTAATTAGCAGGACCGAGAAAACGTGCTCCAGTAAATTAGTGGAGCATCGCACAGCAGCCTCCCAAACTTGTGCTCAAAAAGAGGGATTAATTACTCCCTCTGGACATCAGGCTATTATTATTGGTCAAAATTCCTCAGCTGCAGGCAGCCCCTCTTATGTTCCGGTCGCATATGCAATTATTTTCAACATAGCCCCCAACCATACTCGATACCCTCCCAAATGGCAGTTCAAGAATAAAATCAGTCTGTTCATATCGCAAATCTCTGGCCTTTCGGTCTCTCCTGGGTACATTGACAAGGTTCAGTACTTACCACCTAAGCCCTTTCTGCATCGGGTAGTGGTTTACTTTAGATCCTTGGATCTTGTGACTGATCTGACTGCTTGCAGCAGATTATTTGAGGCGTGGGGGATTTACCAGGGGAAAATGATGAGGCATATAGATATTAACCCTCTGCCTCTAAAGCACTGTAATTCCTATACCCAGGAAGAGAACCGTGATAAATTTACTGGGCAAGCCACTGCAGAACTGGAGGCATTGCTGACAGACAGCCAGAGACCACGACAAGTTCTTCCTGGTGGGCTAGTATCCCAGGTAGCGGAGATAATTAAACAACCGTCTCCCCTTAAGTCCCATGTGGTCCCAGGTAGGGTATCAGGACGTTCCAACCGTGAGGCCCCGTGTGCGCAGAGGGCCCTGGTACCTGGGTCATCGGATTCAATATGGAGGGTTGGGCTCAAAGGGCAGCAGATAGTACAGACCCCTCCCACCCTTCACCAGATAGGGAAGCCAAGTGGGGAAGAGGGACAAATTTTCCATGATAAAGGTTCATCAGCGGTTCAGCCCCCAGGTCAAGAGCTGGTGGGTAACGATTTAGCTATTAATCACCCTCCCTCATCATGACATCTGGCGTCTGAGCATGGAGATGGGCTCCGCATATGTTCGTGGAACATAGCAGGCTGGGAAAGGCACCAACATGACCCAGATTTTATGGCCTTTATAAAAGGACACCACATTATCCTAATGCAGGAAACGTGGTATACTGACCCTCTACATCTTGAAGGCTTTAGAGCCTATTTTTCACCGGCAGTCAAACAGCACACAAAAGGTAGAGCCTCTGGTGGGTTGGGATGTCTGATCTCCCAGGAGTTGCTTCCATCAGAAATTTTGCCCATTGACCTCCACCTGGCCCTGGGATTCAGCCTCAGGATAAGTTCGCTTAAGATGAAAATTATCTTTTTGACGGTCTACATCCCACCCTGCAATGCAGGGACTTTCAGAAAGGCCCATTGGGACAATTTAGACACTTTACTCACTCAGCTTAGAAATGAATATCCTCAGGCCCATTTGATATTAACAGGTGACTTGAATGCAAGGTTGTGTGCAGGTGACCTTACCACTGGTCCATTGGCGAATTTAATTCCAGAGGATCCATCCGGCATACTCGACCCAAGGAGGTCTAAAGATACCCAGATCAATTCTTCTGGTTTAAGACTGGCCAGTTTACTTGCTATGCACAATTTATATGTCTTGGATGGATCGAGCTACGGAGACCCGAAGGGGGAATATACATACCTTGGACCTAGGGGATCCAGCATTGTCGACCATGTAATTGTCACCTCAGCCATAATCTCATTTGTTATAGATTTTAGGGTTGGGTATGGGCTGACTAGTGACCATTTACCTTTACAGATTGTACTAGCAGTCCACCACCACCACCCTACCATTAACCAAGCTCCATCCAACATCACAGGGGAGAATCAGAATCAGTTGGACATTCTGAAACCCCCTCGGTGGAATCTCTCTCTGGAAATCTTTTTAGCTGACTCTATCACTCAATCTAGAACTCAGCAGCAGAGGAATAATTTACTCTTAGCCGCTGACCCGGGAGAGATACTGAAACATTACATTCAGCTCAGTAAGGACATGATTCAAACCATTCAATGCCGTACAGGAATTTCTCAGACATCACACCCAAAAAAGGGGGCAAGATGGTTTGATAAAGACTGCCAACAAGCTCGGGCCAAAATGAATTTGTGCTATACGCAATACAGGAAGGCTCAGACTCAAATTTTGTATGCAAATTGATTTTCCAGCATGCTATTCCATCAGTTTAGACCATAACCTAGTCCATTCTACCTGAACTGCAGCAGGATCCTAATCTTCTCTGGCCAATCCTTATTCAAATCTCTGTGTATTAGGCGACTGAGGAGTCTCCAGGGTGCTAAAACTGCAGGAGCTGGCCCTATACGCAGTTTGTGCTTCCAAATGAGCACACACAAGTGCATGAATGGATGGTGTGTACTTACATTCCTCTGCTTCCACACTGGCTCCCTGTGATGCTCTCAGCCCCTGCCTGTTCAGGCATTGTAAGTTATGGGCTTGTCTTCTCCCATACTTAAGGGCTTGACTCCTGAGGCTGTTTCTACTTCCTTGTCATTCCACACAGCGATGGAGTCATGACAAAATAATCTTCCTTGAGCCATGGGCTTTGATAACAGAAAGCCCAGTTTAATGTTCAAATAAAACAAGGTCTTTTAAAGACCGTTCAGCCAGAAATGGGGACATGAGAGGAAGGGGAGGAGGTGATCGGAGGCTGAGGGATTCAGGAAGCTGTGTCTGTGAGCACATTTTTATTTATTTATTTATTTATTTATTTATTTTTAAAATTTTGCTGGCCGCAGGCAGCTTGGGGCGGCTTACAATTCGCAATGTATGAGGAGTGCACAGTGTAAATCAAAAGGACATTTATAGTGGTTGTTGTATACTTGTATCATGATAATGCTTAGAGCAGAGATTCCCAGACTATAGATTGTGACCTCACATGGGGTCACATCATCTGTGGATGGGGTCATGGTCCCTATTAATACTGAATACACTTTGCATGTCTTTGCTTCTGTCTGGAGTCCCGGGATAACATTTGTCTCAAAATAGGGTCATGCAAGCAAAAGGTTTGAGATCCACTTACGAATGAAGACTGGGGCCCATTTAGCTAATTGTTGTACAGACCCATAGCAAGTGCCAGTCCTAGCCCCAGACAGCTTACAGTGTAAGTTGGGAAAGCAAAGTACTGGAGGGGAAATAGAGGCAGGAAGGTGACAAAATCAGCTGGTCAGTGGCAGAGCTGGAAAGAGAACACAGATTTTCTAAGTGCCCAGCGTCGGGCCCTAACTGCAGGACTACCCTGTGTCTCTAGTTATTTTTCACTTTTAAAAATAATTTCTTTTCTTCAAGTTAGAATTCACAGATGTTGAAGTTTATTCCTCTATGAAATTTGACCCCTACAGTTTGTGTGTACACTGGTTTATCCTAGGAGAATTGCTGATCTAACCTGAAACCTTTGAGTAGTGAAGCACCTGGGGGGACTTCTTGCTCCATAAGCACTGAGCATCTGCAGCTAAGCTAAAAGACCCAAACCTGCAGCAGACTCATCAATCAGGGTGTGTGCAGTCAAATGCAGTCAAGTGATGGGGGTCCTGGCCCAGACATAAAACCAGGTGAATAAATCTGTCACAATTCATTGCCACATGAGACAGCAAAAAAGCTTGGATCTGGAGTTTAGAAGTGTGCCGTTCTGTAAAATATGAAATAAATATGCTTGTACTTTATATGCCATTCAGCCATGCAGCATCTATGGACATATATGTTTCAAAGATTTGAAGCCCTGAAGGGGCTGTTAGGGTCATGTAATCTGTCCTCCCTACAAGATGGAGAATTTCATTTAGGTGTTCCTTTACCAAGTGAAGTTTTTAAAATATAATCCGGTGTGGTTTTGTGTGTGTGCCTATTCACCTAGCTGTCGGGCTGGTCATGAAATTATCAGCCACCAGGTTTTCCTGGCAGAAAACATGCTTTCTTCCAAAGTGCTTGGTTTTTTCAGGAGAATATTTATTTTATTTATTTATTTATTTTCATCAATTTATATCCCACCCCTCCTGCAAACAGCTCGGGGTGACGAAGGCATGGACGAGGGAGGCCAGGTCCGGGCCGGAGACGTACGGACGCAGCCTCCGCACCAGATATAACTGGCGGAAGGCAGCCTTCACCACCACCTCCACCTGTCGCTCCAGGCGGAGATCCGCGTCCAGAATCACCCCCAAACTCCGAATCTGATGAGCAATAGGAGGGCGAACCCCCCCCAACCAAGGGGGCCGACACCTCCCTCGCTCTCCCCACCAACATCACCTCTGTCTTATCGGGATTGAGCTTCAGTCTGCTCTGCCACATCCATTCCGCCACGGACTCCAGACACTGGGATAGCAATGAGACGGCAGGGTCTGGGTCAGTTGAAAAAGAGAGGTACAGCTGAGTATCATCAGCATATTGGTGACACCGCGCCCCGAAACCTCTCACAGCCCAAGGGCTGCATATATACATTAAATAACAATGGAGACAGAATGGAACCCTGCGGAACGCCACAGGATAAAGCGTGGGGACAAGATGTTTGAGCTCCCAACACTACCCGCTGGCTTCTCCCCGAGAGGAATGAGCGGAACCATTCAAGAACAGTCCTGTCCAGACTCCCCAGGTCACGCAGCCGTCTCAACAGCAGCCCATGTTCCACGGTATCAAAAGTGGTCGAGAGAATATGACTCCAGCTGGTGCTGGCATCAAATAGCTCCAGGACTGAACTGTGGAAACTACTTATCCCCACTGTAGCAAGACTGTAGTAGAGCAGAGAATTTACCTCCCTGGTTCTATGTGGAATCTTAATGAAAATTTTCAAGAAGGAACAGGCAAAATATTTTTCATGGCCAAGCTTAATTGGGCCTCTGCTGCTTCAGTGATCATCTCCTAAATGCATGACTGGCCTTGCGTAGAGTTTGCAAGGAAAAACCATTATTAAGCCTTGCTTTTTCATAGAATGAGTTAATGCCTGATGTATTCATTGTGCAGGAGATTATCGGAGATGATACAGGCTTTTCCAACAGCTTTTGGCTTACAATGTCAGAGAATGATTCTGGTAAGCAGAGATCTAGGATATTTATTCCATCCCTTTGTCAGTTTGGTTGCCGTTTTTTATAGGATGAAATAGTAAATGGTTCCTGCCCCTGACTTCACGCATGCCTAATTTGTTTGGATGTAAACTGACAAAACCCCTTAATTAGTTATTGGGCCAAGGGAGCTTTGTTGTGTTGGGAAATGTCATTCCTTCCCGTGAATCAGCTTAATAGGCAAGAGTTCATTATAAATTGTGCTTCTTGTTTGTCACTGGAAGAGGTGTGGCATTTGAATGGGCACTTAAATAAGAAAAGACATAAAGGGGGGAAATAAATAGAAAGTTGAAGCAGGATTTAATCCTCTTTCAGAGGGGTAATTTTAATCTACTGGAAGGGGGAGAGAGTTGGAGTGAGGGTGCAAAATTTAAATTGGCATTCTGGCTCCACTTTATCTTAATAGTAGTGGAAGAAATAGGGATTGATCACACAGGATTCCAATTACTTTTAAATCCATACCTTGCATGCACGTAAAGTTCTTCATGGGAGCTCTCTCATTGATGTCAGTTGGGCACTCAGTAGGGCTGTTTGCATGCTTGAAGTAAAGCAAGCGCTTTGCAGGAAGTGGGCCAGAATGCACTGCACCTTGCCGTCTTGATCCCATCTGGAAGAGATGCTAGCAAATTCCACCACTCTCCCCCCCCCCTCCCCCAAGCACCTCTTGGGCAAATTCTCCCAGTTAGAGATGAATTTCCAGTACAGTCAGTTTAAACAAAGCAGTCATTGGCTACGGCCACTCCTTTATGTGCCCCTCTGGGTCACAGATGATCGTTGCATCTGCTCTCTGGCTCACCTAGCATTAGCTTTAACCTGTAAAAGAGAGTGGGATTTTTAAATTCATGTTTTCCAAGACAAGCTCACATGTGTTAAAGTTGTCATGTAGGCTGGCTCCCACGGATCTTAAACTGGTTGAGGTAAATCCTATGCCCTGTGCAAAATGAGTTCAGCATTAACAACAGACCTGTCAAGTCTCCCACATTCACATTGCATCTCCTGCTATGCAAGCAATTATCTCCCACCCCTCTGTGCATGCCTGAAAGATACTGAAAACAAAGCAGCCCCATGCCCCAGAGGGTGTCTTTACACATAACAAACACTACCACTGTTCCAGCTGCCTAACACAGGGGCAAGTGTTACGTTTGGTCACAGAAATCCTGGAGTAACTGACAGAGTGAACAACATGGATTTAGTGAGATTTGTACTTTGTTCCCCAGAAACTCCTCAGGAGACTTGTGGAGCAGCCGAAAACTTGCCACGGAATCAACATCTGTTCAGCAGCGGGGATTCTGGTGTGTCAGTTTCACCAGTGGGGAGCTTTGCTTCCCAATTTCACCAGCAGGGAGCTTTGCCTTTTTAATTTCACCAGCAGGTTTTTCAGGTTTCGCCTATTGATGCTACCACCTGATGGGCTTCCCCTGATTGCCAGAATCCATAGAGTGGAACAGCATGGACATTTGCTCATGCTGCTTCACCATAGGATGACATTGTAGTTAGTATCACAGGGTTGATTTTCCTCCATGGCGTATGTAATATGTAGAGGTGCTAATTACCTACTGACTGTCTGAGAGCTCTGAGCAGTAGCAGGCAGTAGAAGAAGCAGCTGACTCATGACTGGAATCTTTTCTGGTGTTCCTGATCCACCCAGCTTCCCAGGGGGAAGAAAGATTGTCATTGTCAATGGCATCAATGAATAATACTGGTTGCTGAGTATTCTGAGCTAAGAGGATGGGAGCTTCTCCTTCAGTTCACTTTAAAGATGCTGACAGAGAGGACACACAAGTGTTCAGGAGGGCAGGCTAGTACCAAGGACTCCTGGGCCCTGGCATGACAACAACAAAGCTTGGCCACCCAACCACACTGCTACTACTGTTGTGGCAGCCTTTCAAACAGCTAACTAGCTTATCAAGCAATATGCAGAAGCCTATTCTAGTGGCTAGATTAAAAACGATATCCAACTCTATTTACTAAAACCTAGAAAAGTTGGTAGGTAGGTCAAGAATTCACATCTGGCCCTTGTAAAGGACTGCGGTTGTGATTTGTTTATCCTTTTTCTTTTTAAAACAATAACAAAAAAATTCAGGCTAACCGCAATGTACTGGGCTATGAGAGAATCCACACAGTCCCGTCTCTCAGGAAGAGAAGTGTCTGAAGTGTGGGAAAAGCTTTACCATTTGAGAAAGAGTTACGTGTGTAGAGCAGCTCACTTTGGTGGGGGCAGGGCAGGATGAAGGGGAGAACCAAGCTGTTGAGGATAGTACTATAACAGAGCTTTGAAACAAAGACTGGAAATACAAGGGTTCAGTTTATGAAAAAGGTTATTATATGGAGTGTGTGATTCCTTTAATTTTTAAATTTCATTGAGGGGGTTGGTTCAGCCCAGCTTCAAGATTAGGTATTGGGCTGTTTTAAATGTGCATAAATTTCAGCATGTTAACACGCACAAGTTTTATGCAAACTATGCCCCGCATGGTAGGTGATGGAAATCTCCTTCTTGTTTTGTAACAAGCATTGGCAAAATCAGCTTGCTAACACATTAAAAACCCACTCTTTACATAGGCTATCCTGCCACATAAGTGAGCTCTAAGATCTTGGTTCGACAAAGCATTGCAGAGCATGCTTAACTTCAAGCATATGCTTACGTCCCACTTGCTTCAGTGAAATGTAAGCACCTGCTTAAGGCTTGGATTGTGCTTGAGTTCTTTGGTTCTCCTGGGCCTGAGAGTGCAGTAGCTGCAGTGTGCTGCCTGAGTCCTGTCCTATTGACCTGATTGGGCGGTTTCGCCTGGTCTTCACTGCTCACTAGACTAAGCCTCATCTGTGTGTTGAAAGCTACTCCCTTCAATTCATTGTACATGGATGTGCTACATGGAAAGAAAAGGGGGGCTTTGTTGTCATCTCAAAGATTTTTAATATTTTAAAAAGCAAAATTCGCCTGAGCAAACATCAGACCAAGGTACACCCATAGATGCCCAATAACTTAACATACCTACTAATTCCTATCTGCAAATTCCCAGCGCCTAAAACAGAGCAGCTTGAATGCAAAGAGCATGTGCAATCCCCAGCAGTGGGACAGCACGATTTTTAGCTGGTTGTGTTCCAAAACCAGAGGGTTCCACACCAAGAGAGTGTTTGTGCTATTCTTGGTGTTGACTCTCTCTGTGTAGCAAAGTACAATAAAACTAGCCAGCAGACAAAGATGTATAGTGTAAAAGCAGGCATGGACAAAGTTACCTTTATATAATGTGATCTCTCCCTCCCCCAGAAACTGGTGGGGAAAGCTTGGGAAGCCGAGGAATAATTGCTTGTTGGGCTAGTTGGAAGCAAGGAGGACCCTTTTGTACCCAATGAGACTTTTGTAGCAGTTAGGAAATCTGCGTCTTTCTCTCAATCACCTTTCACGCTAATTAGCAGATAGTCCATTTTGAAGTTTGGCTTTGAAGAAAATCACAAGGCTGAAGTTGTCATTATGAGAGAGCTGTGATTTCCCCTCTTCCCCTTTCCTTCTCTCGAAGCAACAAAAGTACTTGGTGCTTGGAAAAAAACGACGAGTCCCATTAAAGGGAGAGCGGAGCTGGGCTCTTAATTAGAAACCTGGGAGGTCTGCTTGGCACATGTTCTCCGGGACCCCTCACTGACTAGGACAAAGGTCCCCCGTCCATTTCCTGATGAGGAGTGAGAAAAGGGAGACCTTGGAGTGTCTAATTAGGGAGGTAATTAAGAGAGGGGGGGGGGGTGTTTATTGGCCTTTGGAATGTTTTAGGGTTGCTGCCTAGGTTTTGATGAGCCCGCAGATGTCAAGTGTTGGTGCTGTTGTTTCAGTGGTGAGTTTGTACCTTAGCAAAATTAAGTATTGTTGAAAAATGCAGTTGAAAAATGCTGGGTTACTGACCTGGGCTTTGGTGAGCCTAGCATTTCAGAGCCTGAATACAGTTGGGAAGAGAGACTACTCCAAGCCTTCAGTAGTGCTCCAGCATGTGTATTCTTGGGCTTCGGTGGGGTGTATCATGGAAAATAATCCTCCCATCCCTTTGTTCAGGCCAATTCCATTGGAAACTCAAAACGACAGTGGCTATAAACTCTGCTTTGTACAGCAATCTGTGGTATGTATTATTGTGCAAGACATGGCCGTGCCAAAATTGGGCATAGGGTTACCATAGCCACACCAAGCTTTCTGTAACCAAGCCTCAAATGTACAAGGAGGATATACTTGAGTTATTCCAAACCATGTTAACTTTTTCCATTGTTCAGGAAGCGGTAATGGACTGAGGCAAGGGTATATTGGGGGAAGAGATAGAACGTAATTTGTAAATACCTGTAACTTTACACATCAGCGCACATCGTAGACTGGTGGCCTGTTCATCGGAAGGGCTGACTGCCTGAAGATTCCACTGATTTGGGCCGGAACTAATATGCTCAGAGCCTCTGAGAGGCTAGTGAGAATGTACATATTTGATGTGGCCACTCTAATCTTGGAGTACTTCCCCAGAATACCAAGTAGTACAGCCTGCAGAAAATCTGTCTACCACATGGTGATTGGCCATGGTTGATCTGTGATGTATGAATGCTTCTACCCTGTGGTACATCCATGGTGATCTGTGGAAGATGCTTCATAGGGATTTATCACTTTATGCATGAAAATATTCTAAAGGGTCATTCTAGAAGGCCAAACTCATGACTTTCTGGCCCTCCTTCTCCCATTGACTGTCTGCAACTTTGGGCAAGTCTCTTCCCTTCTGTGAAAGGGGAATAACAATACTTCCTACCATAAGTCTAAAAGTCTACTATATTGGAACAAAAAGTTCTGCTTCTTCCCCGTGACCTTTAAATCCCATCTAAAAACCTACTTCTTCCATCAGGTGTTCCCTAACTCCTCACCCTATAGATTTACAGGTATCTCGCGCCTCAATTACTGCAACCTCCTCCTTGCTGGACTCCCTCGCTCTCACCTGTCCCCCCTTATCGCAATACAAAACTCCGCTGCCAAGGACATTCACTCTGCCCGTCGCTTTGACCATGTGCAGCCTCTCCTCTTCTCTCTTCACTGGCTCCCTCTTCCTGAATGTATCCTGTTTAAACTCCTGGTATTCACGTTCAAAACACTCCACAACCAAGCTCCCCCTTACCTCTCGGACCTAATCTCCCTACGCACTCCTGCACGCGCTCTCCGCTCTTCCTCTGTCCCCTCCCTCACTCTCCCTCGTTTCTCCTGCTCACCTAACCGCCTTCGACCCTTCTCCCTCGCTGCCCCCCATGCCTGGAACTCCCTCCCTACCCACATCCGCCTTGTCCCCTCCCTCCGCTCCTTCAAATCCCTCCTCAAGACCCACTTTTTCCTCGCTGCATTTCCCAATGCCTGCTAGTCGTTCCCATATACCTACTGTTTGCCCGCCTCTGCAGACTGCTGCAACCAACCTGATTGTAACCAAGCCAAGCACACGCTCCTGAGTATTCGCATCCGCTTGAATGTTTGTTGGTCTTCTCCCCTGTCTCTCCCACTGTCCCCTCTCCCTGTCTCCCCCTCCTTGTCTTTTAGATTGTAAGCCACAGGCAGGGACCACATATATTTCTATGTTCTGTACAGCACCAGGTCACACTGCTGGCGCTATATAAATGTTTATAATAATAATAATAATAATAATAATAATAATTAATTGCTCCTTTATGCTTCTCCTGATATGGCTTAATTCTTCAGGATCCCCATCCTCCTTTGTAACCCAAAGCTAAGCACATGCAGCTGCAACTTCTCAGCTTCATGAATGTAACCCTGTCCCTTCCTATGTGCCCCTCCCCTTTACCCCCCCATCCCTTCTCCATTCTAGATTGTAAGCGGGGACAGGGAACTGTCTCTCTGAGCATGACTGTTCAGCACCAGGTGCATTTCTGGTGCTATATAAATCATTATTATTGTTATTGTTATTATTAATAATAATATGCTCTATTTCCTTGCTGTACACTCTAAAGGAGGATGGTCTGGTGGTTAGGGCACTATTGTGGGACACAAGCCTCACGTTCTGTGACAGATTTCATGTTTGATTTTGGGTGTGTCACTTGGCCCTCTGTGCCTCAGTTTCCCATGTGTGAAACGTGGACAATAGCATTTCCCTACCTCACAGGTTGCTGGGAAGATAAATACATTGAAGACAGTGGGGTACTCTGGTGCTTATAATAAGGGGAGCCAGATAAATACCTGAGAGAGAGAGACCTTCTATGAGGCTTAGGGCGCTTGCACACATTACCTGGGAAGGGGAGAACTTCCGTGAGGGCAATTGTGGCTCTATTCTTAAGGGAATTAGTGCACGTAAGAATGCATTATTCTGCTTTTCTCCTGCGAGAACACTCATGCATAACTTCTGTCTTCCATTGTAGTTCATCACAGGTGCTTTTAATTGTTTTGTGGGAGAAAAGTGGAACAGCACATTTCTGTGTGTGCTCATTCCCATGAACATAGAGCCACAATTGCCCTCCTGGAAGTCCCCCCTCCTACACCCCCATAACATGTGCAAGTACCCGTAGTAAGTGGATGCAGAGGGCCCTGTATTCCGTAGTTCAAAGGTAATGTATGCAACTCCTAAGCTGCTGGACAAGCCTACTATTAAGATAGAGACAAGAAATGGGAAACTAATCCCATGCTGTAATATTTAGGAAGGGAGTGATTTTTTTGTATCAATTTCTCATTACGTTTTCTTTAACCACTAACTGGTCCTGATTACTCTTTTGGAAGGAAAAAATGTTGGGAATAAGCAATTGCATTGCAAAAACAAACAGGGACTGTATTGACAAACAGAGTCAGTAACAGCTGAGGGGCGCTCACCCATGTGCCCAAGGCCTTTAGCACTGGTGGGTTGCTCTGGCTTCATTGGCTGCTTTACTCCCTTTTTAAAATTTACAGAAACTTTTCTCTATGGCTTGTTTGCAATTCCAGAATCTCATTTGGGAGCTGCTTGGCGTGCCCCCAGAGAGAAGCACTTGTGAATAGGGGCTAAGGTTCACATGCCTCATTGTTTTATGTACCTGTGTTATTGCCAGCCTATTTGGTGGTATGTGGTAGAGGGGAGGGGGGAGCCCTATATTTGTGCCTGTTTATTTATTAAGTGCATTATAGTAATATTTGGGAGCCTCCTTCCCTTGATTGTGCATGATACTGTATGAACATCTGAGAAAAACAGTCACTGCAATAAGAGTAGGAAGCGACAGGTGGATGCACGAGACAGTGTGGGAGCACAAGGTAGCAAGGAGATGGGCATTTCCTGTTCTTGTGTGTAAGGATGCCTGTATTCATTAACAAAGTGGTAACCAATTTCAGTGTTGGCACCTAACTGGGGAACACTCGTCAATAGCTACAGCTCTGTTGACATCTTCTTGTATCTTTTCTATTAGCCATTGTTTTTTTGACTCAGGCTTAGTTGTGATTTCTGCCTGGGTCAGCCTCAGTAGTGCAAACTGAGACCCCTCCTAGCATTCTTGGGCAGATAGATGCCTCTCTGCTGCTTTCTCCTCTCAAGACTTGTTGGATTCTGCACTTTTAAGTGCTTTTGTGCCCCCTCAGGGCGAGACCTCCTCGACTGTTGATAAAAGTCAGAGGGCACACTTTAACCTTCCAAGCTATGGCTTTGCCTAATTGTCCAAACAGATTGAAAGGCCTTTGTCTGGCAGTCCCAACGGACTCAGCTATCCTCTAATGAAGAAATAAGAGCCAAGGGTTGAGGAGGGCAGAAAGTCCCCGGTCATTAGTGAGACAACGGCATTGAAATCCCAGATGGGTGTTGGGTAGACAGACAAAGGATGCAGAGAACGCAGAATCCATCTGTGTAGCAGAGCTGCCGAGGCAAGGACTTTAGGTGGGTAAAAACATAAAGACGAACCATGCTCTTTTAAAACAGGCAGCTACAAGTGGGGAGGTGTGGCTGGTGGTGAATGAGCACCTCCTGTAGTAAACTGAACCAAACCTGGCAACACACAAATTGCAATGCCCTTTGCTGCTTGAACTCAGAAGTTTAGATACTACTTTGGATTATTGGCAATTTTCAGATCTGATGGGAGCCTCTTGACAAGTCATCCAAGGTGACATGTCACAAGAACTGAAACTTAAATGACCTTGTATAAAATTTAAGGAAAGGATCCCAGGTGCCTTGAGGCAGTGGTGCCAAGGGGCTGATCTGGGGTCCAGCTCGGTGGCAAACCAAGTATCAAGTCAAGAGGGACAAGCCAGAAGCTAGGTTAGGTCTGCAGTAGGGATCTGTGGCTGGAGAACTGGTCCAGAATGGCAAGGAGGAGAAGTGTCCTAGCTGTGAACAGGCCGAGTCTGCTTAGATGCTCTGAACCAAAGGCTGACCCTGACACAGGAAGTATATATGTCCTTCAGACAATCGGGGGCAGATCCTTGCTAGCCAGTTGGAAACATGCTCCAGGTAGCTCTTGAGGGATGGTGGGTCTTCAGTTTTTCTTAAGCTCCTGTGCTTGGGACTTCTTGGGTAGCCCTGAGGCAATGGCTCTGGGAGTTGTGAGGGCATGGGTTCTAGACCCATGGGCCACAAGTCCTTAGAGGTTCATGGTCAGCTATGCCTTGTGAAAAGAGCAGCCAACATATGTTCCTAATTTAGCTCAATCCCAAATTGGACTCCTTTATTTCTGTAGCCCCACAAAGGTAACTGGCCCTTTACAATTCACATTGTCAGAAGTATTTTATGCAAAATTAACTATCTCCTAAGTCACTTTAATCTTGCTTGTGTTCACATGAACAAAAAGGCTAAGAGAAGGATGGGGTGTGTGTGTGATTTCTTCTTCAAACAGGCATGGTTAAAGTGGGGAAGGAGGCTTTTACTATGTAGGGCATGCTTGTGTGTATGCTTCAAAGGAACATCCCTCCTTTCTTTCTCCATGCAGCCCTCTGCTGTACTAGCAAACCTTGGGACTTCCTCTTGTGCCCCCACCCCGCATTTCTGCCTCTTTGACTGCTTGCTACTCTTGCCTGCGTCCCTTGCTGTAAGTTCCCTGCAATATTGGGGTGGGGAGGAGGTTTTTAACTCTATGATAACAAGGAAGGCAGTAGGTAGCTACTCCAGGCTAACTCCTCCAGCTTAAAAACCCTGGATGTTATATACTCATGGGAACACTCCCATAGCAATGCTGACCTTCACCTGAAGACTTTAATAGTCAGGGGCCTGATCCTCAGTTGCTGTAAATCAGTGTCACTCCCTGGAGCCATGTCTGTTTGCCAGTTGAATATCTAGCTGCTGAAGAATTCTTTTTCCAGGTGGGAGTTTGGAAGATCCAAACCTTCTTTAGCTACTCTCCTGTCCTGAGTAGGGGAAACAGGCATGTATAGCATTAGCTGCACTGCGAACACAGAGCAAGCCTTTCATGCTTCCCTCTTGTGTGTAATTATTTCCATTGAGTTTGCCTTTGATAAAACACCTCTAGTCTTTCCCTAGAGAACTAAAAGAGACAGTGAGGTGGTGGTGGGTGGGTGGAGGTGATATTTGGGATTAGCTGACGGGTGGGTGGAAGGGGGGACGGGGACATCCTTTCAAATAAGACACAGCTCAATTAACTAATGCTCCTGAATCAAGGAGCTGCCATTTCTGTCCTTTAGAGAGATGGCCTGTTTAACCTAATAAACTGCTTTAAAAAGAACCAGAAAGGGGGGAATACTGACTTGAAAGAACTGGAGAGCTGAGGCCAAAGACACTTCAATCGCAGCTCAAAATGAAACCAAGTTTAGACACCCACCCACCCCCCTTCAAAGATGCCATGGCTTAAACTGCTCATCCTGAATTACTGCTAAGATTGGGTGTCTGTCTGAAAGATGCTGTGACTGAGCTAGAAGAGCTGGGCTTGGGGGCTGGCTGGAATGATTGTTTTTGTTTGTTTGTTTGTTTATTGGTGGATTGGAAGTCAGGAAAGGGGTGTGTTAATATGAAACTTGGTAGACAACTCAAGTTTGGGTTAAGGGTCCTTATGATGTTAAAATCTTTGGCTCCCTATGAGAACGGAGGAGGAGAGGATTTTTTGGGCGGAAATGACCAGAGGGGGAATCTGGAGGAACTCTGTTTATAGTCTCCTTTGGGTTATTGTTCCCTTGGGTGCTAGGATTGGGTAGTGGTCATTTTTTTGATATTTTGAATTGTTTTATTATGTTTTTATGCAATTTTGAGGGACATTATTAACTTTATAAACAGTGGGAGAGGAAGAAGGAGTTAAAGTTTATTCGGATTAACAGATGGTTGTAGTTTCTTATAAAACCGTATTGGCTGGTGGAAATGTGTTATTTTGTGTGAACTAACAAATTCGCTAGAAATTTATAGTGTTTATGTGTGTTTATTTTGTAATGACCAATGGTCAAACATTTAATAAAATAATTGATTGATTGATATGAAACTTATGTGGTGGGGTAAAAAAACCCACAAAGCAACAAACCCCAGTAGCTACGCAAACATTTACTCCCAGAGAAAGTACCACAAGCTCACACCATAGCCCACTGAGAGTGGAAGAGACTATCCCATGATGATTCAGGAAGCCTCATCCCTCTAGCAGTGACTCAGATTTCCAGTTCAGGGCTCAGTCCTGCTGTGGCAGTAACTCCACCATGTATGTTGTCTACAGAGGGGGCCAGTGAAAGGGACCCTTTCTGTATTGTTGTTTCAGCTCAGCCCTCTGCCTTGCCTCCTGCTTCTCAGCACGGAGGGAGAGGGTGGATTCCAAAGCTCTCCGCTCCTTCTCTGCTTGAATCTCATGCTTTCAACCCAGCTCATCATCAAAGACTTAGCATGATTTTGAGGGGACAGGATGGCGAATGGCAGTGTGCTCTGCGACTAAGAAATTAATTAGGGCAATAACTTCAGTTTGCTTCCTTGCCGCACAGTTCAGATTATCATGGAAATGTGTCCAGCTTCACACAAATAACCAATGACAGGAGTCATTTTTACTACAGGGCTTGTTATCTTTGGAATATTTCACTGCACAGCAATTAAAAGCCCATGTTTGGCCCACTGTCAGTTAAGCTGGTCACATGCTAAGCGGCTATCTGTTCTTTTAGAACTGTCAGATGGCAGGGTGGCTCCCTGGCTGAGGGTGGAAAACCACAGTGGCCTGCTCTCCAGGTTGGTGAGTGGCACAGAACAAATGTGCCTGCCGCCAGGAGAGCTCTCCCACCACCTGCACGACCCGGGGTGGGGAAGGGGGCTGCAACAAGCATGCAGGTGGCTGCCCATGTCCGTCCCCCCCCCCCCCCCCAGTGGGGATGGCGGGACCGAACAGATGCTTTACCCCATGTGGGCAGCCCTTGGCCCAGGATGGGCGCCTAGGATTGGGCCCAGGGCACCTCCCGGGCCAGCCGCCTACTTGTGTGCTCCAGGGCAGCTGCAGGTCAACATCTGGCGGTGGGGAACACACATGCTGGTGACTCCCTGGCCCAGACGGGCCACTGTCATGTCTGTTTTTAACCCCATAGTTGCTAATCCAGCAGCTCCTTGAGGAGGTTCATCTAAGACTGAATAGCCAGGAGGCACAATAAAGCATGTTTTCCATTTGCACCTGGGGATGGTGAGTTTAGTACAAGTTAGTTGCACCATTAGCACTTGCTGAAGATCCAGTGCGTCCTGTGCCTTTTAGTAGAGACTCTAATCCTCTGGCCTCTCTTAGACAAACCCTCCTGTATTGTTGTAAGGGAGAGACTGAATAGGCTGTGTAAAGGGTCGTTAAGCCTTTTTGCTTCCATGGGCCTTATTATTACACACAGCATTGGCTGGATAGCAGTACAACCACACATCTGTTTTCCAGTAGCAAGTGGTTACTCTTTTAGCCCCCCCCCCAAGCCATGGTGGTTCCTGGGATGAAATTCAAGAGTACTTTGCTCCAGAACATGCATGCATGCAAGGTTTATTCTGGAGGCAGTCCTTCTCTAGCAGCCTTGCTGATTGACAACAGAGTAGAAATTGCCCTATGCTACTCAATTTTTCTATACAGTAGCTGCTACTGGATGGATTGTTGTGTAGCCTATTGCTCTAGGATAAGGCATACATACTTGCTCCAAATGGTCATTTGGCAAATACCAGCAGCTGTACACCATGGTTGGTGAACCTTTCCCTCCCATGGACCTCTTTGAAAATGAGTACAAGCTCTGTGGGCCATGTAGAAGTTGGGGGAGAGAGGGGGTGCACTCAGGAAGAGGAGAGTCGTGGACATGGATCTATGTCATGGATCTGTCCCTTATCTTCGTGTGCATGCTCTCATCTCTACTCCCTTACCCTGAGCTCAGTCTTTCAGTGCTTGGGGGTAGGAATTAATGCCAGGGGCCACTTCCAGGAACTGGAAAATGGCCAAGTAAAACTAGCTGTGGGCAGCATTTGGCCCCCAGGTCTGAGGTTCTCCACTTGTGCTGTATACAAACATCAAAATGGAGCAAGGGCTGATTGGCGTTCAGCCAACACTTTATTTTTTATTTATTTATATTTATATGCCGCTCTTCCCAGAGACATGAGGCATCTCTCTGGATTCAGTTCCACCAAGATTGAGTGAATGAACAAAAGTTGTTACCATTGGGTGGATGTGAAACAGGTTTGAAAGGAGCAGAGGTTGCAGGGGGTGGGGGTGGCCCTATCACATAACATCCTTATTTCTTCCTGGCTTTGATTGGACTAGGATTCCTACCTTCCTTCTTACAACCTTTTCCATGCAGGTATGGCTATCTTGACTTAGGGTGTTAACAAATGAGATATTAGCCTACATTAGCTCATACCCAGTGGGTGTCCACCTGCCCATTTATTAGGTATTCATCCCCACCAGCCACGTGTGTCAGGCTCTGGCGGCCGGAGCCAAGGAAGGAGAGGGAGGTAGGCGGGGGAAAGGGGGAAGGAAGCAAGGGGAGTAACAAGGAAACCTCTCAGCCGTTCTCCGATACCAGGGAAACGAAGTGCTCAGCATAAGGACCAGACAAGCTGGCCTAAGAAGGCATACGGTTTATCATAGAGGTCAAGAAACGGGGAACCAGGGAGAGGGAACCCGAGGCAGGGAGCTGGAAAACCAGCAACAGGGAACTGGGAACTCAGAGACAGGGGAGCAACACAGAACTAGGGAACCACCACCAGAGAGCTGGGAACTCAGAGAGAAGGAAACTGGGGAGCCAAGGCTCAGAGGACAACAAGGGGCTGGAAGACCAGCGAGGGGGAATGGGGGGCTCCAAGATAGAAGAGCGACATGGAGCTGTGGATTCAGAGAAAAGGCCCTTGTGGAACCAAGGCCAGAGAGGGGTTGCAGCAAGGTTACAGGGGGAGACAAGAGGCAGCCACAGGACTGGGCCTCCCCTGCTGACAGAAGAACAGACAAACAAGGAACCAGACACACAGGGAGGGATTCAGGGCATGAGGGAAACAAACCAACATGGAGACAGGACAAGGTGTGAGTGGGAAACAAACAGCATACACCCCGTGCAGACAGACGGAGGGGTAGGGGAACTGGGCAAGAAATGTCCCAACACACACAGGATACAAGAGGGGCAAGTACTGGCACTAGGGGAGGGGGAGGGCTTCACACACTAGGAACACTGAGTGGGGAGCAGCACGCTGAGACTTACCAACACAAAGACACAGAAGTGCGAGCAGAGTGCAAGCGAAAGTGTAACAAGGGAAGTGGGCTGAGCTAGACTCAAGGAAAGATGACTAGAAGCTCCGCACCTGCCACAGCCCTCAGCAGCCTTAAATAATACAGAGAGCCAATCAGGCTGTGGTAGGTGGGTCCACGCCCTCTACCAGGTGTGAGTAGGGTACAGAGCGGGAGGAAAGAGGGCGAATACCAAGGTAGGGAAGGAAGCCAATCTCTACAGTAATCTGCCAGTGGCGCAGGAGGCAGTGAGCGCCCCAGTCAAGCCCCGAGGCTGGGTGTTCGAGGCCCAGCCCTGACAACGTGGCTACCACCCACTGGACCTACAGCCCCCACTCAATTTAGGGTCTTTGAGACTGTGGAGCCCGCCATGCAGGCAAATGCGGGCTAATGCGAGCCCACGTGTTCGCGTCCCATTAGTTAGGTTGTGTGCAGCACCTCCATGCGTACAGGTCCACCAGCACCATAGAGTTGGTGGCAGAAATCCTGGAGCGTCCAGGAGCAACCGCTTCCTGCCCCTCTCTCCATGCTTGCTCTCACTGGCACTTCCAGTGAGGGCTGCCTACAAGCATATGAAACACACACAGGAAGCTGCCAGTTCATTAGGCTGGACACACTAAACGTGGGTGGGGACTGAGTGGGGGTTGCATGGACTGAACTTGGACTCCAGTGGGCTATCATCTCATTTGTTTCCACCCTTGGCTTAAAAAAGGAAAGGATTCAGGCCTGGATTTGAGCGTAAAGAGTTCTTGGTACTCCTGTCACCAGAGCAGTTAATTTTATTTATTTTATTTATTTATTTATTTATTTATTGTTTATGTACCATCTTCCCCCTAAGGCTCAGGGCAAGTTATAACATAAAAACCATTTAAATATAGAATAACGTAAAATATATTAAAAATCCCCTAGAGATCCCACCCTAACTCCTTTCCCGCACCTGCCAAATAATTAGCTCCCCGAAAAAGGTCTTATGTTGCTTCCAGAAAATGTTCCAGCTTTGACAAACCTCCAGTGTAGAAGTGAGTTCCACAATGCTGGGGCAGCAACTAGGGCCGCATTCACACCTGACCCTGGTGCGGCAAAATCCTGTCCTGACATGCGCGAGAGAAGCCGCAGCACATCCCCATTCACACCAGCTCTTCTGCTATCCAGCTCCTCCCCGCTGCCGCATCTTCCCTCACAGGTTTTGCCGCCACAGTTGTGAATGCGGCCTGAGTGAGCCTCTCTGTACACCCTTACCTATGAGCAGAGGGTACCCACAAGTGGGTGCTTCTGGCCCACTGCAGGGATTGCAGTGGGAACAAAGGAGGAGGCAGTCTTTCAGATATGTGGAGCCCAGGTACATTGGTACATTTTGGGGAGAAACTTAAAACAAGTTGTGTCTGGGGAGGAGTGTGCTCTTCACTTAATCACAATACCTCATCATTGTGTTTCTACTCAAACCCTTGTAGGCTGTTACCATGCCTTCCCTTAGCCAATCTGCATATAGCTAGCTCTTTTCCTCTCCCCTCATAAGCTGCCAGACCACCCGTGGTTGCTCTTCTCTGAACTGCTTCTGTTGTGTCAATATTTTTTTTGCAGTGCCCAGACACGAATGCAACATTTTCAAGCGTGGCCCTGCAAGGGTCATGTGAAGAGAGGGGTTGTCATCAACCCGTTATATAATAGGCAGACAGTGTATCCCTGATCAGATTAATCTCCCCATCTCAGTTTGTGTGTGATAGTCACCTGTTTTATTTAGATATTTGTATGGCTCACATCACTCTCATTTTAATGTGATTGTTTTAACAACTTTCCAGTGAGGCAGAGCAGAAATACTATTCCCAATGGTAAGGTCGGGGCACTGAGGCACAGGAAAGTTAAGTGACCTGCCCAAGGATCTCACAGGAGGGCTGTGGCAGAGCAAGGGACTGAACCTGAATCTCCCAAGTCCTAGGTCAGCATTGCACTGGACCATACTTCCTCCCCTCATCATTATTATTTTATCTAGACATCTGTGGAATCTTTTATGCTAAAGGGAGTATCACAAGATTTTGATTGCAGGTGATTAGTGTTGTATGCTGCAATTGTAGTGCTTTCTCTCCATGTCTTGCTCCTTTATATGTGAAAAGTTTCCACTGTGGCTTATGCCTCATAAGTGTCCTCTAAAAATCTGCATATATGACAACCCTACAAAGAAACTTTAAATTACTTCTTTCTTTGTCGGCCATTTTTCTAAGTCAAAAGTTATTAAAACCAAACAGTGTGTCTTCTGGTGCCTTGTAGATGTGGAACATGGTGCTAGCCAATTTGGTGAAAAGAACTTGTACATTCCTAGGGAGGCTTATTTTTAATTTAGGAAAAATCTTCATTTTTCTAGGTCACTGGTAGCATTTGTCTGGACTTTTAAATTCAGAAATGGAGGGAAACATCCCCACATTTTCCCAATAATTTATTGTGATAGATTGTTTCTCTGTTCCATGTTTGTCTGTTTTCAGATGAGGCATTGCAGACTGAATTCCAGTAGCCTCTTTGTCAAACTGATGTCCCTTTCTGCCACTTATTTATTTAGGTTTGACAAGCCTGTGGGATAACAGGATGAATTATCTCTACCTTCTGTATTCCATGTCCGCAGCCAGGAATGCGGTTTGCAAGTGTGCTAGGCTGTTTCTCTTTGTTTGGAGCACATGCCACTGAAAGCAAAACACGGTGTTTCTATCCTCCGTTATCAAAAGAGTGCGTGACCTCCCGCTACCAGCAATGATCGGGAGAATGCGCCTTCTCGCTAGAGACCCCTTTGTTGCCCTATATATGTCAACTGCTTTGCTGGAGAGGAGTCTACCTGTACTGCCCTGTGGGGACTCGGTGGTGAAGGAGCTATTCATCATAGCCACAATGTGTGCCAGAGACAAGCCAGGAGACCACAGAAATTGAGCAAAGCACTGAAGCATTTGCATAGCTTCCCCCTCATTGGCTTTGCTCTCAGTGACGTGGCAGATGAAGGCAAATTGACGCTGGCTTGAATGTCTCAATAATCAGTGTTTCAGGTATTAGGGATGGTGAGGTGGTGGTGAGATTATTTTTTTATTTAAAGACTTCATAGGAATCCCAGACTGCAGTTTGATCTGCCTTATCTATGTGGGAGAGGTTTGACTTGAAAGTAAGTATATCCATATAGCATTTTACTGAGGGAATTGTTGGAGAGAGCTTTAAATTAGCTTTCTGTATCTACTGTGGGAAGGAGAGACTTGGGAGGTTTGAGGAGTCATGGGAAAATATTTAGGGTGAGTTTGAAAAGGGGGTGTGAGGTGTGTGTGTGTGATCCTCTTTATTTTGGACCTGTGATAGACACCATTCAAACATATATTTTGACATCTTTAGTGGAAAAAAAAATACTGCCTCTTTACCCTGTTAAAGAAGATCAGCCGTTTGCTGTAGTAAAACCACAGGGGAGAAGTTTATTCAAGAAATAATTCCTTCCAAAGGCCATAACCTTGTGAGCAGTGGAGGTGCATCTCCAAAGTCCAATTACAGCAGGTGATGTGTTGGTTTTTAAAAAAAAAAATCCATATTAAAAATATCAGTGATATGCCCACCAGTTATTAAATCCCAGGTTTTAAAAAAATGGTACCAATTTTTTAAAATGTTCCTGCTGGGAAGAAACGGAAAGATAAGGCAAGCATGTGGTTCTGTTCAGAGGTGTGAGAATAAGGCTGTTAGAAAATTTCCTAAATGTGTTAGCTTGTTTAAAAGAAACAAATTGGAAAAATGGAAACCAATGATAAATGGAGTGTGTTTACCTGAGTGGGTGATATAGCAGATATGGACTGCAGTACTTATTGTAAATGAATGAAAAGTAATATTTGAGGGCACAGATCTTAGCTATCTTTGAAAATGTATACAATACCAATAGGATACATTAATCTGCGTTGTTGAGATATCATCTCCATAGCCACCCTCCCTGATCCTCTGGTTTCCTTATAAAAAACAAATTTTTAACTGAACAAAAAGCCCTTTTAAGCCAAAAGGGAGTCAGAATGATTTGTTGCTTTGAAGGGCCTTTCGTTCAAACGTTCCTTATTGTTACTAGAAAAGTATAGTGCCATTGTTTATTTGCTGTAAGTGTCCTAAAGACCCAGCCAATGAACAGGGTAGTCATAAAATATGAAAATCCGTTTGAAGTAGAGCCAGAGTTTCAACTCCTGTTGAAGTCAATGGGAGCAAAGGGTGCAGAGAGACTGAAGATCTTACCTAGTGTTTTCAATGGAAAGCATTCCGCAGTATGCATATGTTGTCTATGAGCATCTAGTAATAATACCTGGGGAGCATGAAATGTGATAAAATATGAACTTCAATAATAAATGATTTTTTGCAAACCAGTAACTGATTTGCCAGAAACCAAAGTTAAAACTTTCTGCTACTTGTTCACTCCAGAGGAGAAAGAATTAAAGAACCATAATTTCTTGGAGGCAATGCTGCACCCGCAGAAATCAATTAAAATTTTGCCTGAGGTCAGGATTGGATCAAGCATCTAGTTTGTATGGCCCCAAAGGTCTACATTGGACAATGTAACTTCTTGTTCCATGGAAAACTCCCATTGACTTGCGGAGATTTACTCTGGGTTAGCAATGGTGTGAATGAGATATTTAGCTCATTTTACAGTTAGTGACTCTGCTAGAAATGGCTTGCGTCTTTCTCAAAACAATATCAGAGTCAAATACCAGATCTGCTGGAGAAGAATTTGACTAAGTAACCTGTTAATATTCCTGTTAAAGATATTAGCCCATGCACATGAAAGATAGCTGGGCAGTCTGTACAGAGGGAATCCCCATGCATAGGATCAAAAGATTTTGGTCATAGTCCCTGGAGTAACCCCATTGAAATAAACAGGACCTCTCCAGAATTAGTGGCATGAGGATTGCTGCAGTTATTTTAATGGTAGTTTCTTATGGATGTTTTGTTCTTGAGATAAAATGTAAACAATATATATGTATATCTCCAAAATGGAGGAAATCAGCTGGTGTATTTAGCTCTGAGAGATTAGTTCTTAACTATATTAAAAATCAGCCCATTTAAACGAAATCCCCCAATCACCATAATCTGCACTAGCTCGACTTTCTAGTAAAAAAGTAATCATGCAAATTCCAAAGCTGTGCTTATGCCTGGCTTCTTTGGGATAAAGAGGACTATATCGTCTATTCCTGGATCCCATTAAAAATGTGTCTGTAAAAGGATTTGGATCTTTGGGGATGATCCATGAAAATAAGAGTGACTGGTATCCTGCAGCTGTGAGTGCAAAGCATGTCGAGAGGGCAGCCAAGTGAAAAGGGAATGCAAATTATTTGTGTTCTGTTTCCACAGCCCCTTTACAGATACAGGACTCGGCAGATTGACTGTCCCTCGGGCGCAAGCCTCCTTGGGATTATGTCTCGGAAGAGCATGCTATACATACATTTCTCATAATCTCTGAGCCTTCAGGCATGGAATTCGATTAATGCCCCAGCTGGAGCTCTGAAGTTGCACACTTTTTTCTTTTTCCTGGAGTAAAGTTGTTTTTCATGCACGAGAGAAACTGCTGCCTCTGGATTGTTCGCTCGATTACAGCTGCTCTACGTGTTACCTCCTGTGGATTCCTGTACCAGGGTGGGTGGGAAGATGGTCACATCCACATTTTTTGAATGTTTCGGTCGAAGCCGGCCACGGCAAGAAGGGCAGCAAAGGCAGCAGGAGCAGCGCCAGCAGCCCCCTTCCTCTCAGAGACCCAATCGCAACAGGAGGCATTGCCACAAATGGTGTCATCACCTGATGAGGCCACTGGAGCCAATCCGATGCTACCCAGAAGCTCCGCCTCGTGTATATCACTGTAGGTATTAAAAGCTGTCCTAATGGAGTCTCCTGAGCCTTAGGACACTGTCAAGTCTGTTTCGTAATTTGCTGCTCCACAAACAGAATATCTGTCCTGTGAGAAATGTCTATATTTCAATTGCTATCTTGAATTGGGAAGAACAATTGAATGTCAGAATTCTTGGTGGAAAGTAAAATTTGTAATCATGGAAACTAAGGTTGATGGAACTGGGCATGTTTAACTTACAGGAAAGATGATTAAAGGAGGGGGAGCATGATAGTTGTTTTCAAATATCTAAAGCATTACCATAAAAAATATAGAGAACATTTGTCCTCCATTGCCACCCAGGGTAGGACAATTAGCAATAAGTTTAAATTACAAAAAGGGAGGTAAAGTTTAGATTAAATGTTAGGGGAAATGGCCTAACTGTTTCAACTGTGCAGTAGTGGAATGAGCTGACTATGGAGGTTGTGGAATCTACTTCTTTGGAGATTTTTAAGAAAAGTCTGGGTGGCATTTTTGCCAGGGATATGGTAGTTATAGGGTATTCTGCCTAGGGGCAGGGGGTTGGACTAGATGACCCTTTGCCCTTTCCGACTCTACAGTTCTGTAATTTAGTGTCAAGTGTGCCCGTAGGCCACCACAGGGCATTGTGTGGGAACTAGTTCTGTGCTCCCTGATCTAGTGATCTGTATCTTTGATGATGGACTCTGGTGGCTCAGGCATGTACCCAAATCCCATTTTCTGTAGGAAAATTGTCCTCAAAGTAATTTTTTGTCCAATCTCATTTTCCTTAGGCTGTTCTGTCAATTTCCCTTTCCCTCTGTCTATCAAATGAGTTTAATACTTACACACCTGCTTCCCAGCTGTTCTGAGAATTTAATCTAATGCCATTTTCTAAAGCACTTTGGAGACAAAAAGCCTCACATTCTCAGAAATAGATTTTTTTTCAGACACCTCTTAAAAACAAATTGTTCTCTACCCAATTTTATTTCCATCAAATTTTCAGACGCCATCACTTGCTTAGTAATTTTTTTAAACTTGTTTTACAGAAACATTCTAAATGAAACAACTTTTCATTCCTAATTGAAATCATTGTAGTGTTTTTGCAGAAGGGCAAAAAAGAAATGGAATTTTTGGTGCAAATAAAATTTATTTTACAGTTTTCTTCTTATGAAAAATTGTAAAATTGTGCCAATTTCATCCAAATTTGGAGCTGTATTCACAAAACCCATAGAATTAAGCAGAATGGTCTTTTGACCAGAAAACGGTTATGGAAAAATGTCAACACTAGTATTGTTGCACAGACACACCCCACCATGTAGCTTTTCTAATGAAAAGCACTAAGCAGCAGGGGCATGCAGCAGGCACATTACTTGGGTTTGGTTTTGCTTTCATTTACCAAAAAAACCCTTCATTTTGAGGGGTTTTCATAAACAAAAATCTTCATTTTGGGGTTTTTGTTGGTTTCTTTTCGTTTATTTTTATTAATATTAAAAAAATAGCTGCCATTTTGGGAAAGGATGCATATGTGCAGAACAGCCCCCGTGGCCATTTTGCATGTGCGCTGTTTTAAAACAAAATTATTCTTTATTTTTAGAACAAGAACAGACACTTTTTTCCTTTTTTTTTCATCCGTTCTCGTTACTCTTGCCTGTCGTTTTTGTATTTTAGTTACTAAAATGAATGGGGCTTCTTAATAATAAATAAATGAACGGGGCTTCATTCATTTTACTAATTAATAAAACGAAAACAAATTGCACACCCCTGCTAAGCAGCATATTTACAAATATTGCACTCGTACAAATTAATCTGCACCCTGTATAATGCATGGGAAAATCTTTTCCCTCCTGTGAAAATGAGTACAAGCTCCATGGGCCAGATAGGAGTATGGAAGAGGGTTCTTTGGGATGGGAGTTTGGAGGCGAGAGAAAGTGGAGGTTCCAGATTCTGGATCTATGCTATGGATCTATCCCCTATCCTCGAGCGCACGTCCGCCTCTCCGCTTCTTCTGAGCTTGCTCTCTCTTTCAGTGCTTGAGGCTGGGGACTGAATCCATGGGCCAGATACAGGAATTGGAAAGGGGCCAAATGAAAAATAGCCACAGGCCAGATTTGGCCAACAGACTGGACGGTTCCCCATCCCTGAAAAGCCCATCTATGTCCTTTGGAAGCACTTGCCTCGGTGCCTTGCTGTTAAATCTGTGCTGTGTAGTTGGATGCCGCCAATGGAGAACATGAGTCCCTTCGTTACAGCAGCCATGTAAAGCAATACATTGTACTGTCGTAGAAGGGTTGGCTGGCAGTTTATAGTGGTGTAAATGTGTTGGCTGTGAAACAAGCTTGGTGGTTTTTCAAGTAGCTCTGCCTGCATGCACCATTGGGAGCTGCACATGTGTGCCACTCCATGCCCTTCTTATGGCCACTGCTTAATGTGTGAAAGAGCCCTCAGAGGTGTGCTCTCATTAGTCACCAATAAGAAAAAACAAAGTTGTCATGAATCACTAATGGAAATCGGGGCTGCTGTGCCCGTATGACATGTGTTTTCTGTGATCTGTTGTACCCAGAATGCAGACAACCCCAGGGGCATGTTTTTATCCCAGCTATGTGAGACAGCCCTCAGGCGATTAAAATCTATCTGGTTTGCAGAGGTTTCTTCAATGTGCAAGTTCCAGTTGCCTGGGAACTAAAGTGCATAAACCACTGATGTGGGCCATTAATTCTCCCTAATGGATGTGAACTGATAGAGTTTGTCTGAGATAAATTATTTAACTGATAATGAATGAGAAACTGTGTCCGAGCCTAAATATGACACATGGGGCTACCAGTCCCATTCTATCTTGACTGGAACACAAATCAAAGCCTTGGCAGCCAGCCTGGGCTGTAGGTAAATCATGGAGTCTTCTAAGATAGCAAAAGGTGGCAAAGAATGTGCTCACACCAGGCGGTAATTCTGATAGTATCTTGTGCCAGACAAGGCACAGACAGCAGGGAAATAGGGGCATCTGCTACTGGGAAATGTTGCTTTTAAAAACCTATAATCGTGATAGCAGAGGTGTCTGCACAGGGGCATAGCTAGGTGAGAATGGACCATGGTGCAGAAGTTGGAATGGACTCCCTACTAGGGCACTCCACTCCAGCGTGCATATGCACTCTACATACACATGGGGCCCCCAGGCATGTGGGCCCTGGCGTGGCTGCTCCTATTATAGCTGTTCCCCTGTGTGTAGAGTAAGCTCTTTAGGACGAGGTCTCTCTGATGCTAGTACAACATGTAGCACTTGTCTTTTAGATTGTAAGCCACAGGTAGGGACCGCAGCTGATTGTATGTTCTGTACAGCGCCAGGTTGTTACTGGCGCTTTATAAATGTTTAANCTTTTAGATTGTAAGCCACAGGTAGGGACCGCAGCTGATTGTATGTTCTGTACAGCGCCAGGTTGTTACTGGCGCTTTATAAATGTTTAATAATAAATAATAATAATAGCACAATGGGAACCAACCTGCTTGTTGCCTGCAGGTGGCTGCCACTGTATCATCTTTAATCCTAGCTTGAAACTGGGTAAAATCTGGGGGTGATGGTGAGATGCTGAAACAGATTTACTTTGCCTGTATTTCCAAATGTACTTTGAGTTCATGGTTTTGCTTTCCTTGCCCAGCAGGGACATAACCATAATAGCTGCAGCACATACAGTTGTTCCTGGGCCAGCAATACATGTGTCCTCTCACACCGAGGATACATCTCCAGGGATGTGTGTCTAGGAGGGTGGATAATAGAATAGCTGTGGTAGTTGGTGATTTGACTATTAGGAATGTAGATAGCTGGGTTGTGCTGGTGGCTATGAGGACCACATGGTAAGTTGCCTGCCTAGTGCAAAGGTAGCGGACCTCACACATTACCTCGACAGAATTCTAGGGAGTGCTGGGGAGGAGCCAGTTGTTGTGGTACATGTGGGTACCAATGACATAAGAAGATGTAGGAGGGAGGTTCTGGAGGCTAAATGTAGGCTTCTAGTTAGGAAATTGAAGTCCAGAACCTTCAGGGTAGCATTCTCAGAAATGCTCCCAGTTCCACACACAGGACCCCTGAGGCAGACTGAACTGCAGAGTCTCATCGCATGGATGAGATGATGGTGGAGGGAGGCGAGCTTTAGATCCATTAGTAATTGTGGAACCTTCTGAGGACGGGGGAGCCTGTGCCAACAGAATGGGCTCCACCTTAATCAAAACAGAACACAGCTGCTGGCACTAAAAATTAAAAAAGAAGTAGAGCAGTTTTTAAACTTGAATCCAGGGGAAAGCTGACAGGCACTGAGGAGCTCATGGTTCGGGCTGAGGTTTCTTCAAAGGATGCTGTTAATTATGGGGAATTTGAGTATCCTAATATAGAAGATAGGAAAGAAGCTGAGAGAGCTCAGGTGGGAATCGATGCAGAACGGTTAAGTGATTGCAGATTAGAGTGTTTGGCACTAAATGAAGATATAGACATAATAAGAATCTCGGAGACCTGATGGAATGAAGATAACCAATGGGACACTAATACCGGGGTACAAAATATATTGAAATGACAGAGTAGATTAAGCTGGTGGTGGGGTGGTGCTGTATGTTAGAGACAGCATTGAGTCACGGATGATTTAAATTTTACAGGAAGTGAACTTTACTCTGAAATCTCCATGAATAGAAATTTCATGCATAATGGGGAAGCATGTAGCAGTGGGACTATTCTATCAACTCCCTGACCAGGATGGTGAGACTGACTATGAAATGCTAATGGAGATTAGACAGGCTACTAAAGTCAGAAACACAATGATAATGAGTAACTTCAAGTACCCTTATTTTGACTGGGTGAATGTCTCCTCAGGGCCTGATGCAGAGGTAAAATTTCTAGATGTCATAAATGACTGCTGCTTGGAGAAGCTGGTCCTGGAACCTAGAGAGGAGGAGCTATTCTGGATCTAGTCTTAAGTGGAGAGCAGATCCTGGTGCAAGGGGTAACAGTGGAGCTGCTTGGCAATAGTGATCATAATATTATCAAATTCGACATACTTATAGGAGGGAGAATGACGAAACTACTGCAATAACATTTAACTTTTAAAAGGGGAACTATGCAAAAATGAGGAATCTAGTTGAAGGAAACTAAAAGGAGTAGTTGTGACAATTTAATGTCTGCAAGAGGCATGGAGACTATTTAAAAACACCATCTTGGAAGCCCAGATTAAATGTAATACACAAGTTTTTTTTAAAAAAAAAAAAAAGGTAGCAAGAGGACCAAACGTCTACCAGCATGGCTAAATGGTGAGGCAAAGGTGGCTATTAGAGTCAAAAAGGCATCCCTTTAAAAATGGAAAGCTAGTCCTAATGAGGATAATAGGAAAGAGCATGAGCATTGTCAAATTAGAGGTAAAACATTAATAAGACCGGCAAAGAGGGAATTCGAAGAAGGACTCGCTAAAGGTACAAAAATTATTAATAAAAACTTTTTCAAGTACATCAGAAGCAAAAAGCCTGCTAGAGAGTCATTTGGGCCAAAGATGACCAGGAGGTGGAGGCTCAGGGGGAGGATAAGGCTGTTGCAAAGAAGCTGAATTAATTTACTTTGCTTCGGTCTTTACTACAGAGGATGTTGGGGCGATACCCGTGCTGGAACTACTCTTTGTAGGCACTGAATTGGAAGAACTGTCAAATCAACATGACTTTAGAAGAGGTTCTAGAGCAAATTGGCAAATAAATAGTAACAAATCGCCAGGACCGGATGGTATCCACCCCATAGTTCTGAAGGAACTCAAATATGAAATTGCAGACCTACTATTGGTAATTTCTAACCTATTGCTAAAATCTGCCACTGTAGTTGAGGACTGAAAGGCAGCAAATGTAACACCAATATTTAAAAAGGACTCCAGAGGCATTCCTGGAAACTACAGATCAGTGAGCCTGCTGTCGGTGCCAGGCAAACTGATGGAAACAGTTGTTAAGAACAGAATTACAGGGCATGATGATAGACATGACATAATTGGGAAAAGTCACCATGTAATTAGCAATGGGAAGCTGTGCCTCACTAATGTATTGAAATTTTTTGAGGGTGTAACATAAGCATGTGGATAAGGGTGAGCCGGTTGACATAGTGTGTCTGGATTTTCAGAAAACGTTTGATAAGTTCCCTCATGAGCAGTGGCAGTTCTTATTAATGGGCGAGGAGACGTACGCCCCCTCCCCCCCAAAGGCTCACTCTCTCTCAGAACAGCTGCTGCTTGTTTTCCGCAGTGGCCACCGTGCTGCTGCCACGGCAGCCACATCAATCTCCAGTTTGGGCACATGCGCAGGAGGCTCAGGCTGATACCCTGAGCCTGACCTTGCAGTGCCATCATGTTTTTGCTCTATGCGCATAGAGCAAAGAAATGGCCACACTGCAAGATCAGGCTCAGCATCAGCCTGAGCCTCCTGCGCATGTGCCCAAACTGGAGATTACTAGGCACGGCAGCGCTGGCTGCCTTCAGCTCCTCTCCTCTCCCTTGGCTGACTGCAGCGCTGTGGAGATGGTAGGGACTAGATCATGGGTATTTTCAGACGTTACGTGGTCCTGATTCACCACAGTGGATCCACGGCGGGGGTGAACCGAACAACCACCCCTCATGGTCAAAAAAAGCCCCGAACAGACGTGACGGGACTGGGACCACAGCAGGGAATCGGGCTGACAGATCCCAACCCAGGGCAGCGCAACAGACGTTATGCCGATCCCGGCCCGGGCCGTGGTCAAAGCACCCAGAAGGCGCCGGGGTGGCTCGTCCCAGCTGCTGCTGTGTGCCCTTTAAATCTCTCTCCCCGGCTTGTGTTGTCGCTTGTTGCCTAGCAGTGATGCTGCGTGCTTTGTCCCCGGCTGGAAATAATTTCCTTTGATTCCCGCCGGTGGTTGCCATCCAGATGTTACTTTTTGTTCGTTCCCGTCGGGAATCTCTTTGACCACGCTTTCGGGGATTGTCCGGCAGGGAGCCCCGGAAGCGTGGTTGAAACTGACCCCATGTGGGTATTGACCATGGTGAACATCTGGCGACCGCCGAACAGACGTTCAGGGCGCTTTGGCCCCGCCGCGGGATTGACTGTGGTTCACTGTGGTTGAGCGTGATCTCGTAACGTCTGAAAATACCCCATGACAACATCTAAGGGGTGGAGCTGGAGAGGCAGAGAGAGCATGCTTGGGGCACTGTCCCTGAAGCATGGTGCGCTCTGCAATGTTCAAGGAGCAGGACAGAGGAGGAGGGGCTTCTGCCCAGGCTGAGTTCCATTAGTGAAACTCAACCAAAAAAGAGATAATTTGGGCAGTAATGAATGCTGCCTTGGGCCTGGGCCTGGCCCTTGTAGGGGGGAGGTGCAGGAGCAGAGTGGGAGGGACTTGCGGCAATATGCATGCACATGTGTAACAACACGTGCTGGGAGTAGCAGCATGGGAAGCGGCTTTTAGCCATCCTGAAGATTTTTCACTACACCGGAGCTTGAACTCTGGACTGCCCATGCCTACAGTCTATTTTTAGGATCAGAGACTAGACACAGTTTCCTGGCCCATCATGATGTCAGTTGGATTGGAAGACGGTGCTGCTGGGATAGGAGAGACTCAATCCATGCAGTGTAGCAATCCAAGGCAACTACCCCTCGTTCACTTGCTCACCTCCCAGCCGGTGGAGGAACCCAAGCTCGGCTAGAGGCTGCTCTCTCTCCCCAGCACGGTGGGGCTGGGAAGATCCCTGCTGCATCCAGGCTGAGCAGTTGCTGCTCCCCCAGCCAGATCTACGCCTGGCACCATGGAGAGCCCCATATGAACTCTGCTGAGCCCAGCCCAGGTGAGACTGACTACAGCTGCAACCAGTCCCTACTGCCCTGGCCTCTGCAGCCAGGGTGGGGCCATGGGGGAAACCGGGGAAATGTGGGGATCGGGGATCAAGTTTAGCGCCACTGCGGGACTCCCTCTTTGTGCCAGGGAAGGTCTTAGGAAGGGTTTGGGTGTAAGGAAGAGATGGAGAGGGGAGACATGATGGAATGGGAGGGAATGCATGCAGTGTAGTGTAAATCTATCCTCATTGATCAGTCTGTACCTAGAAACCCTCTGACATCTACCCCTGCGCTACACAGTGGGAGAAAATACCTTAGCAGTGCTGTGGGGAGGAATACATGTGAGCTACAATTCAATTTGAGGCGTTTATTTTTTATTCCCCCCCCCGCCGCCCTTGGAGGAGGGAAGTGGTAGATATGCCCCCCCTCGCTTAGTTTCCTTGGTACTTAAAATGTTTCCTAGGAAGGTATAAAGCACTTTAAAATGCTCTGCTTGTGTGTTCAGGATGGCGACTTGCAAATACTAATGGCATTGTTAATTTTAAAAGTGTTAAAGAGAAAGGGGTTCATTCAACCCTTCAGCATTGAAGATAATCTATTTTGGGATCAGAGTCTCTTGTTTTATACTGTGGATAATTAATAACTTTGCATGATTAACATCTTTAATCTACCATTTCTCTAAATGCACCCTCCTCCCATGGACCGAGTACCCACTTGTCCTAAATTCCTGGAGTTGCAAGATGCAAAATTTCTTGTTCTCCTGAACCTCTCTCCTCTCCCAGTATTAACTGGAGATCAGGGACTATAATTTACATCAGGGATATAGTAATCCACATTTCTGCATGGGATATGACAATCCATCAATTCCAAGGATTGTGTATTGTAAGGGAGTGGTGACTGAAGTGACTAATATTGTATTGTTAGAACTAATATTGTGTCTTACGCAAAATATAAGTTATGAATCTGTGTTTTGCCAACATGGGTTTGTTTGGTCGCTGCCTCGCCTGAATTTACATTTGTTCATATTTTATGTGAGGCTCCCCGGTTGTCCCTCCCCCCCCCCCCCCCCCCCCC
>QEPC01001471.1:849853-879228 GCA_003113815.1 Sphenodon punctatus | reverse complement strand
GGCATGCATTGCAGGCAGGGGCAATTTTGTGGGCCCAGTTGGAACTTGGAAGGGCATAGCTGGTGCTGCCGCCTCTTCTTTAAAACGGTTCCCTGGCCATTGATGGTTTTCACCCTGTGAGACCCTAATTGTCTGCTTTCTGATTTTTTTATTTTTTTAAAAAAGTATTATTATTTTTGTGGATGGGGGTGTTTCTTTGCTTGAATTTTTACCTGCATTTCTAAATGGCTCCTTTGCAGTTTGGTGGGATGTGGCAGGCTTTTCTGCAAGAAGACCATGCCACATGTCTTGGGGGAGAAGTGGAACTCTATGCTGCTGCTTTTATGGTATGCTAAGGACTTCACATAATATTGGCCCTTTTTACAAGGGTGGCACCCATGCATGAACACCTAGAAATGTGGGTGTTCAAGCATGGGTGCTGCCCATGCAAATCCTGCGGGGGGATATGCGCGCTTCGGCACACGCGCATGCACACCCATCCCCATGCACTGAGGCAACAGTGAAAATGGAAGTGCCTCTGTACATGGGGGGGGGGGGTTGTGCGCCCGTATGCACGGTCACCCACGCACCGTCCACACTGTGGGTGCACACACACACACACACGCAGCCGTGGCCCGTGTAAAAAGGGCCATTGTTGGGTTAAGATGCTTTCCTTTGCTTGCTCTGTGTTTGCATGATGCACTGCGGCTAGGCTCTGCCTACCGTTGGCCAGGCTCCTCCCACTTCTGGCCCCTCCCTGCACCCGACCAGCCCTAGAACCCACCACCTGCCTCTGCTCATGAGAGGCAACAAAAATGATCCAGGGTATGGAAAGGCTTTCGTATGAGGAGAGGCTCGGTAGCTTAGGACTCTAGCTTGGAGAAGAGATGACTGAAAAGGGATACGATAGAAGTTTATAAAACCATGAGTGATGTGTGTAGCGGGGCACAGCCAAATTAGGATGCTGGCCCTTTAAGGGGCTTAGCACCAGCAGCGTGAGGCAGGTGCTACTTGAGCCGTTTTTAAATGAGACGCTCCCACACATGGACACCCAGAGTCCACGTGTGGGAGCATCTCCACATCTGGGAGTATCTCGTTGAATGTGGAAGTGCGTGGTCGCGCACACGCTCCCACAACCCACGCATCTCCTCCACCGATCCCACACACACAGAGCAACCGGTGAAAAGGTGGGTTGCTCCGTACGTGGAGATGGGTGTAGATGGGGGGGGGGGTGTGGCCGCCTGCACCCTCTCCTCCTGCACGGCCCACGCAGCAGCGCTCCACCCGCCGCACACAGACCGTGCCCACTTGTTTTAAAATGGCCTCGGGCTCAGACGCACCTAAGAGTGGCAGGATGATGCCTGAATGCCTAGCACCTGAGGCTGTGTGTGGCTGGGAGAGCCACAAGCCTCAAGAGCCTGGAAGGGCTCTGGGAGGGGGAGGCTGAGTGGAGGCAAGAGCTGGTCAGAGCTCTGCCTCAGTGAGAGCCCAAGAAACAAACCCTGCTTAGAAGGGGGACAGGAGTTGCCTGAGCTAAAGGATTTAGCAGGCTGCAGGGGAGGTTGGTGCCTGGTTTACAAGATGGTGAGTGGCAAAAGCAGAGAGGTGCCGTGAGAAGCTTTTCTCTGGCCTTAAGGTGGTACTGTGCGAGCTATTGGAAGGGCTGAGACTGGGAAGCCCAGGCCTCTGTCATATAGACATTGTCTATATGTGGACATTGCAAATAGAAGTGGGAGAACGTGATGGGACACTATGTATATTGTAAATAAATTAGATTAGAACTGCTAGATTAGGATTTAGGAGAATGTGACTAATTGGAAGGATCCTGCAGAAACTTACTCCTGTGGAGACTGCACCCTGTTACAGTATGGAACTAGTAAACAGGGAGCAGTAATATTTACCCTCTCAAATAGTACTAGAACTAGGCGGGATACTCCATTAAACTAACTGGCAGCAGATTTTTAAAAAATAAAGTATGTTTTTTCACTCAGCACACAATTAACTTGTGGAATTTGTTGCCAGATGATGTAGTCAAGTCCATAGCTGGGTTCAAAAATGATTTGGATAAATTCTTGGTGAGTAGGTCCATTAACGGTTGTTAGCCAAGTAGATTTGGGGGACGTAACCTATGTCTGTCAGGAGCTGGGAGTGAACAACAGGGAATGGATCACCCCCATTATGAACTGTTGGGTACTTCTCCCAAGTGACTGAGATTGGCCGCTGTTGGAGACAAGATGCTGGGATCGATGGACCATTGGTCTGACCCAGTATGGCATGTTCTAATGCATGTTTATCTCGGGGTGGGGGGGACAAGACACGAGGACCCATTCTAGTGTAGCTATGCCCCTGTCCCCCAAGGGCTGATTCAGAAGTCCATGAAGTAGATTATACCCATTTCAAGTGGAGTTTGAGTCAAACCCATGCTTTGGGGTCCAAATGTTACATGAGCAATTGAATCCTGAGTACAAATTGCAAGAAGCTAGCAGGAAACTAACTTCAGATTCAAAATCACAAGCATTCGCACAAGAAATCTGCATTGAAAGGTGATCTTATACATAATGTCGGTCAAGTGCCAATTAGACCTTGCTGTATGATGGAAATTTATGTCCAGGGCCAGGCTCTGATACTGTTTGAACTGGAACAATTGGCTACTTGACTGTTAGCGACACACCATCTGCTACATGTATACGAACCAAGTAGCAAATAATGAATTTCATTAAGGACCAGTAAGTCCTTGGTGGTCACAGCGAATAACTGGATGTGGTTCTGCTTCGAACAAACATTTAACATCCATTATAGCAGGGGTGAGGGACTTCAAGCCAGGGGGAGGGGAGGCAAATGTGGCCTGTGACCAGTTTTTATTTGCCCCTTTGCAGCTCCTGGATCTGGCCCCTGGATCCAGTTCCTGTCTTCAAGCACTGAAGGAGTGAGCTAAGGGTAAGGGAGGCGAGATGAGAGCATGCACGCAAGTATAGGGGATGGATACAGGGCAGAGATCCATTATCTCGATCCTCCCCTTCCTTCCTCTGCCCAGAACACACCCCTTGAGCACCCCTGCTTTCAGCTTCTATGTGGTTCTTGAAGCTTGTACTAATTTTCAAAGTGGCCCCTGGGAGGGAAAAGTTTTCCCCACCTCTGTATTATAGATTGCTGTGTTGTAAGGCATCCCCAGGTTTGGAAATAAATTCGGTGCCCAACTATATGCATGGGCTGGGAGGTTGCCAGTGATTAAATAGCATTTCCTTAGCTGATGACATGTGGAATGCTCCTAAGTGAAGTGAATGCTAGATGGAATTATACAGAGGAAATGGTGATGGGCCTCAGACCACCCACTCTGAACATAATAAAGGATCTGAACTGTCTAGTCTTTCCCTGGGGGGATTTAGGTTTTCCACAGTATATGCAGGGTTAATGAGTTCATGGGGGAAGCCCAAACTTTGATGCCAGGAGCTCTTCAGCTGTGAAAATAGGGAACAATTATGTAACCAGGGCAGCTTAGGTTGATGGGAATATGTGTGCAAATGAACACAGCCATCCTTCAGGGCAATGTGCTAACAATCATCAAAGCCAAATCTAAATGAGGTTTCTCCAAGTGGTCAGGCTTGCTGGCCAGATTCTTCTCCCAGTTGCACCAGTGCAATGTTTTAACATGATCCTACCCGGCCATTCAGAGTAGGGAAACTTTCTCTAGCTGGGGTTTGTTTTTTAAAGTCGGGGTTCTGTTTAATATCAGCTCCACCCTATGAAATCAACACAGCCAGCTAACAACGTCATGATTTGGTTTTATAAGTTGCAACCGATGAACAGCAGATAGAAGGTGGGGAAAGGTAAGAACAACAGTGAAGTGAGGGTTTCGTCCCATTGGGAGTTCTGAAGTGTGGTCTCCCAGGAGTTAGTGTTTAGTAGCTGCCCTGCTTCTAATTTATATACTGATCTGTGATGAAAACTCGACTTTTAAAGCTTATAAAGGAGTCCAGTTATTAAACCTGTCCATTGTAAATTGCACGTCACCTAGTAAATTAATGAAGCCAAGCTCCTGGCACCTGCAGGAAAGCTTCAGTGGCAGCAGGAATGGGCCCAGAGCTTGCCACTGCCAGGAGGTGCATATGATCACTTCGGGAAAGTGGATTATCTGTGTTTTAGGGTGATTCTGGCTGTGGCACGTTGGGGCTACAAATGCCTGTTGCAACTTGAGAGATGCTCCATGTATCCGTCTCAAATGGTGCTGAAATGTATAGTGTTCATGGATGAGGAACGCGATAGAGTTTCCCATCTCTAGTCTGATTGGCAATGAATATGCCCTCCGTGATTAGTGTCCATTACTTCACAGTTATTTCGCACACAAGGACGCCTTCATGAGGTCAGGCTGGTCTGTTATCCACCATCAATAGATGCGAGACTGAGGCAGAGAGAGAGACTAATGACTTGCCCCAAGGTCACATAGGAAGTGTGTTCCAGAGCAAGGAATTGAACCCTGCTCTTCTGAGTCCACAGCTAATGTCATAACCACCTGACCAAACTTCTGCTTTTCCTCCAAGACTTTCAGAGCATGTTACCCCGTTCTACAAACAGAAATGCTGGGTACAATAAAATTCAGTGACTCCTCCACAAGATAAGTCAGTGAGTCCCATGCAGCTCCCAATATAGTTGCCTGTGTTTCCCTCACAGAACCCACTAGGACTACAGACATTGAAAGTTTTTACACAGTCAGCCATCCCCTGGCTTGGTGTTCGGGCATGGGGGGGGGGCATCTGTATAAACAGCCGGCAGTGGGTGTGGGGATGGGTGTCCACTCAGTGTTTGTCCGTGTGAACACCAAGCGGAATGGTTGGGGGTGTATGCACGCTCCTGCACAACACCCACCTCCACCCATCACCCACCCACCTCTCACCAGAGAAGCCACGGATTGACTGAACTTGGAGAACAGACTTCTCTCCCCATGTGTCAGCAATTCCTGTAAGCTTGGGTTAAAATGTTTTGGTGTAAATCTGCAGAGAGGAACTGTGTGTAACTGCTGCATCTGTTCTGTGGCTCAACAGAGGGAATTCAGTCTCCAGACCTGTGAACCTGACACATTTCATGGGAACTATATGGCTTTTCAATGCGAAAAGGAAATACTCCTGGTGCAGTGAGTATGAAGACAAACACAGCCGCTATTATGCACTCAACAACAGTCTCTATGCAGCCTGGGACTGGGGAAGCTGCTTTTATTTTAATGGGGTGTGGGAATGTTGGCCAGCAATCCAGGGTTATTCCTGACACCTTTTTTGAAATGCCATTACACCTTTCATCTGCGTCTACCCAGCCAGGCAAAGGCAGACACAAGAAGGCTCAGGCTAATGCCCCATCCTGGTGTATCCTGCCTGCCTCTTCTGTGGGTGCCTTTAGACAGATACCTGCTCCACTCCACCCCCAGACGGGCTGTCCAGGTAGAGGCAGGCCACTCTGTGGTGGTGTGGAGCAGGCACTGCCTGCTCCAGGCGAGCTCCACTTGTAGTGCTCTGGAATATCCTCCCGAACTTGAAGCACCGGCTGAGGGCAGAGCAGTGGTCAATCTAAAGGCTGGCCGGCCGCCACAGCTGCGCTCCCAGCCGTGGGTTGCCCCGGCAACAGCCATAGAGCTGCAGGCAGTGACCTAGAGCAGTTGCCAATCCACCTGCAGTTATGTGGCAAGGGGGAGGGAGTGCATGCGGGCAGACTGTTGGCGGCAGCGGGGGAATCCGTTTAAATTCGCCAGGACCGGAGCAGACCTGGGGCCGCCCCCCACCCCCAGCCACCCTGTGTTGCATAGTCAGCAGCAGTGAGCCAACATTCAAGACCTGGTATAGGGCTGTGACCAATAGGGGTGTGCATGGCATTTTCGTTATTACATTAACGATAACGAAAATTTTCGTTTTCGTTATCGTTATTGCAATAACAAAAATGACAATAATAACAAAAATAGAAACAAAAACAACATTTTGTTTTTGAAATAAAGGGAAAACACTGAAAAACGTATTTCCGGCTATAACATTTTTGTTTCTTCTTCGTTTCTGATGAAACTTGGGGAGATCATACCCCCAATGGAGGGCACTATGTGTACCACTTTTCAAAACGATTAGATAAAGGGAACCGATTTCAGCAGCAATTGAATTTTGTGATTTTAAGAAAAGCTCCATACAGAAGCATTTCAGAAGCAATTGAATGTTGTGATTTTAAGAAAAGCTCCATATTCATGGATACAACGTATTTATCTTCCATCCAATTTGCATAAAACCTGTGAATATTATGTCCCCCCACAAGCTTAACACTCCTGCCAATTTTCAGAAAGATTGGATAAAGGTTCCTGATGGTATAAGACATTAACTTGAAAATACATTTTCAGCTGTAACATTTTTATATTCCATCCTGTTTATACAAAGACATTTGGCAGGAATGTATCACATACCTTCCCTGTCATCTCTTCCAAACTACAGGACAATTATATAAAGGGACCCAATTTTATAAGCAATTGAAGTTGTCCCCTTGAAGACCGGTAGTGGCTTCAAGATGGGCATAGAAGGGACATAACTGGGACTTTGGGAATATCATCCCAGCAATCAGGAGACATAGTTTACACATCCATGATGACCAGTTATCACCATAATCACATCTTGCAGCACTATAACAGAGGACATAAGAGAATCTATATTGGCGCTTTCCTAAACAGATGCTTCTGACTTCCCAGTAACAAGTGGGGGAGAGATGTTGGGATGGGCACAGCACAGAATGAGGATATTTGGTTGACATTTCTACTGGCCAATTCGCATCACCAACCAATCTTATACCACAGTGACACGTAAGAGAATCCCTGGCATAGGCTCCTTCTCTGCATATGATGTGCAGGGTTATAGAATTTGGACCCTTTATCACATCTTTCTGATATTTGGCAGAGATGATTCTGAAAGTGTGAGATACAGCCCTGCCAATTTCATGTACACTGGTTGAACTACAAAGATGTTACTGTCAGATATACATTTATAAGTTAATTGCTTATACCACCAGGGCCCTTTATCCAATCCTTCTGAAAGTTGGTGGAAATAGTAAATATGGGAAGGGGTATAAACTTGCCAAGTTTCATCTATATTAATTGTGAGGCAAAGAAGTTACAGCTAAGAATGTATATGAAGAGTTTTGCAAAATAATATAATTCAACTGCTTATAAAATTGGATTCCTTTATTAAATCTTTTTGTAATTTGGTACACTTAATGTCTCCCATTGGAGGTATAAGAATGCCAAGGTTCAGCCAAATATAATGAAAAACAAAAATGTTACAGCCAAAAATGTGTTGTCCATTGAAACCAATGGAAAACGAAAATGAAAGCAAAAACAAAAACGACAATTTGATATTTATAAAAATGAAAATGACAGATTTAAGTAACAAAAACGAAAACGAGATGGACCCCTGGTGCACACCTCTACAAACCATCTCCAAGCCCAGGGACAAAAACACCCACTGATTCAGCATGAAAATGTGGCAACAGAGAGGCTGCCAAGGTATCATCTTGAGAATGGTAACTGCAAAGCATTTACCATTGAGGATAATGGAGCCTTGCCTTCCAATCCATTTATACCTCCACAGTGGCCCCTTAACATACCAGCATCCCCTCCTGGCTTCTAGAGAGACTGGGATTTAACTACAGTGGTCCAATGCCTATGTAATTGAGCTGGGTATTTGGGCTAAAAATGGGCACAGAATACAATTTAAATCTGGCTCCAAAGCTGGAGGTGTTTTGGTTTGACCCTGTCTCTGCCTCAGGATCATCCTTCTCTCTCTCTCTCCTCTGTATTTTCCTGTCTGATTTCCAGCCCTCTGTTGCACACCCATAAAGGAGAAGATGGTGAGGATTGTCTTTGGGAGGACATTGAGCTGGGAGTCCATTCCCAGCTCTGCCTTAGTTCAGATCACAACTTTTATTGGACCAACTACTGTTGGTGAGAGTATGGCAAAGCTTGCCGATTCTTTGTCTAATAAAGGATCTCATCTGAATTATTTTGTCTCCATCTCTTCCATTTGGGATCAACACAGCAACCATGGTTTCTCTAGACAGCTCTGCTACAGACTCCTCTGTGTGACCTTGGTCAAGTCTATCTTGTTTATTTAAACTACAGCTCTTCAGGGCAGGGGAAGTCACTATGGGCCAGCGCAGCAGTTAACACAATGGGATCCTGGTCTCTAAGGCCTCCAGGCACCAGTGGGACAGGCTGCTTTCTAACACAGCCTTTTCTGTTTGACTGCTACATGGCTCCCTAAAGCGATTTCTTTGACTAAGTGCTCTGCCTCACAACCTCTTCCTTTCCCAGGGATCAGGGTGGCAGGAGGAAGCTGTTTTTTCATCCGGAATGGTGCCACATTTTCCCATCCTTTGGTTTGCATAATGAGGTTCGCCCCCCCCCCCCTCCATCCTATACACCTGATAAAATAAACTGAAAATCTAGTGTTTATTTTTCAGAAGTCCCCTTCAGAATGGGGGTGGCGGGGAACCTCATACCGCCAGTTCAGAAAGCAACACAGCAGAGAGATTCAGCTGACCCAGAATGATGGATTATATTAAATGGGTCTCGTTAATCCTAGTGTTTATCTACAGTGTTTGCTGAGCACCCAACCTCCAATTGATTTCAAACTTCCTGCTGGGATTTTGACCACTGCCACTCTCGGATTTCCCCTCCATCTGCCGGATACGTTCAGTGTCCACTATCACAGCCATTATTGCTTTGTCTTTCCCTGATATTCTCCAGGTCTGCGCTGGCCCATAGTGACTTTCCCTACCCTGAAGAGCTCCCTGCATCACTGAGAACAAGAGTTGAATACAAATAGATCTTTTTGGATCCCAAAATGTCCCTGTGATATGGAATGATGTCTAGTGGTCTTCAGCAGCTACAAGAGATACTCTAGTCCTCCATGACCTGCTCTGGCCAGGCAAGAAGATTACATGTTCCTCTGGTTTCGAGGATTAGAATTTGAGTCTTGTTACCTTTCTGTTGAGAAATGCTCTAGTGGAAATGGCCCAGTGGCTACTGGCAGTCATGAGATGAGAATTCTGTTTGCAGCATCCTATTTGGGGCCCACCTTTCCATCATATATATATATAGAGAGAGAGAGAGAGAGAGAGCAGATAAATAATTGACCAAGCTCGCCATGACTTGGCTAGTTATTCAGGGTCTCTTCCCCTGCAACTAAGCTAAGTACGTGCACCTACAACTTCTCAACTTTGTGAATGTTTCCCTGTCTCTCCCTAAGTTCCCCTTTCTCTTGTGTCCTGTCCCTTCCCTCCTAGATTGTAAGCCCCTCGGGGCAGGGACTGAATTATGATTGTACAGTGCCAAGTACATTGCTGGCACTGTATAAATAATAGTAATGATTCAGCGTGTGCTGAAGCCAGTTGCTTTAAAGTTAAGCCCATGCTTTGTTGCCTAGAGAGGAACTACTGAATAGAAATTTTTCCGTCCCAAAGATTAAAGTTGCTTCTGGTTGCTATGGAAATAGAGATTCACAACTTCAGCCCTAGATATTACTTCTCCCTTCTCTCCTTGAAATCCTGTTATAAGCAGACATATCTTGCCCAAGGCAGAGACTGCCCACATGGTGCCTGTTTTGTAAACGTCTCCCAAGCTGTGTCGCGTAGGTGGAAAGGGGAGAAGATAATCTGGTTACCTTTTAAAATTCATCTCCACGGTACCTTAGCTGCATTGTAATGTCAGGCTCAGCTTTCCTTATCCAGATGTTCATTGAATGGAGCTACTTGCCCAAGAACGCACACATTCTTGGGGTGGATCTTGGCTGCTTGCTGGCTGCTATTATATTGAAGTGAAAATCAGATGTGTTAAAACCAGTTTGGGGCAGTTCACTGGACCAGATTCAGCCCCTTATTCCAGTACTTGTGTTTAAAAGGGAAGATAGATTAGAGAGATACCAGAGCTCAAGCCTGCCCCTAGAAGTTCCACCCTTTCATCCCACAAACATGGAAGGTATTCAGAGGGGCCAGAGGAGCTGCCATGCCAGACCCCATGATTCCATCAGTCCCTGTCCCTACCCCTAGTTTATCAGAAATTAAGCTTGATGGAGGCCAGGGTTGCAGGCTGGCAATGCTGCGATTCCCAATCAGCTGCTTAACACTGTCAGTCAGCTCTATCTCTGTCAGGAGAGGACTGGAGTTGAGGCTGATATTTCTGCATCCAGCTGTGGGTGAGGCTTTGCAGACAGGGATTAGAAAATTTGTGCCAGGGCACAGCCCTGGCACCTCAAGTCCTGCCTTTTTATTAAGGCTTTGTGGTAGGTAGGTAAAATTTATTGTTTGGCCACAGGCCAAAAACAAAGTTCAGTAAACAGAAAAGAAATACCAAAGTAAAAACATTAATATACAAAAACAGTAAAAATTGAACAATAATACATACAAAAATGAAGAGGTCATCCCTAGATAATCGGCCCCCAAATAATGCGTACATAACAACAGCACTGGATCATAAAATAGGCAAAAGTAATAAGAAACATCCAAGCAGGACATCGTCCAGGACCATATGGTCCAGGGCACAAAATAACTAGATAGAATAATTTTTGGATCGGAGCACAGAAATACAGAATTTGGCCACACATTTAGAATCTTCAGGATTCCGGCAGCTCAATAGTCTGATCAACATTTCTACTGTGGGAAGTCTAACATATCTTTCTAAGAGAGCACCCAGAAAATGCCTTCTAGCCCTAGTATGCTGGGAACAGAAAAAAAAGATATGGGGTCTGTCTTCAACTTCCAAATTATTACAACTCAAACAGTACCAATGTTCCCTAGGAATGCCATTATACCTTCCCTCAGACATAGCCGATGGTAAGACATTTAATCAAAATAGGGTCAAGGCCTTCCCAAGACGCCAATCCTCCCAATCAAGGAGGAAGTTTGTTTGGCCTGTGGCTATTTTGAATTGAAGGTAATCTGGAGAAATCTTTTGCACACGCATGGCAGCCTCTTCATGCTGCATTTCCTGGTCCTTAAGCCTCCTTACAACTAACGAGGTAGCCAATTTAGGACCCAGGGGGAGCAAGAATTGCCTAGAGAAGCCCAATTTCTTTGCTTCAAGCTCCACCCGCTGGTCCCAAGGCTTAAATAATTCAGTCCCCCAGGCAAGGCCAAGCGGGGATTTCAGCGATGGCTGAAACAGTACAGCTTTAATCCAGAATTTAAGTATACTCAGCAGAGCCTGGGACCACAAAGTGGAAGAAAGAGTCTCTGCCCGGAGCAGAACCTGCGGGGTCCCTGAGGGGGCACCCAGAATTGTTCTAAGAAAACTGCTCTGTACAATCTCCAGCTGGCACAGAAACTGTAGCCCCCAGACCGGAATAGCATAGAGACACTGGGGGACAGCCTTGGCACGGAAGAGACAAAGCCAGGCCCACCAGCCGGCCGCTGCGAGAAAAAAAGTCCCCCTGAATCATATTAGAAGACTTCCGTGTATGGCTCAAAGCAGCTTCAAAATGGGGTTTCCAGCTAGCCGAGGCAGCAAATATCACCCCCAGATATGTATAAACCCGGACCTGTTCCACCTCCTGCTTCTCCATTAGCCAACGATGTGCTTTCCTGTTTTTCGAAACTAAATTAAGGCTTTGTGGGCCATTCATGTTCTGCAGAATACGGTCTGCAACGGAGACTGTGATGTGCTCAGGTATTAGGATAACAGGGCCACATAAGTGCCTAGGATTGATTATTATTATTTATATAGCACCAGTAGTGTACCTGGCACTTTACAATTAGTAGTACAATCACTACCTCAAGGCTAGAGTACTCCATTGTGCTCTACGTGGGGCTGCCCTTGATGACTGTTCAGACATGCGATGGCCCGGCTCCTTTGTGGGACAGGTCACGGTAAGCACATTACACCTGTGCTTTAGTCTGCACTGGCTTCCTGTAGCTTTCCAGGCACAATTCAAGGTGCTGGTTTTGACCTTTAAAGCCGTACACAGCCTGGTTCCCATACATCTGAAAGACCGCCGGTCTTTCCTAACATGCTCCACCATGACTCTTGCGGTTGGCTGGGAGCGTTCTCTTGCAGATTATTATTATTATTATTATTATTATTAACAAATATTTATATAGCGCCAGCATTGTACCTGGCACTTTACAAAGTAATAAAATAGACACGGTCCCTGCCCCTAGGGCTTACAATCTGAGAGACAGGAGCTGGGGGAGAGACATAGGAAGGGGAACAGAGGGAGAGACAAGGGGTCTAACATTCATGAAGATGCGAGGTCTCAGGTGCACGTACTTGGCTTGGTTACGATGAGAATGACAGCAGGCAGGTCCATGTTGCAAGGATAAGGGTAAACCGATCGTAGGTATAGGAATAGTGGCTCAGCAGGATAAAGAGTCAGACAGAGCAGAGCGAAAGAGGTGAGTTTTAAGGAGAGATTTGAAGGTATGAAGGGCGGGGGCAAGGCGGATGTGGACAGGGAGGGAGTTCCAGGCATGGGGGGCAGCAAGTGAGAAGGGACTAAGGCGCTTTGGGGAGCAGGGAAGGCGTGGAAGGGTGAGAGAAGGGACAGAGGAGGAGCGAAGTGCACGGGCTGGAGTATGGAGGGCGATAAGTGCAGAGAGGTACGGGGGAGCAAGGTTGTGAAGAGCTTTATTGCAGATACCACCTGCCAAACTTGTTCATTTTTAAAGGAATTGTAATGTATTTTGTGCTTTGAATATTATAAGCCACCCTGTGTCCTAGGGGAAGGGTGGGGTAGAAATTTAAATAAATAAACAAATAAATAGAGAAAGTCCCTACCCCAAGGGAGTTACTATCCAAGAAAGAAGGGAGGGGGGAACATAGGGAGAGACAAGGCTACATGCATGAAGTTTTTATGTTTTATTTTTTTTATTTATTTATGCCAACATTTTTTATACCAACCCCTCCTGCCTACAGGCAGCTCGGGGTGGTGAAAAATAAAATTATATAAAATATAAAACAACATGCACATAAAATATCAACAAGAACTCAATCACGGACCTGCTAAAAAGACCCCATACATACAGTTAAAACCCACCCATTACCCACCCACCCCTCACCAAAAGTCTGTCAAAGTAACCAGATTTTACACTGTCAACAGGAGGAGGGAAGATCCAGAGAGCAACGAACCTCTACCAGGAGGGAGTTCCATAACGGTGGTGCGGCCGCCGAAAACGCCCTCTCAAACGTAGCCCCCTGGGAAACCCGGGGGACCTCCAAGCGGGCATCCCTGGCCAACCACAGGGGCCAATACAGAACACGAGGGGTGAGGTGGTCCCGCAGGTAAGCGGGGCCCAAGCCATGTAGGGCTTTAAAGGTAATAACCAACACCTTGAATTGGACCCAGAAGACTATAGTCAACCAGCACAGAGAACAGAGCACCATGTTATATGCTCCCAGTGACTTGCCCCTGCCAGAAGACAGGCTGCTGCAGTCTACACCAGCTGCAGTCTCTGGGTCATTACCAAGGGTAGCCCCACGTAGAGTGCGTTGCAGTAGTCCAGACGTGAGGTGATGGAACGCATGGTTGATAGTGGCAAGATCAGAGCCCGAGGTATACAGCCAAAGACATCAGACCAGATGTAATTTACTGAACACACTTCTCACCACAGCCGCCACCTGGACATCCAGGTGGAGCTGTGAATCAAAGAAGGACTCCCAGGCTCCAAAACTGAGGGACAAGGGCCCTCAGTGATGGGGGCTACCACTCCCTCACCCTTATCTAGTAATATCACTTCTGTCTTGTCAGTATTCAGCTTCCCAACAAAAAGTTGAGAAAGTTGCAGGCACCGTTCACGTGTTTAATTTAGTTAGAGGGAAGAGGAGACTCCAGTGATGAGTCTGTGGGGATGAGGAACTAGGGAAAGCCTGACAGAAGAGCAGATTTTCAGGAGGGTTTTGAAGGTCGGGAGGAGGAAGCAGAATGTATGTATTCAGGGAGGGAGTTCCAGGCATGGAGGGCAGCAAGGGAGAGGGGCGAATATGATATATTATCTAAACCAGGGATACGGAACTTTTTCTCTCCCAGAAGCCTGAAAATTAATATAGGCTTTGAGGGCTGCAAAGAAGTTGAGGGTGGAGGTGCTTAAGGAGTGTGCTCAGAGTGGGGAAAGGAAGCGAAGGGTCCAGATCACAGACCTATGCCATGGATCCATCCCTTATCTCTGCGTCCATGCCATCATCTCTACTCCCTTCCCCTGAGCTCTTTCAGCTGTTGGGGGTAGTAACTGGATCCAGGGTACAAATAGAAAACTAGTTCTGGCTACATTTGGCCCCCAGGCCTGAGGTTCCTCGCTCCTGACCTAAACCGGCGCTTGGATGCACAGCTGCCACTAGCACAGAGAGAGCTTCAGGTGAGAACACCTGCTGTTTGGGAGAACAGAATGGACTTTTTGATTTGGGCATAGAGAGAAACAACCTAAAACTGCCAGGAAGCCCCAGCAGTTAACTCTTCACGCATGGCTTTGTTCTCCCCTAAATGGATTATGAGCTTCTGTGCTTTTGGGATCTCAGGTTTACCTTTCTCTTGTTGTTTTGCCAAACTACCAGGATCAGTAGCTCTGAAGGTGACTCATAATTGCCCAGTAATTATGTGAAATCACCATTAACAGAAAAGGTTCCCTTCAGCAACTTAGCATCCTTTCAACACTAACCAGTCAGAAAATATTCCTCCCTGCATCTGAAGAGTCATAGGCAGGACTGTATGGGTTTGGGAAGCAATAAAGACTTTCTGATTGGACACTAACATTAGGGTGATTTAGGCTTGGATTTTCAGATGAGGCTAATTCCATTGGTCTGACTGTGTAACAGCACCTCACATTTTTATAGCATGCTTGGAATCTAGGGCTCTCAAACTACTTTTTAAACTGTAAAATTACTCCTCCAAAGTAAGCATTATTACAATGTGTCAATTTACAGATGGAGCAACTGAGGCACAGTGAGGTGACATGACTTCCTGGAGGCAGAGCAGCGAGTCATGTCACTGATGGTACTAGAACCCATAACTCCTGACTTCAGAGCCGTGTGCTGTAGTCATTAAACTGCACTTGGCTGTATTGGGAATTAAAGCTGTTATTCATTACACAGGAAGGAGGGTTGTTACACGCACCAAGCTTGATGGCATTGCTCCTCGTCAGCACTGTAGCCGTCTGAAGCCCATTAATTTGATGAACGGGGCAGTATTTTCTCAGCTCTAGAGTCTGGAAGCCTTTTCCTTCTCCATCCTAGTTTGTTATGGATGAAAGCACAATTGAAAGAAGAATTGTTTTCTTTTAAAACTTCGTATCTGGGGCTGAGCATTCAAGGAATCTGTAGAACAGATTACTTGACCTTGTCTTGCAAAGGTCAACGGTGGAACTTGTTCCCTATGAGAAGGAATAACATAGTTTAGTCTTTACTTGCTCGGTGACCATCCCATAAACAGACTTGTCTTTTTCCAGGCCATCAGCTTGATTATTAACACATAGCTTTTCCTGGAACTTGGCCAAGGAGGCTGGTAGACAAAATTAGACACACAACCCACCCCATGTTTCCTCTGTCTGGTTGAGTTTGGGATTTGTAGACTGAATTACTGGATTACTAAGATTTTGTTTAAAAATTGAACTAGAGACTAGTTTTAGAGGGATTTGCAGGAACCTTATTTAAAGTTTTCTGAAGTGTCTCAAGGACAGAGTAGTTTAAGTCCCATTTTCAGAAATTACTTTGGCGCTTCAGTCTCATGGACTTTTCATGAGGCTTTGGCTCTTGGGTGCCTGAGTCACTTTTTAAATGTGGACTCGGCTGTGCATTTGAAAACAGTGCCTACTTCTCATTTCCTTATCTTTAATTTTGTCCATTTATTATGCTGTATGCCATTTCCTATCGGAACATTTTAGATTATATAGTTCAGAAAAGCAGCTTAAATGCTGGGATAGCAGTACATTCAGAAAACATACTTCAGATCTCTTTTCTTTCATCACATTTTCCCTAGTCTGTGACTGGGAGCTGTTCTAATAGCTGGTGGTGGGGGAAAGATACAACTGGTGAAACGGGTGGGTGGTCTCAGCACAATTCCTCAGGGGCCAGTATCCAATTTTCCCATAATAAAAGTCTACTCGACAGTCCTGCAAGAAGGCCAGGGTTTGAATGAGCTATGGAGAGACTGACCAATACTGTCTATATATGATGGGGAAGAGGTTGGATAGCAATATGCCTAGCTGGATAGATGCTGCAAGGAGTGTTTTTCTGCAGACCAAGGCAGAGATACATTGGGGGGAAAACATGAGAAATGTATAGTGCTGTTATCCAAAGTTTGTGAGTTCTGTGATTAAACAGGGCTTTGCTCTGGGGCACCTATCAAGGGTGGTGCCTTTTACCCAATCTACATTCACTTAGAAATGTGCCACTTATATGATGAAACAGAAGGATCGCCTCTGTGATTATCACAGATTTTTGATGTCTTGGGGCACTTTTAAACGATACAAAAAATGCAGCTGATCCTTTAATCAGCCGCCTTTCTTTGTGATCGTTTAAATGCTTGGGGTGGTTTGATGCCGGATCTTTCCCGCATCAGACCGGCTGAGGATTCCTGCCCCTTCACTTGCGTCCCCGCCGCAGTTAATTGTGGCTTCCCCGGTTTGCAGGCGGGGCGGGGGGGAGGCGGGGAAAGCCGGCAAAAACTGCCTCCTCCAGGCAGCGCTGGCAAACCCCCTCCCCCCTATAAAGCCCCCAGCCAGTGATTAAATTTAATCACTGGCTGGGGACAGAGAAGACAGCTTCACCGTGGGAGCCGTCTTCTCCCAAACACGCTTGGAAGCCGTCTTCTCCAAAACGTGCTTGGGAGAGCGCATGTTTAAAAGCGCCCTTGTTTTATATCCATGAATGTGTAAATTATCAAGCAGTTTTCAGCAATTGTCTAGTCCCCTTCACCTGCAGATTTTTTTATTGGACAAACTACTGATGGTGAGAATACGTGCGCTTTTAGGCCACACAAAGCCTGATGTCAGGGATATAAGAAGTCAAAACAATGGACTAGGAAAGTGCAAGACAGGTGTGTAAAAGCAATCACTTGGAGGGAGCTGTGGGAGAATGATCATTGGGGTTTCAAACATTTCCTGTGGGAATAATGATCTTTTTTTTGTAAATGCTCAGAAAAAAGGTCTTATGTATCACTTAGCATAATCATTCCTTCGCTGTGAAGCTTTTCTATTGTATGTTCTGCTAGCACTTAGAAAAAAATTACAGAGGTGCTTTAAGAAGTCATGCCTTCTTTGAAGTTTGTTTACTTCCTGACCTAGTGCTTTTATCAGAAACAGCCTTTCCGGCTTCTGAAACAAAAGCTTTCTTAGAAGGTCGTATCCGTTGTAGGTCATGGGTCTTTTGGGGGCAGGTGAGTGAACAGGGAACAGAGAAGGGGTGTGTTTGTTACAAAGGAACATCCTGACTTTTTTCCTTACCAAGCGGGAAGTCACTGGTGCATTGAGATAAATCGGATAAGCTTCGTAAGTCAAGATGTATTGGATGATCCCTAAATTCTGGCAGTCATTGCAGCTGTATTCTAAGAGCCAGAGTGTCTGACCATGTTTTTGGGCAGGACGACCAATGCAGAATGACCCAAACAATGTGACTGCATTATACCTGTATGGTGGACTCTAAGTAATGTCCTCTTTCTGCCTCTGTATGCGAGAGAAGAAGTTTAAGAATTGTCAGTTAGAGGCTTCTCCATATAGCTCTACAATTGTACCTGATGTTCACTCCCGGTGTTCCAGAAGTGGATCCTCCCTTACAGCCAGGTCTGCTATCAGTTTCTAATCTGCAGAGCCCTTTGCTTTTCCTCAACAGCATCTCCACACACCTAACTCTGCCAGTGCACCTCATTCCCGATTTGTAGCATTCACTAATAACCTACTTCTGGATCCCAATCCCCATCTGAATCCTAGCTCCGCCAGTGCACCTCACACCAGCCTTCCAGTCCATGCTGCTGTTTCAGAACTAGATTTCCCCCCCTGCTTTTCCTCTCATAATGCATCACAGCCCCAAAGCAGCTCTTGCAATGAGCCGGAAATCTAGCAGGTGAAGGGGGCTGGTGTAGTAAAATGAGATGGCTAGAATGCTACGGTAAGGACAGGGTTTTTCAGCTGCCAAACCCTGTTCCTTTTAATATCTGAACCCTTTCTCCTAGCTGCTGGAACCGCTTGCTCTTGGGCATTTATATCTTCATGATCTCATCTCAGATACACCCAACTGTGTTCTTTTTGACTCCCTCACCTCTCAGCTTGACACTCACTTTGCTGCTTTCCTCTTCACAGTCCCCCGGATCAATGGCCACCCCAAGCTGGACCGGCATCGGGAGCACCCACCCGGCTATGACAGTTCCTCCACCATGATGAGCAGCGAGCTGGAGTCTAGCAGCTTCATCGACTCGGACAATGATGATAACACCAGCAGGTAGGGAGATGAAGGGGTTGGTGGGTGAATAGAGTCAGTCTCTTGCTGTTTAGAGTCAGATTGTGGCTCTAACTAGAGACTCATACAGGGGACTAAAGGGGTGTAAGGCACTGGCGCCTCAGCTTTTCTACTTGGAGAGGGAGCAAAATCTTTCTTTCGAAGTTAAAGACTTTTCGAAGAGGCCTCCCTCTTTCCCCCATGACAGAAGTAGGGATGTGAAGACCAGCTTTGCCAATGGAAACTGAATTTGTTAGAGGTGGGCGGACGGAAGGAGCCGCCCTTTCCACCTCCTTGGACTCTGATTGGGCAGAGGACACCTGCTCAGAGGTATTGACTTTCGTTCCTGACAGTAGGTGCTGAAAGATGTCACGAGCGGTAAAGCGGGGAGCTGGTGACTTAGAGGGCAAATGGGTGCCTTCACTTCTTCCATGTCTTCAGAGTGTTCATGGGCGTGAGGGGGGAGAGGAACACAGTCGCTTGTCTGTCTTCCAATCCTGGGGGAGTCACCCACAGCTCTCTGAACCGCCTCAGCACCCTCACCCCTTAGCATTCCTAGAGGCAGAGCTTGGCAATGGAGTGACTGAAGGAGGTTGTGGGGTCCCCCAACATTGAAAGTTTTAATGTGCAACCTCTTTCCCACAGGTCACTTTGAAAATTAGTGGTGAAACAAAGTGTTTTGAATTCACAGATAGCCCTCCAAATATCAAAATGATATCCATAACCAAACTGAATATTCATATAGCTGGGCAGATAGGGGGATCAATTTCTGGCTGTTGGGTTTTGGTCCCCCCCCCCACCCCAATTATTTGGCTGTCCACTTGTGGTACTTCATTTTCAGCTACTGTGCAAACAGCGGAAATGAAGTAATCAAACAACCGAGTATCTGCAAAAACCACCCCAAAACTTGAAAGGTATATGCAGCGAAGATAGTCCCAAATAGAGGCTATTATCCCTTTCAGTGGATATGGTTCGAATTGGGCAAAATCAACAAATACGATATTCACTGCTGATATTTGTTTCAGCACTAGTACAAGCTCTGGGTGCCATATAAGAATTAGGGATACTTAAGAGGTGTGCCCAGGATGAGGGAAGGAAAGCTCCAGAGGATCTATGCCATGGATCCATCCCTGTCTTTGAGTGCATAGCCTCTGCTCCACTCCCTTCCCCTGAGCTTGCTTTTTCAGTGCTTGAGGGTAGAGACCTGATCCAGGCTAGATCCAGGAATTGGAAAGGGACTGGATTTGGCTCGTGGGCCAGAAATCCCACCCCCACCCACTTAATAAATATTTGTCAGGGATTTAATCCTGCCTTTTTGTGGGACGAGTTGGCCTTATGAGATACCATTCAACTCTATGTATCAATGATCTTTTCTGCACATCTCTGAATTCTAGAGGTAAGACAGAGTCGAGAGGTTTGGGGCCCAAATCTTAATGTGAGGTTAGGTTGAACTAGTTTTCTAGTTAAGGAACAACTCTAACTCCTTTACTTCCCAGATCTGTAATAAGTCTCCTTGCTCTGGAACTCTGGAGTACACATGTTTAAATTTTGACACCCATCTATTGTGCAAGCCTCATGCCATGAGACCTTTTCCTAGCTGGTTACTGACTACAAACTGCCCTATGCTTGCAGGGTTTAGTAACAGCTTTCATATTGTAATGAAATATTTTGGTAACAGCTTCCCAGTAAGTAGACATTAATTAGTGCTAAATTGAAAAGGAATTCCTATGGAGTTTCGTACTCTATGATCTCCACAAGCAGCAGAGGAATTCATCCTGTTTAATGCTATTACAAAGGCAGCCTGTGTTGCCAAATATTTACACGGGCATTTTTAATTAATCTGTACCTTTTTCTGGGAGGGGGGTATTCAGGGGAATATTCCTTGCTGATTTCAAAATGGTCTTTCTTTTTAAAACCCACCTACCCTGCCCCCACCCCAGTCCTTTCTAAATATATGTTATGTACAGAATTTCCCACAAGACAACAAGAGCCCCTGAGACCAGAGAAAGGTGATGTATTTCTGGCAGTGGCAGTGTGATACAGAGTGTGCTATGCCTGACTGAGACTTTATGAGTGAGGTTAAGGGATCGAGGCATCAATGGGTGCATTTGAAATCCAAGTTCTGTTTGATATACTTTTCATTGTCTTTCCTGTTTACGGTCATGAGAGTCTGTTTTTAAGGCTCAAGATGGGGTCACGCAGACAAAAAGGTTGGGAACCCCTCTTCTGTGAAATATATCCCTTCCAAGGCCCTAGTCTTCCAAAGCAACCTCTAGTAGACCTATGGGTAACTTGGTATTCTCAGTCTGATATAACTTCAGTACGACGAACCCCCTGGAACCAGAAGAAAAGGTTTGGTATAACTGAGTGTTTACTGTACTACAGCAGGGCAATGTACAGTTGATAGAAATGGCCCTTGAAGCTGGGATTGTTATAAGCAGGGGTTCGTTACAAGCAGAGCTTGTTAGAGGGAGGTTTGGCAATAATTCTAAGATAAAACCACAAGCTTTAAAAGGGGCAATCTTTGTTTATTTTTATTCTGGCTGCTCTGTGGGGGTGTCGCTAAATTGGAAATGGGGCAGGGCTATAATTCCCCCCCCCCCCTTTTTGAAATGACCCCACCCCTCTCAGCATTCCATTGGAACACATTGGACCTGGGATCAGACTTGAGTCCAAAGCATTCAGGCTTGGATTGGGGTCCAGAACAGGGCCTTTACAGCTTCACCAGTTTGGTTGTTAGACCCCCTGGATTTGCATATTGAAAAGCTGTCTGAAAATAGCAGGCTCTTCAGTCTTGTAGGCAAAGCAGAGGTGGCCTGTCAGTCTGAGGGGTGGGGCGGCTGCTCTGCCTGCAGCCTCACAAACCTGCTGGTTGCTGCTGGCCAACCCTCAGCTTGCCACCACAGCGGTATGAAGCCTGAGATTGGAACACAGCAGTAGCACAGTTGCTGCTCTAAGCTGTAGCACGTGCGCACGCTGTTGCCACCATCTTTGTTCTCTGGAGCATGCTGGGAAATGTAGTCCTACAGCTCCAGAGAGCAAAGATGGTAGCAACAGTGTGCACACATGCAATAGCAGCAAACTGTGCAATTATGCATGCACCCAATCCCAGGCTTCATACTGGATGCCGCATCAGCATTCAGGGTGGCAGGGATAACCTGGTTTGGGCCACAAGCGCCTCCCTATGCATTCGTACATGTGTGGAGGGGAAGCGGGCCCAGAGGGGACCCAGAGCAACCTAAGGAAGGGGGGAGGGGAGCATGGGGCTGGCAGCATGGCCCCAAGACACCTGCCTCCTCCCTTTTACAGGTAGAAAGGCCTGGGGTGGTGCCCTTGGGTGCCAGCCGAGGGGTGACACCTACGGGTGTCGGCCGTCATCGGGGTTGTCAGCGGGGCAGTAGCGGATGCGGCCTCACCATGTGAAGGGGTGGAGGCAAGACCCCAGATTGGCAGATAGGAGTTCGAGGGGGACCTTCAGAGCCCTGCACCTAGAGGCCCCGCTGCACTCTCCAGAGGCCCCGCTGCACTCTCCAGAGGCCCCGCTGCACTCCCCAGAGGCCCCGCTGCACTTGGGGTGGGTTTGTATATTTTTGGGAGGGGGCTTGGGTTTGTATATTTTCCTTCAAGTGGACTGCTATTGGGTTGATATTTGATATATGTTTAGATTATGTATTGTTTAGATTATGTACTGTTTATTATGTATTTATATTGTTAAATATAAATACATAATAACCTTCTTCCTCTCTGTTGATATCCCCACTCTCATCCCTGGTGACTTCAACATTCATGTTGATGACCCATCTCAGCCCTCAGTCTCTCGCTTCCTCTCCCTAGCCTCCTCCTTCAACCTCCACCTTTGGACCAACTCCCCCACCCATACTAATGGCCATTCTCTTGATCTTGTCCTCTCTAGAAACTGCTCTGTCGCTGATCTCTCCTTCGATCCTCATCCTATATCAGACCACTTCCTTGCCTCTTTCAACATTTCCCACTGTCCCCCCTCCTCTTCCCCTTCTCTACGCCCCTTCCGTGACCTTCAAGCTATTGATCCCCTGGACTTTGCCTCCTCTCTCTCTCCCCTTCTTCCTACAGTCTTCTCTTCCTCCTCCCCTGACTCCGCTGTCTCTGCTCTCAACGCCTCTCTCTCCTCCACACTTGACTCCCATGCCCCTCTCTCTTCCCGCCCTGCCTTCTCCCACAACCCCCGTCCTTGGCTCACCCCTAGTATCCGCCACCTCCGTTCTTGCACTCGTGCTGCTGAACGACTCTGGCGCAAATCCCATTCTCACGCTGACTTCCTTCACTTCAAATTCTGTCTCTCCACCCTTACTTCTGCTATCTCCCTTGCTAGACAACACTACTATGCCTCCCGCATTGAGTCCTGTTCTCGGGACCCTCGCCGCCTGTTCTCTACCTTTGACTCCCTCCTCAAGCCTCCCTGTCCTCCCCCTCCTTCTTCCCTTTCTGCTCAGGATCTTGCCTCCTTCTTCACCTCCAAGATAGACAAGATCCGCCTCGACATCGCTTCCCACTCCTCTCTTCCCACTCCCACCCCTCTCCCTCCTCCCCCTCCTTCTCTCATGTCCTCCTTCTCCCCTGCCTCCCTTAAGGAAATCTCCTCTCTGCTCTCCTCCTCCAACCCTTCCACTTGCCCCCTTGATCCCATTCCTTCCCGCCTCCTCACCTCCATTACTCCCACTGTCGCCCCTTCCTTCCTGCACATCATCAACCTCTCCCTCTCTACTGGCTCTTTCCCTTCTGCCTTCAAACATGCCACAGTCTCTCCTATTCTCAAAAAGTCCACTCTTGACCCCTCTGACCCTTCTAGCTATCGTCCTGTCTCACTCCTTCCTTTTGCTTCCAAGCTGCTTGAACGTGTTGTCTACTCCCGCTGCCTTGACTTCCTATCCTCCAACTCCTCCCTTGACCCCCTCCAATCTGGCTTCCGCCCCCTTCATTCTACTGAAACTGCTCTCGCTAAGATCACCAACGATCTTCTGGTGGCTAAATCTAAACGTCTCTATTCCATTCTTGTCCTCCTTGATCTCTCTGCTGCCTTCGATACTGTTGACCACTCACTCTTGCTGGATTCCCTTCACTCCCTTGGCTTTTGTGGCTCTGTCCATAACTGGTTCTCCTCCTACCTCTCTGACCGCTCCTTTAATGTGTCTCTCTCCAACTCCACCTCCTCCTCCTTCCCCCTCTCAGTTGGTGTTCCTCAAGGCTCTGTTCTTGGCCCTCTCCTCTTCTCGATCTATACCTCATCCTTAGGCAAACTCATTGCCTCCCATGGCTTCCAATACCACCTCTATGCTGATGACACTCAACTCTATCTCTCTACTCCCTCTCTCTCTCCCTCTGTTCAAGCTCGTCTCATCAACTGTCTCTCTGACATCTCTACCTGGATGTCTCAACGTCAACTCAAACTCAACATGGCTAAAACTGAACTCCTTATCTTCCCCCCTCATCCTTCCTCTCCTTCCTCACTGTCAATAACTATTGATGGAGTCACCATCCTGCCTGTCCCCCAAGCCCGTAGCCTAGGCTTCATCTTTGACTCAGCCCTTTCTTTTAAACCCTACATTGACTCTGTTGCTAAATCCTGTCGCTTCTCCCTCCATAACATTGCTAAGATTCGCCCTTTTCTCTCTGTCTCGTCTGCCAAAACTCTTGTTCATGCTCTGGTCATCTCTCGCCTCGATTACTGTAACCTCCTTCTCACTGGCCTTCCCCGGTCTCACCTTTCTCCCCTCATCTCTGTCCAAAACTCTGCTGCCAGGGTCATCTACCTCGCCAGTCGCTTCGACCATGTGCAGCCCCTCCTCTCTTCGCTTCACTGGCTTCCCCTTCCTGAACGAATCCTGCACAAGCTCCTAGTCTTCACCTATAAAGCTCTTCACAACCTTGCTCCCCCCTACCTCTCTGCACTTATCGCCCTCCATACTCCAGCCCGTGCACTTCGCTCCTCCTCTGTCCCTTCTCTCACCCTTCCACGCCTTCCCTGCTCCCCTAAGCGCCTTCGTCCCTTCTCACTTGCTGCCCCCCATGCCTGGAACTCCCTCCCTGTCCACATCCGCCTTGCCCCCTCCCTTCATACCTTCAAATCTCTCCTTAAAACTCACCTCTTTCGCTCTGCTCTGTCTGACTCTTTATCCTGCTGAGCCACTATTCCTATACCTACGATCGGTTTACCCTTATCCTTGCAACATGGACCTGCCTGCTGTCATTCTCATCGTAACCAAGCCAAGTACGTGCACTTGAGACCTCGCATCTTCATGAATGTTAGACCCCTTGTCTCTCCCTCTGTTCCCCTTCCTAAGTCTCTCCCCCAGCTCCTGTCTCTCAGATTGTAAGCCCTAGGGGCAGGGACCGTGTCTATTTTATTACTTTGTAAAGTGCCAGGTACGCTGCTGGTGCTATATAAATGTTTGTTAATAATAATAATAATAATAATAATTGTATTTCATATGTGGGTGTAAGCCGCTACGAGACACCTGTGGTGTAGTCTGGGGTACAAAATTAAAATGAAATGAAATGAAAAAGACGCAGAGCATGCTCCAGGTATCCAGCAGGGCTGCCCAGATGAAGTATGCTCTTCTTCTGAGTCATGGGGAGGGGCCAGGGCATTAAGGCATGGGTTCCTATGGAAGAACGCAGCCAATCTGAATGGTATTAGGATACTTTTTCCAGGTGCCCTAAAACCAATCAGAGCCCTGAGGAGCTCTCCCATCCACCCCCCATCCCCTCTTTAGGAAGTGGGGGAGATCAGACACAGCAGCAGCTTCGGAACTGGTCTGGGCCAATTCAGGGGCTGCTGCAGCAGAGAGCAGGCTGGATTTCTCTACTATGGTGAGTAATTTCTTTTTTATTTATTTTAAATTTTTATTTATTTTTATTCTCCCCCTGAGTTCTGTTGCTTTTCCCTATGGTACAGCCTCTTTTAATTGTTCCCCCTCCTTGAGTAATGTATGTTTTAATTTATTTTGGATTTATTTTTTAGATTCAGGGTTTTTTTGGGGTTTTATATTTGGTTTTATGGATAATTTTAATATATATATTGGTTGTTTGGATTTATTTTTTATTTTGGGATTGGATATTGTGTGTTGACAAAATATATTTTTGGACATATTTTATATTTTTATATTTTTCTTTTTGATTTTTTAAAAAAATAATTAATCTTTGTATTTAGTTTGAATATTGGCTATTTGGCATGGATATTTTGTGCATTCACTGAGTGCAGTGTGGAAAAAAATGCAAACAGAATTTGGTTTTTCCAAAAGTTTTACTTGCAGACTTCTTATATTTAGTATTTTTCCAATAGTGTGAACACTTCAAAAATACTTGCTTTTCATGTGACCTTATATTGGCTTATAGTGTTTCTGAAAGGAAAAAATGGTGTTTTTCTTTCTTGCGAATAGCCTCTTTGGATTTTATCCCTCTTCCCGAGTGATCTGATGTTTGAAAAACTTGTTGTTGAACTTTGAATGTTTAAATTGTTTGGGATATTTTGGTGTGCTCTTATCATGGAAAAAATTACAGACAGAATATAGAAGTTTTTCTAAAGAATGTATTCATTGCCTTGGTATATTCAGTCTTTCTGTTGCAGTGTGAGCACTTCAAAAATACTTGCTTTGCAATTTGTACACAACTTTGTGTGGTTTTAGTGTTTTTGAAAGGGCCCCTCTGTTTTTTGTCCCTCATTCTACAACGAATCTGATGCTATTGGGAATTTCGAACCTTAAGGATTTTTTTCCTTGTATTTTTTCCTCTTGTTCACTGGTCTGGGAGCTTTTAGGAAGGATACTGAAAGTACTATATCAGAGATGGGGAACCTTTTCCCACCCAGAGACCAACTGAAAAATTAGTACAAACTCCGAGAGTCACATAAAAGTTGGAGGCATGGGTGCCTACAAAGTGCACTTAGGAAGAGGAAGGTCAAGATCATGGATCTGTGCCCTGGATCTGTCCCCTATCCCTCTGTCCATGACCTCATCTCTGCTCCCTTGCCCTGAACTCAGATTTTCAGTTCTTGAGAGTAGGAACTGGATATAGGGGTCAGATCCAGAAACTGGAAAGGGGCCAAATAAAAATTTGCCATGGGTCACATTTATCCCCTAGGCCTAAGGTTCCCCACCCCTGGTGTAAAGAAGGAGAGCAGGGATGGGAGAAGCTGGTCTGAGGTGAGGGATTAGAAATGCAGCACCATCAGTGTGCTTCAGTAGCTAAGCTTTTGGTCTGTTATGCTAACGTATTCTTCTCCATGCTGCCTCTTCTACTCTTCTACTCCAATGCAGCTGAGGTAGGGATGGGAATGAGGGAACTGTTTGGATTATTTCATGCACACTAAGACTGAAGTTCACAATAAAGCTTTCCCCACAGTCTGAAATTTTAATGCTGGCCCTGACCACCAACCTAAAAGTCCACCAGTTGCCACTAAGGCAAAGACATAATAAAACAAAGACATAAAAACTAATGGCAGGAGGCTGTAATTAGACAAATTCAACCTAGAAACTAAGCGTGCTTTGCAGAGCAGTCCCAGTGAAGCCCACAGGGGAGGGAGGTTTGAGTGTAAAACACCAGCTAAAAAAGGGGATATCGCCATTAATTTTCAAAGGGCTGCTTCACTGGGACTCTAGAGTAAGTGGCTTGTGGATTGCAGTCTGACACAACTCCCTAGCAGTAAGAGTAGTTAACACTGGAACTGCTGCCAGGGGGTGTGGGTGGCTCACTGCAGCTTGGAGTCTTTAAACCAGAGCTTCTCAGACTGCGGGTTGGGACCACAAGTGGAGTTGCACCATCTCCAGATGGGGTTGCATTCCTGATTGATATTTACTATACTTTACCGGTCATGGGGTTATGTTTAAATCTCAAAATGGGGTCATGCAAACAAAACGTTTGAGAATCCCTGTCTTACAGCGAGGTCAGATATCTTTCTACAAGCTTCCCTTTTATCCAAATGTGATAAAATACATGCCCTGCATATACAGGTCAGACTAGATGATCACGATAGTTTCTTCTCTCCCCTATAGCAGTGGCTCCCGAAGTATTTGTCTGTGAGACCGCATTTTAATGTTTCTAATTGTAAAGCTCCACATAAAACAGCAGGCCATGTGGACAGATCAGGTGCAAGCTTGTGTGTTGTGGTCACAACTGAAAGGAGCCCAGGGTTGAGTGTGCAGGTGTCCTGATCCTGCAAACACTTGCCACATGCATTCAGTCTTATGCATGAATAATCCCACTGACCTCTATGTGCCTAGGTGTGCCTAGGTCTGCAATCTTTAGCCTGCATTGACTCTTTCCTCAAACCTGTAGGGCCCCCCAAGAGAGCTTTTGCAGTGTGTTTTTGTTTCTTGTAAATAAATCAGTGATTTCCATGGCAGCGAGATATGCATGTTGGGGGGGTGGATTAACACCGTCAGGCTGGCGACCGCTCCACAGCGTGCGAGACCCAGCTAAATCCCACTGATAGTTTAATGAAGAAAAACTCTCCGCATCTGACCCCACAGAAAAATGTTTTAGAAGCTGTTGCTGAGGCCCTTTGCTTTCTAGGCTAGGGCAGACGCTCTTGGTATGTATAGTGGCCGCCAGGCCAGCTACTCAGGAAGAGCAGCTGAATGGAATGCTCCAAGGTATGTTGTTAATATTACAAAGATGATGTTGACAAGCAGATGAGAGTCTGCTGGCAAAGGGACGCTGGGGCGGGAGGGGGCGAGACAGTTGAATGGGCAGCTGGAGCCCATTAGAAATCCAAGCTCAGACTAAAGCTGCCGGGGAGGGACCTTAAAGGGGGTGCCCTTGTTTAGTGGCCTACACAAACTCTGGCATGAGAGTTTGATTTGGGCGGAGCAGAATCCACTAGGAAAGGAGAACATTGTATTAAAAGCGTACAAGAGGTGAACTTCCAGCTGTGCATTTATGTGAGTATATGTGAGAATTGCACTTGGTTAGTTTCCAATCTGGTGAAGGTTACTGCAAACAATCAAAGATTTTTAATTTAGCAGCTGAATTATTGGGTGGCATAGTTCTGTGATTCTTCCCCCCTCCCTAAGTATCTGCTTTCTGCCAGATTTCTGTTAGATTGAGATGTGTTTGGTTTCCGTGCCTTGTATGGTATGAAGCATCATCTTGGAAACAATGTTGGCGTGTCTGTGTCTCGTACAGTTTCCTTATGTTTCTCCTGGATTAATATTTCCACCTCTTGGGTTTATATTTGTTTTTTCTTCTGCAAGGTGGGGGAAAGGGACTGAAACAGTTTGCTATTTTAAAGCATTTTATGAAAAAAATAATGGTGGCATATATAGGCACTGTGTTCACTGTGTTTTCCCCATTGCCACCAATGAGGAAAACACAGTGAAAATGGATACTTGTGATACCGAGTATTCAGATCACTGAAAAAACAGAATTTAGTGGACGCCGCGTGCAACAGGGGATGTTTTGAGCTCAGAGCCACCTGTAACATGAATACTGTGCTTGCTAAGGAGAAGCCTTTCTGAAGTCTCTGTCATATTCCACTTGAAGATAATGGTTAGAAAGCCATTAATGCCATCAACAGCCTGTTGTTATTAGTGAAGCTGGTGCAGAATGCGGCGGCCCGCCTCCTGACGGGGACGGGCCGCAGGGAGCACATTACACCAGTGCTCCAGGCTCCGCACTGGCTGCCAGTGCCTATAGCGTTCCGGGCCCGATTCAAGGTGCTGGTTTTGACCTTTAAAGCCTTACACGATCTGGGCCCCTCCTACCTGAGCGACCGCCTCACTTCCCGGGCCCTGGGGCGACCTCTGCAGTCTGCCGGGGGCGTCTTCTTGGGGGTCCCCTGGGTGACGGGCATGATGGAGAGGGCGTTCTCAGCGGTCGCACCGTGGCTGTGGAACTCCCTCCCAGAGGACGCTCGCCTGGCTCCCAGCCTGTTGGTCTCCCATCAGGCCTGTAAGATCTGGCTGTTTGTCCAAGCCTTTGGGGAGGGGGTAGGGGG